>CM042834.1:150611961-150986961 GCA_023653725.1 Bungarus multicinctus | reverse complement strand
GTTCATGCTGATGTACTGAGTTTCACCAATAGCCAGTTTCAGCCATGCTGCTTTGCACCAATAACCATACCCATCCTTCCCAGCACCTTTACAACCAGAGGTTAGCAGAGAGCTAGAATGTAATTAGTTAATTTCTTGCCCTTTTAAATCAATGGGATCAATTCTTCCCTTCCAACCCTGCTCCAGATTAGAGCTGCGAAGGGGAACAGACACTTCCATGTATTACTCAGTTATTACTCAGTTGATGAGGGTATTATCCCTATCATAGCTTATTGATGATCTGTGGCAGAGCTGGGATGGTGGTCTTAGTGGCTTTTGATTCTACTGATCACAGTATGTTTCTCAGCTGATTCCTTGAGTAGGATATTGGGAGTACCATTTTATGGCTCTCTTCTTTTCCCCAGGGCTGGTTCCATTTGGCATTGATTGATGGAAAGAGATCTTCCTTTAGGCCTCTCGCTTGTGCTGTTCCACAAGGTTCTATTCTCTCTCCTCCTTTTCAACAACTGCATGAAATCACTGGGTGAGCTGCCAATTTGGGGTTCAGTAACATCAGTATGATGATGGTATCCTTTTTGAGTCCAGGCTGGCCAAGTGAAGTGGTCAAAATTCTGTCCTAGTGCCTGGAGGCTGGCTAGGTTTGGATGGGGAGGAAATGTCTCTAACTCAATCCTACCAAGACCAAGTGCCTGTGAGTGTTTGGACCACCCAGATCTGGGGATAATCCAACTTTGACTTTGTATGGAGTTTCATCAAGGATAGTATCTAATTTGGAACATGGGCTCACAGCTCCTGCTTATTGAGCAGGTGCCAGCCTTTTGCCCAATTTCATCTGGTACAACTAGTTGTGCCTTTTCCTAAATTGAGGGGTCCTTCAGTCAATCACTTGTGCCTCTATCACTTCACTCCTTGACATGTCTACACGGGGCTGCTCTTGAAGGCCACTTGAAAGCTTCAGTTCATCCAGAATGCAGTCACACAGGCAATGATGGCTTTGCCACAATATGCCTATGTAACACCCTCAGCTTTGTAAGCTGCACTGGTTGCCAGTTTGCTTTGGGATGAAATTCAAAATGCTGATTGCTACCTATAAAGCCTCACATGGCATAGGGTCTAGTTATTTGAGGGACTGCCTCTCTCCCGTAGTATTGCTCAACCGGTTCAATTTGGCAGGGTTGATGCATTCTAGGTTCCATCAATTAAACATTGCCACCACCTATTGGGAATCTGGAAGGGTGCTTGCTGTCAGGAATGAAGTTCCCCCTGAAATTTAAATGGTTCCACCCTGCTGGTGTTTCAAAGAGCCTTAAAAGATCTGGCTCTTCGCCTAGGCCTTGGGAGAGCTCCTTTCTTCCTTTCTGTTCCCTCTGGGTTTGTTTTCTTTGCCATTCTTGTTCTTTTGTCCTGTGCTGTTTTCGCATCTTTCTTCATTCTTTAAAAATGTTTAACAATTACAAATTGCTCAGAATCACTTTATAAATATAATCACATTATTCTCAGTTTCAACAATGCTGACTTCAAAGTAAAAGTTAAAAGGGTTTCACTGACGATCACCTATCTAACAGAGATGGAAAAACCAATTTTTTCTCCACTTTAAGCTCTGGGAATATGGAGCTGTCCTACGTAAGGGCATACCATCTTGGAAGTATTTAACATAGGCGATGCTGATGCCACCAATCTCAGAGTCACTGAAACGTAACAGGAAAGTCCCAGCTGGCGCATTGCTCAGGTAATTGAAAACATATTGCTTGCTGACAAAGCCCATGATCAATCTGCATGAACAAAACAGACAGATAAAGGGAAAAAAAACAGAGAAAATCAATAATCAACACTGCAGGGTTTAGACAATCGTAGTAATGGTTGAAAGGAAAAAGTGCACCTCTCTGGAAAACAACTAGCTGAAATTTCTTATTCTGTGAGTTATCAGTATGGGCCAAAATCCAAACTCAAATGACTTGGTCAATAAATGTACTTTCTTATACTGAAAAAAAAAATTGGGAGGAAAACAAGTTCTGTTTTCAGACTTTCACTTCTAATTCAATTTTATAATGGCTATTTTTTTATACCCAACCTTTTATCTTTTACAACTCAAGGCCATCTACATAATGCTCCCTCTTCCTATTTTCCCCACAACAAAAATGCTATGAAAGTTTAGGCTGATAGATAGTGACTAACCCAAGTTCACCCAACCGGCTTTTATACCTAAGAACTCAATCTCCTCATTTCTAGTCCAGAATCTTAACCACTGCACCAAAGTGAATTATCTAATGCATCCTGGTTTTGATCCATTTATTTTCTTACCTGTCAGACCAATAGTTCTTCAGGTATTTCTTGGTGAGGTCAAGAATGCCTTCAAACCATTGCCAAAATGTGAATCCTCTACCAGGAAGCATCTCCTGTAAGTTACAAAGTGAGGGTGAGAAGCAGATGACACTAAGCAGATAAGCTCAAAAGGCTATCATATCATCCTTCTAACAAAACCCATGGAGAGACCTTATTGAATTGGGACCAAGACACGTGGCATCTCTGCAGTTCTTCTAGAGTGGTGATGTTGTCACCAAAGATCTTCTGGGCCAAGAAGAAATAATGATCCTTGAGTAGACCTTTTGTGGTTTGCACCTCAGCAAGGAACTTCTGGTTGAGAGTGTCACACATTGCTTTCCAGCTAACACGCTCGGCCACCACAAAGGGAATACGATCCTGGAATAGATCAAGAGAAACAGCATCTATCACATTCCTGCTATAAACTGTAGCAGGCAACAGTACTCTGTATCCTATATTACCCCAAAGGCTGATCTGATACTAAAAAATAACCCTCATTAAGAACAGAAACTCTAAATCTTACCTTGGTTTCACACTGCCTTATCAATTTGTGTTAGCTGGTTTATAGCAATAGCAATAGCACTTAGACTTATATACCCCTTTACAGTACTTTACAGCCTTCTCTAAGTGGTTTACAAAGTCAGCATATTGTCCCCAACAATCTGGGTCCTCATTTTATCCACTTCAGAAGAATGGAAGGCTGAGTCAACCTTAAGCCTGGTGAGATTTGAACTGCCAAATTGCAAGCAGCCTGCAGGCAGCAGAAGTAGCTTGCAGTACTGCACTCTAACCACTGAGCCACTGTGGCTTATACCAATGGAACTATGATTAGGTTTCCATGTTACAATTCAGCCTGAAATACAAAAAGCCATGCAGAAAGTTTATGTCAAAAGTTTCCTTTACAGAAACTGGCATAATGGTGGAATGAGAAGCCACTGTACACAGCCCCAAGTTCTTCAGATTTTACAAATGGCAGGAATAACTTTAGTTTATATCTTACTTTCTTTTGAGAATATTTGGCAGTATCCATGATGTTCCTCAATCTTTGCTATTCTATACTCATCCAGTGATTTTCATGAATGAGTAAGAATTTAACCCTGAATTAACTGCCCCACCAGATCCTCTCCTACTGGTATGGTAGATATTATTGAGAGGCTCTAGGCTGGAGATGGGGAATCTGTGGGCAGATAGAAGTTGCTGAACAGCATCCTTTTTTTTTAACAAGCTTAGATTTCTGGAGGCTCACAGGTTCAAACCCTTCCCCTAAGGAAAGTGCAAAAAAAAAAAAAAATCAGTTTTTTTTTTCAATTAAATGTCTACATTAAATTCTTCCCTTAATGATTAGCAGTCTTAGTCTGCACCTTTCACTTACGGGAGTAGCAAAGGCATTGTCCCATAAAATGGTAGCTTTGGCATTGTTGTCCTGATTTCCATGGACAATCACCACAACGGGTAGCGACAGAGCCTAGAACGGCAGGAGGGAATAAAAACGTTGTAGTTAACGACTGATGGATGGTTTTCTTTAAAACTGGCCTGCTGTCTTCACATTTGTTTCTGACTGATCAGCTTAGAACCCCTGATTACATGGATCTATGTAACAAGATCTATCCTGAGCTCTTGGCTGGAGTGTTTTTGTGCAGGTCTAAACCAGTTTTAGGGGCACACAGCAGAGCAGGAAGGCCAGCTACCTGAAGCCTTCCTCTACTGTAATATATTGAACAAAAGGGTTTGGGATAGGAACCCACCAAATTGACATTTTTTGCCAACTTTCTCTACTCTTCTCAGCTTTCATAAGCTCCTGATCTTCTAAGAAAAGGTATTCAAATAAAGCTCAATTCACTACAAAATGGGAAAGGTGGTGCAATACAGACAGAGACTCTATTAGATCCTGTGAAGCGTGTATATATATGTGTGTGTTTGTATATGTGTGTGTGTCTGTCTGTCTGTTGTTGTAATCTGGGGGCTTAATGCATGATTAATAACCCCATTATTGGAAACAGAATTATTGCCAAGTTCTATTGAAAGAACCCTGGGGCAAAGAGAAAAACATCATATAATCAATCAATCTTGATGCTGCTCCATTTGTGAGTGCTTCTTCTCATGGCAGGGTGTACACATCCAATTATTCCTCCCACAAGAGCACCACAAAACCTTCTTGTTGCCAGACCTAGACATCTGCATCCCATTTGTATCTCCAGTGCCAAACTGCTCAAGAGGGGAGAGGAGACAGTGAAGGGCACTAATGGCATTTGGTTTCTTTTCAGAGGCTTTGCCTAACCCAGTGATGGCGAACCTTTTTGTTCTGGTGTGCCAAAAGCGCATGCGAATGCAATAGTGCACACACACACGTGCCAGCACCCACAATGCAATGCGCCCTGCCCCCTCTGCGCATGCACAGTGCAACACCCCCGCTCCCTTACCTATACTGTGCATACGCGCATCTCCCAGCTGATTTGCGGCCCGTTTGAGGCCGTTTTCGCCCTCCTGTGGCTCAAAGGAAGCCTCTGCAGCCTCGGGAGGCCTAAAAACGGGCGTTACTGGAAGTACCCGTTTTCAGCCTCTGGAGGGCCTCTGGAGCTTGGGGGAGGCTGTTTTTGCTCTCCTGGAAGTTCAAGGGAAGCCTCTGGAGCCTCGGAAGGCTGAAAACGGGCCCGTTTTGGCACTTCCGGTGTTTCTGAAAGGCCCATTTTTCAGCCTCCCGAGGCTGCAGAGGCTTCCCTCGAGCCTCCGGAAGGGGGCAAACAGCCTCAATCGGCCCAAAAATCAGCTAGGAGGCGTGTGCATGTGCAGTGCAGATAAGTTTAGCTGGGGCTCACATGCCCACAGAAATGGCTCTGCGTTCCACCTGTGGCACACGTGCTATAGGTTCGCCATCACGGGCCTAACCTATTTGTGTGTCTCTCTCTCTCTTTCTCTCAAGGAAGCAATAAACCAGCAGCATGTTACATTTCTAATGCTAAGAACAATACAAGCCTCACCCCACCCCTGCATGGTGTTGCTACCTTTAGGTGGAAATTGGTTTGGTTGGGTCCAAGGCAAATGGTGGTACTGAAGAGGACAGCACATTTCTCTTCCGTTACGGATTCTGTACTCTTGCGGTCACAACGCTTGATCTTTTTGAGAAGCTGAAAATGAGAAAAGGAAATCTTCGTTGGCTTAAGGGAAAATCTGTTTCAAATCTTAGCTCCCGGTTTATAATTTTTGACCCTTCTGGACTTCTTGAATGACAAAGCTCACCAAATATGCTTCTAAGGAAAGCATCTCTTGTAGGGCTGAGCAATCATTCGGATTTGAAGGAGAAAAGGGGATTCCCAGCAATGGGACACTTCTACCACATCTCTCAGTGACTCCTTAAAGAAGCCATATTTTCCCCTGGGCTTGCACAGCTGCTGCACAATCTTAGGAAAAGATACATTCGGTCTAAGGCAAGGGTCTTCAAACTTGGCAAGTTTAAGACTTGTGGACTTCAACTCCCAGAATTCCTGAGCTAACATGACTGGAGGAGGAATTCTGGGAGTTGAAGTCCACAAGTCTTAAAGCTGTCAAGTTTGAAGACCCCCTTGTCTAAGGAGATGCCAATGTGGGCAACTTGAACATCTTTGGAGCACACCAAATCACCCTTTCTTTTTTTGAATCTGGATCACTGTGCAGCCCAAAGGAATATTCATTCACAGAAATTTATAGATGACTTAGATATCTTTGATTAACATTTGTAAGCTTTCATTAAGCTGGGAAAGGTAGAAAAGCTGCAGATTCCTTTTGATTTATACAGCAATAGCTGTTTGTCTGCACATGAAATACAATGAAATGAGGATTAAAAAAGCTATAGTCCTGAAGATGGGAGAAATCACTTTTAAAAAAATTCCCTTACAAGAAGGAACTTGGATCAGAATTGTCTTCCCTGCTGCACCCATTTTCCTCTTATAGGTATCTAGATGGGAGAGTATTATCCCTTCTGGTAGTCTGAAGGGATATACCACTTTGTACCACTTCCAACATCTTGTCATGGTGCAAGTGTGAATCAGATCTGAGCTACACCATCCCAAATGATGGTTGACACTGCTACATTTCTAAAATTAATCATGGTGCAGCCTGGCCAGGATCTGAATGTGAGTTGCTTCTGGGGTGTCAACCATCCCACTGGTTGAGACGGCAAAGGAGACATCTTTTACCAAGAGTATATTTTTTCTGAAAATTCCATGTGGGTATAGAAGTGGAAAAGCCAGTTCTAACATTTTCGCGCACAAATAGCATAGGAAAATTTTCCCCTGGTCCTCCCACTGTCCATTCTCCAGCCAATGGGTTACACTGGCATTGTTTTAGAGATGGTCTTTCTGCCTTCTTCCCAGCTGATGACCTTGGGGAGCTGGATCAGTCTCAGGCTTCAAGCTGGCAGGCTTGCATTCCCGTACCCTCCCCAATATCCCCCCCCCTCCCCCCGCATTACAGTACCTTCTCTCCCCACCCCCTTCTGGTTGCGAGCAGGGTTTGCGTAACAAGCCAACCATGACTTGGGGATTTCTTGAAAACAGATTTGAGCTTATACACACATACATAATAACAGAGAAGACCAACACCTCCAAATTTTGCTTTCTCTGCAATTTTTTGGATAAGTTGCTTCCCATCCCAATTTACAGGCTATCTCACCAGTTAGGCTGTTTGAATTCTCTCCAACTTAGTTCTTCTCAATCCACTTACCAAATTTTTGAACTGAGCAGTACAAGAATTGCTGGAGGCATTTATATCCAGCGACGCTGTGTTGTTTACAATCTCTCCAGTGCTTTCACTGAAGTCAAAAGAAAAACAGAGATCATGAGCTGATTCTTTTACTACCAGGAAGCAATAATTCATTGTGACAAACTCAACTTTGAAGCTGAGAGTTCCCACTCTAAAGTTTGTTTATGTGCTATAGAGAAAATAGTTCTCCTATGGATAAACACCGGAACTATTCTTGTCTTTGTAAAATATTTCATTTTGAAACATTAGTTCAAAGAGAAGAAACAGCCCACCACAATACAATTGTAAGTCTTCAACTTATAACAGTTCATTTAGTGACTGTTCTGTCTTTTAATCACTGGCTGAAAATAAAGACAGACAGATTAAACTCTACAAAGGCTTCCATACAAAGTTTCTTTATTGGTTCACAAGGCATCCTCAAATATAACTCATGGTTACGTCGAGATTCATCTTAATGTCCAGATCTTTGCATAGTTGTCTTCATAGTGTAAAAGAATAGTGATCTTTCATCCCATAGTGGTGGAGCAAAAGGGAGAGACGCCAGCACGATGTTGGGGTCCGAGCAAGAGTGAAGAAACCTCCCCCAACCCAACCAAGGATCAATTCAGTGACCAATCAGGATTACAGATGTGACCACATGATATGAACTACATTTCCCAGGATGCATTAACTACATTTACCATGAGGCATTCCCTTAAGAGGACAGTTCCCAATTCTAACTTAACTATCTCAGTTCCCATTACTATATACTGTCTGGACAGCACACTGTTCAAAGTTAAAATGGCACAGAAAAATGTGATATGATGACCATTTTTCACAGTTACAACCTTTGCAGCATCTCCATGATCATGTGATCAAAATTCAGATGTTTGGAAACTGACTCATATTTATGGCCGTTGCTGGTCATGTGATCCACCTTTTGCGACTTTCTCACAAAAGCAAAGTCAATGGGGAAACCAAATTCACTGAACAACCAGGTTACTAACTTATCAACTGCAGTGATTCACTGAACTGTGGCAAGAAAGGTCCTAAAACGGGGCAAAACTCACTTAACAAATGTCTCACTTAACAACGTTGTCAAGAAACAACAGAATGACTGCTTTTTAAATTGAAGACTAATCGGGGCACATAATCTCAACTACTACTAATTTTCCCTCTCGCACTCAGTGTTTTCATATACCTAAATTTATCTTTTACCATATTATTAAGACTAATTTCAAAACCTCTCTGGGAAAACTATTATGATGCGTTTCTCTTATCCAGATATCATTTGAGTTGAAGATGAACTTTATTAATTTAGTTACTTCACCCTCTCCACCTTCACAAATTTTGTATGCAATGACATTTCATTTTAATTTATGCCAATTAATGTACATTCAAAGTGACAATAAAGCTATTCTAAGTCTAATTCTAAGTCTTCCGTAAGTTACTACAGATATCCATTAGTTACATGAGGTAAATCATTCCTCATTTTGGCAGCTCTTCCTTCTCTTTTAGACAACTAGAGAAGAGTGAAACAGCTTATATGTGGAGCCCTGACAGTATATTTCAAAGCAGTTCCTTGAACAGTTTGTGTGAAATTTTCTCTCTCCGCCTAAGACCTGCGTTTAAGAATCTATGCCTTGGCTCCCTTCTCACCCCAAATACATTCTTTAAAAAAAGAAACTTGGAAACAAAGCCACCAGGAGAGATACACCGAGGCTGCAATGGTATCTCTCACCTAAAGACAGAGGCAGAATGGTTGGCAGTCAGTTCCCGGGCCTGTTTCTCTGTCACAATATCAGCCGTGACCAGAAATGATGTTGCCGGATGCTTGAGTAACTGAGGTCCCAGCAGGAAGCGGACACTGGCTTGAAATTTGGTCTGCGTTTTTAAAACTTGCGGAGGCTGTTTTTCCACCAAGAAGGAACTGGAAGGGAAACACAAGCCAGGCTCAAATATGAGAAGAGCCAGTTCTGGGAACGGCAGCAACAGGCTTTAATATTCACCCTACTCCCTTCCCCATCCATATTCATAAAGACAGCAGGCAGGGTGGAAAAAATTCTGGTTTAGGATGGGAAGAGCAACTGGAGGCTCTTTGGGAGAGAAAGCTCTGTGGGATAGAACGCATTTGGTCATGTTTCCTGTTGGAAGTTTGATGAGCATGTGTAAGCATTGGGCTTTTTTCCTTCAACCGAAAAGAATGAACTTCTGAAAAACCAGGTGTTTCAAAAGGGATCCTTTACTGAAAGGGATTTAATCCCAACACTAGGCAAAGCAGAGTCTAAGATATTTCCAGGCATACAGTCATAGATAAAGGAAGTTAGAATTATTTAGATGTGGATTTATTTTTATTTTATTTTTATTTTACCATACATTTATATGCTGCCCTTCTCCGGAGACTCAGGGCGGCTTACAGTCTTTAGAGCACCATGCTAAGTGCTTGGCAATAGCCTTCATTCCATTGTATATGCCTGCTTATTACTAGGGCATTTTGGCCCCCCCAAGTGGCATTTTACAAAGTCAGCTTATTGCCCCCAACAATCTTGGGTCCTCAATTTACCTACCCCGAGAGGATGGAAGGCTGAGTCAACCTTGAGCCTGGTAGGATTCGAACCTGCACTAATTGCAGGCAATTGAGCTAAGTGCTAGATGATTAACAGCCTGCCCCACCAAGGTCTCATGATTAGGTCAGTATGTGGATTTAGTCAAAGAATCAACATGTTAATTCCCCCCTTCCCTTCTCTGGGAATGTATCTTAGCAGAATTCCCAGGAGTGACTTCCAGAGCGGGAATTTTTATGGTCCCTTCGTGTTTTGTTATCTCTTCAAGGAGTGACAAGTTTCTAGACATCTGGCTCTACTCCTCCGGTTGTATATCATGAAAGTTATACAGAATCAATATAGGATTTTAATATATTCAGGTTACTTCAAAAAGGATTACTTGTACCAACTCCCCCCCCTCCTTCTTCTTCCATTGAAGAATGGCAGATACACAGATCTGACAATTAGAAATGTTAAAAATGATGTTAAAAAGCAAAAAACGTCCAGAGTCAAGTACACACATTGATTTAGACAAGTTTAAAAACTGATATACAACTGAAACAAAATGCTCCTTTTGGGACTGGATGTCAAACAGCTAAGCAAAAACTTATGGGAGTTTGTTTCCATATTTGATAACAGCAACAAGACTTTTATATGCACATCACCTAGAATGGATCTGACATTACCTAGAATGGAAAAATGGGTGGGGAAGTTGATGGAGTTGGTTCAGGTGGCAAGATTGACAGCTTTGATTAGAGAAAATAATTAATTAATTTGGAAGCTCCTTTGGGATTTTTTGGCATGAAACACAAACAAATGAAATTAGTGACATAAGGATTTGATGACTAGAAAAAATAAATCATAGAAAAAACTTGCAAACTTATGTTGCAAACATAGAGTAAGAGGTCTTTGTAAATTTATGCTCATACTTGCTGTAGAGAAAAAAAGGAGGTCTTTGTATGTCTTTTTCTTTCTGCATTTTTGACATTTTCTATCTTAATAGTTTTTGTTGTTTTATCTCTGTACTGTAAACAAACCAATTAAAGTCATCTCAAAGTGCAGATTGTGCAAAGAAACAGAAGAAACATCTGGTGGGAGAAGATCACACAAACTGATTATAAACAACAGTATTACATGGCCAATGTAATTCACTGGAACATCTGTAATAAATTATCATAAATTATGGGAGACATAAGTAGCCAAAAATGAGCAAAATAAAATATTGTGAGGTTTCCAAGTACAAACTGATAGTCTTGGTCCATCATCGCAAGATTTGTGGTTGCAAAGAAGAAAATGTAGATAATTAAAGTGATATCGGGATAACAGAATAGAAGACTAAGAATCTAAAGGTATCAAGCTCTGAAAATCAAAGTTAAAAGATGGCATAAACTGATTGTGGTGGTCCCAGTGGTTATCAGCACATTGGGTACCATTACAAAAAGTCTTGGATGGCAATTAGAAAACCTGCACATTGATAACATTTCCATCTTTCAATTACAGAAGATTGAGCTACTTGGATCCAGGATGGGATTCACCCAGGACAGACCAGTTCAGGCAAACTGGTAGTTCTGGCGATGAGTTGGCCCCACCCACCTGCCCCTGCACTAGTGCTATATTTCCTTTGTTTGAAGCCCAGCTGATGGGGTGGGGGGGAGGAGCGGATTGCACACCTCAGCTATTTACTGCAGTAGAAGGTAAGTTTTAGAGCTGTTCTCAAACGCACTGCGCATGAAGCGCATGTCCGTGTGCATTCAGCGAACCGGTTGTTACACCAGTTGAATCCCATCACTGCTTGGAATCACACATATACTACACCAAAACATTATGACATCCTAGTTCTTGGGAAGAGCTTGATGCGTTTCAGGGCCAACGCCATCTAAAGAACTGGCAGGTGCCATTGCTTGTGTGTATAATAATAACCAATATTAATGTAATTTTAGCCTTTATATGGATAACTTCTTGGTAGGTTCTATGCAGCAGAGCCAATGTTAATCCTGCAAAATTGACTATACTGTAATGAGGAAGTCCTCATACAGCAACCCCAATTGGGAGCAGCAAGTTGGTCTTTAAGCAAAGTAGTCACTAATTATAAAAATCACATGACTGCAACTGTGTTTACAATGTTACTTTGGCTTCCCCTTGTTTTATAGCATCAAAGGGAATACAACCCCAAACAGCCAGGGGAGCATAAATGGTGCAAAAAGCAGAGAGGATTTCCAGAATTCAACTCACAAGGAAGTTGGGTAAAAGGGAAAATCTTATCATCTTTTTTCCCCACTCTCTCATCTTTTGACATGCTCACCCTGGTGTCCGGACAACTAGCATGAAGAGGATTAATGTTTACATTTAAATTAATTGGAAAGAAAGGGTGAATGGGTAGTCCTCAATTTATGACCAGTCATTTAGTGACCATTTGAAGTTATGCTGGATCTCCCCGGAATTACTTACAACCCAGTTCCAATGGCTGCCCCTTCTGCAGTCACATGATTGCATTTTGAGGTGCATGGCAACCAACCCACATTTATAGCCATTTGCAGAGTGTTACAGTTACGTAGTTTGTGGTATTTTGGCTGGAAACAGTGTTTACTTCTGATTTTCAGCAAATAAAACACCCATGCAGTATAATATGTTTGCGTAACAAATGCCATGCTTGCTTAATGATCATCAGTTTACTTAACATATCACTTAACCACAATTTTGAACACAATTATAAGTGTAAATGGAGGTCCATTTGTACAACAGAGCGAACTCCAGCTCCTGTTTGTAATGGACAGGACCTAATGAATTTCACTCACAAGCCTTTTGTTCTCATCCTAAGTGACCAGCGCTAGGCAATCAGCCAGCGCCAGCACATTCCTTTCAGTCCGCCTGCTTGCTCTTAGTAATCATCAACAGCTGGGCCTGACATAATATGAGAAGAAGCTTTAGTTGAAAGGGAGACTGACTCTCAGAGATTGAGCAAAAAGTGCTGAAGATTGTGGGATGTCATGAGATGAACAGGAAGCCAACAGGAAGCCAAAAGATCAGGTCTATTAAGTTCTGCTAGCCAGAGATTGAAACAGGTTTAACATGAGAGTGAGAAAATGAGGCTAGTATATATTTAGCCAGAATGCATACACGCAGAAAGACATGTTTGGTCTATAGGTGTCAGGCTAGAAAGCAGGAGACTGTGAGTTCCAGTCCTACCTTAGCCATGAAAGCCAACAGGGTGATTTTGGGCCAGTCATTCTCTCTCAGCCCAATCTACCTCACAGGATTGCTGTGAGGAAAATAGGAGGAGGTAGGTGTGTTGGATATGTTCACTGCCTTGAATTATTTGTAAAAAATAAAGATGGGATACAAATAAATAAATGTTCAAGGAGGAAAACCTAAGCTTCATCATTTTCAAGAGTATAGAAAAAAACAGTTAAATTACTGTTAGGGGCCCTAGTGGTGCAGTGGTTAGAATGCAGTATTGCAGGCTAACTGCCCACTGCCAGTTTGATCCTGACCAACTCAAGGTTGACTCAGCCTTCCATCCTTCTGAGGTCAGTAAAATGAGGACCCAGATTGTTAGGGGCCATAGGCTGATTCTGTAATCCACTTAGAGAGTAAAGCATTCTGAAACTGTATATAGATCAAATGCTATTTATAGTTAGAATTGCAGCGCCTTGAAATGGGGAGAAGGAGAGAGAAGAGGGGTTAGCAGCTTTAGTCGTTAATCACCTTGCTGGTTTTGCCAAAGAAAATGATTGGGAAGTCAAAAATAATTGCAGAACAAATATTTGCTTTTTTTGTCAAGGTATTTGAACAAAAGTGAAATACAAACAAATGGTTTTCTGCTCTTTTATCAGATCATGAAAGTCACAGAAACCTACCAGCCACACACTGCCTACATTATTTAACTATCAGAATATGAATATTAGTAAATCAAAGAGAAAATTCCAAGAACATATCTTTGGTTACAGACCATAAACATGGACTAGGCAGATCTCAAAAAAAAAAAAAAAGTTCAATGACTAATATACACAAATATTCATGATACTGGGACTATGATTTCCTCTGAATATCTCAGAAAATAATGAAGAGGAATGACTTTGGATTTTTGTACATGTTAGGAGAGAAGGTACTCGTAATTTATTAGCTCTAACATATCTATCCATCTAAGATATAAACAATGAAAGACATATTCAATTAGAAAGATAGAAAAGGCTCCAGAGTCACCAGACAACACAGACAATAATCCCCAGACTAAGCATAGCATAAAAGGAGACACCAGTGGGGAAAGAAAAAACGTTGAGAGAGGGATTCTCCTTACTTTTGTATAAGAGAGTTGAATGCATCATCAAGATGTTCTCGAATATGAGATTGAAGCTCAATTCCAGATGTGATCAACTGCTGGCGAAACTGGAACAAAATATCTACCAGGGATTCCAACCTGTTAGAAACATGACAGATTTATCTCCCAGACTGAAATCCCACACCCATCTAAACCAAGATTATCTAAGTTCCAAGAGTCAAGCAAACTTTTCAAGGGGTATAGCAATCGCTTTTTACCAAGCACTAAAGATGGGCCCCACTTTTATATTTGTTAAGGGTTAAAACAAACTTCCCTAACTTTTGCCTTCCAAAAGTTTTGGATTACATACAATTCTGTTATTTCCCAGCCAACATGGAATTAAGCTATAGTAGATCCTTCATGATCAGCAACAATCAAGCACTAATACTGGACTCAAAACAAAACTGGTTTACATGGCTGCCCCATCTTAGAAGGGGTTCCATGTTCACATGCAGTTTTGTAAAGTATGTATAACAAAATAATAGAGTTGGAAGACACCTGGTAGGTCATCTAGTCCTGCCCAAGCAGGAGACCCTACACCATTTCTGACAGATAGCAGTCCAGTCTCTTCTTGAAAGCTTCCAGTGTTGAAGCATTCACAATATCTGAAGGCAAGTTGTTCCATGGGTTGATTGTTCTCATTGTCAAGAAAACTTCTCCTTATTTCTCAGTTAAATCTCTTCTTGATCAGTTCCCATCCATTATTCCTTGTCTGATCTATCTGGAAAATAGACTGAACCCCTCCTCTCTTGGACAGCCCCTCAAGTATTGGAACATGACACAGCAATCATGTCTCCCTGGGTCCTTCTCTTCACTAGACTAGCCATGCCCAGTTTCTGTATTTTGCTTTTATTATGAGAGCGATATAAAGGGTACAAAGAGTATCCTTTATATACTCACTTATAGGAGTATCCTTACTCCTATCCAAGAAGTAATAGCTACTAAAATATTGCCAATCAGATGGGGTGTGGAATAAAAATGATCAATGGTTGGGATTGGATTCAGTATCTTGGTTCAATAGTTGGGATTGGGTTCAGTATAATTGGGTTCAGATTGGGCTCATTCATGCAGAGTTCTTGGTCGCTCTGCATGATTAGTGAACCAAGAGCAATTATAACACATAGTTAAACATGCAGAATATATCTATAAGAAGCCAGTGTGATCAGGGGTGGGATTCAAATTTTTTAACAACCGGTTCTGTGAGTGTGGCTTAGTTGGTGGGTGTGGCTTGGTGGTCATGTGACCGGGTGAACATGGCTTGGTAGGTCATGTTATTGGCCAACTCAATATCACTCACATCGAGGCACGCATCTCCTCGCCTGGCCGCTCATGACTGTGGGGATGCTGCAACAGTCGTAAGTGTGAAAAATGGTCATAAGTCACTTTTTTCAGTGCCATTGTAACTTTGAATGATCACTCCACACAAAGTACCAACAAAGGAGGGGAAAAAAACTCCAGAGAAGTTCCAGAGACAGGAAGTCTAGTCCTGCCAAGAATGTAATAAGGTTAATGGAGAGGCAGTTTCTGTAAGCAACACCAGAATGTTTCCTTCCTGCCTTCCTTACAGGATTAGGCCAGTAATCTCTTCTAACAACCAGTTCTCCGAACTGCTTAGAATGTTAACAACCAGTTCTAGCGAATAGGTGCGAACTGGTAGAATCCCACCCCTGAGTGTGATGTAGTGGTAAAGACATCACCTAGAATCCTGGAGCTGTGAGTTCTAATCCCACCTGGGGCACGAACCCAGATTGGCACCCTTCAGTCAATCCTTCTCTCTGAATCCTAGGAAGCAAATCACTTCCAAAAGAACCTTGTCAAGAAAATGCAGGGACTAGTTCAGGCAATCGCTATGAGAGGACATATACAAATCTATTCAGCTTGCATTATCAATACAAGCTGTAGAGATTAGCTCTTATTTTTTAGTTGAGTTGAGTACTGTATACAGCAGGGATGTCAAATTCAAGGCCTGGGGGGGCCAGATCTGGCTCATGGGATGCTTAGATCTGGCCTGCAGGGCTGCCCTGGAAACTGTGAAGGACCAGCCCACAGTGCCTCTGCCGCTGAAAATGGAGCTTGTGAGGGCCATGGACGGCACTCCCGAGCTCTGTTTTCACTGGCAGAGAGTTGCAGGAGGCCATAGCAGATGAAAATGGAGCTTGTGAGGGCTATGGACGGCACTCCCAAGCTCCGTTTTCACTGGCAGAAGGTTGCAGGAGGCCGTCACAGCCAAAACCAGAACTCGGGAGCCCGTTTTCGCTGGCAAAGCTCTCAGACCACCACAGGTGCCCCCAACTTGAGTGATATTGAGCTGGCCATACCCGCCACGCCCCCCCACCCCCCGCAAGGTCAATCACAACCCTGATATAGCCCTCAATGAAATCGAGTTTTCCACCCCTGGTATAGAGGTTAGAAATTTTCTTTTGCTTGATATGTAGGCCACTTCATGCATCCAGGATCTGACAAGCAAATGTAAAGACTTACACTTCTATCAACACCACTAGATCCCTCTAGATATGGTAACATTAACCACAGACCTCTATTAGGGAAAGTTGATGTCTATGACAATTTTGCATTCAACTGCTTTTTTAAGCAGCATTAAACGTTGGATTGCTAAACTACTGACAGATTTCAAATGAATATATATACCACCACTAAATGAACTCGCAACTGGCTGGCAAACCTTACTCAACGAGTAGTCCTTAATGGGTCTAAGTCTACATGGAGGGAAGTAAGCAGTGGGGTGCCACAAGGTTCCGTCTTAGGCCCTGTACTCTTCAATATCTTCATTAACGACTTAGATGAGGGAATAGAAGGGGAACTTACCAAATTTGCAGATGATACTAAGCTGGCAGGAATAGCTAACACCCAAGAAGATAGGCTCAAGATCCAAATGGATCTTGACAGACTAGAACACTGGGCCACATCTAACAAAATGAAATTCAGTGTAGAGAAAAGTAAAGTCCTACACTTAGGCAGGAAAAACCAAAAGTACACATATAGATTGGGTGAAACCAGGCTCAATAGCAGTAGCTGTGAGAGGGATCTTGGAGTCTTAGTGGACAACCAGCTAAATATGAGCCAGCATTGTGCAGCCAAAAAAGCTAATGCAATCCTAAGTTGTATTAACAAAGGGATACAATCAAGATCAAGGGAAGTACTAATACCACTCTATAAAGCCTTAGTAAGACCACACCTGGAGTACTGCATCCAGTTTTGTTCACCACATTATAAAAAAGATGTTGAGACTCTAGAAAAAGTGCAGAGAAGAGCAACCAGGATGATTAGGGGACTGGAAGCTAAAAACATATGATGAACGGTTGCAGGAACTAGGCATGGCTAGTCTAATGAAGGGAAGGAGCAGGGGAGACATGATAGCAGTCTTCCAATATTTGAGGGGCTGCCACAGGGAGGAAGGGGTCAAGCTATTTTCTAAAGTGCCTATAGGCCAGACAAGGAATAATGGATGGAAACTGAACAAGGAGAGATTTAACCTGGAAATAAGGAGAAACTTTCTGACAGTGAGAACAATCAACCAATGGAACAGCTTGTCCTCAGAAGTTGTGGGAGAGCCATCACTTGAGACTTTCAAGAAGAGATTGGACTGCCATTTGTCAGAAATGGTGTAGGGTCTTCCGCTTGGACTAGATGACCTACAAGGTCCCTTCCAACTCTGATTATCTGTTATCTGATAACATCCCATCTGACAAAAGGTAACAACTCACCTCTTTTGTAGCGGGGACAAGTCCTCATCAAATGGACTTCCATTCCCAGCTAGTTGCTGCTGCCTCTTCCAAATCAGAAGTCTCACTAGAACCTTCTTCTTGGTGTCTTCTAGCTCATTGTCCATCGTCATGAACAGTCCTTGAAGGCTTTGAAGAGACTAAGAAAAGGGATACATGAGTACATATGCAGAAAATGACATTGTCTGGTATAAGTGAGATATGCAGTGGAGAACTCTGTTAGGGCATGCATATTGTGTGATTGCTAGGAAAAGACATAGATAGCCCACATGTAGAACTTGACCCAACATGTCAACATGTTTATTTAGAGCTTGGGAAAGCAATATTTTACACTGAAAGGTTTGAGGTATTCCAGACAATTTTTCCCTGCTCAATATTCAACTGGGCACAGAAACAATACTAACAGGATGATTTTAGAAGCATAGGGCTAGGATATTTACAAGGATTAACTTTGCTCTTCCCCAGTAATCTTAATTTTTTTAAAAAAATAGGAGGAGGAAGCTGTGTTGGATATGTTTGCCATCTTAGTTGTAAAAAAAATAATAAAGGCGGGAAATAAACAAATGAATAAAAATGAACAGCCCAAATTACTATTCCATTATTATTTCTTAATTGGGCTG
Source organism: Bungarus multicinctus (assembly GCA_023653725.1). Taxonomy (NCBI): domain Eukaryota; kingdom Metazoa; phylum Chordata; class Lepidosauria; order Squamata; family Elapidae; genus Bungarus; species Bungarus multicinctus. The sequence continues at coordinate 150,968,702 of CM042834.1, read as the reverse complement.
AAATCAATGAGTTGATGTGTATGTGTCTGTCTGTGTGTATGTGGCTGAATTGAATGGAAGAAAATATCTATGTGTGTGTGTGTGAGAGAGAGAGAGAAAGAGAGAGAGAGGGAGGGAGGGAGGGAGAAAGAGAGAATCAATACATGAAGGAAGTGGGGAAAGTGACAAAGAGATAGAAAGAAAAAAAAATAAAAAATAGAAGACAAATTTCCATCCACTTTTAGCTTTGGCTTTCTCTACTCCGAAAAACATACATCCTATGGCTACTGAGGTGCTTAACCTCTCATTTTTTATTTAGAAAAAATAGGTTTTTAGCCTGAATGCTTAGGAGAAGCAGCCAGTGAAGCTGAACTGAACAAATACAAACAATATTGCCATTACAAATCAGAGCCCATATATATTTGGTTTTATGCAATTCTTCTCTCTGGGGGACTCTTCATCATTTCTGCTTCAGCTAAATAGTCAGACAGCTGCAAGAGAATAATGGGCTGCATTCTTTGACTGGTTACAATGCTGATACAATTTTAGTTTTTTATATATACAATATCAGAAATTCTTATTTGTCAACTTGTTTGATTCTTTCTCAATGGGAATGCTTCGGCTCTAATCCACAGGAGCTCTTGTAGCCTTTAAAGTAATTTTAAACTTAATAGAGCAAAGCTGTGTTTTCTTTTTCTTTAAGGATACAAATTCCTGTCTTGAGCACTACAGGGCCCAAGTTTTGACAACTCTGTTGGTATTTAAAAATTCATCGGTCAGGGTGAACATCAGTTTTTTTAATCCTTATTCAAAGTGGGGAATTTATCTGGCTCTCGGAAATGAAGGGGAATTCTTTCCAATGGGATGAGAGGGGTAACAACCTTATTAACGCTTGGATTTTTACAGGTCTTTCCAAGACATGGTTCTTGGTCTTTTAACTTCCCAAAGATCAATATTTGATATTTACAGTGCAATTCTGTGCGTGAGTGTAAGATCTCTTTTTTAGCTTTAAGCTAAAAAAAATAGTGTATGGGATTGCAGTCTTAACCTTATTTAATTGCTATGTGATAACAACAACTGTAATTTCAGTCCATATACATGCTGAATTATTTAAAAGCCTGTGGAATTACCCCAAGTGCTTGGAGTTTGAGGAACTGGTTTTTGAAATGGAGATTAGAAAACCAATCAATTGGCAATATGTTATTTAATCCAAATTAAACTGTCACCATTTTTCCAGTCTCCTAAAAATGGGCTACATTCAATTTAGTTGTCTGGAATAGAAGCAGGGGATTGGACTAGGACCAAGGTCCCTTCCAACACTAATTCTGCTCCTTCAGCAATTTAGAACAGTGGTTCCCAAACTTTTTAAATCCACTGCCCCCTTGGTGGTACAAACTCATCCTCGGTGTCCCCCAAATTTCTGTGGGTGTGGCCTAATTTGAGGGTGTGGCTTGCTGATCATGTGATTGGGTGGTGTGGCTTACTGGTCATGTGACTGGGTGGGCATGGCCAGGTGACTGGCAAACCAAATACAAGTGGTCCTCACAATGGCCGGTTGTTTAGCAAGTGTTCTAATTTATGACTGACCTCCCCAGAGCTACTTGACCTGTTTTTGGAGTTTTGAGAGCTTTAGATCAGGGGTCTAAATTCCACCCCTGCCTGTGTGTGAGTGAGAGAGGGAGAGAGAGAGGTTGGATCAGATCTCTCTCTCTCTCTCTCTCTCTCCCACCAACGCCAGAAAGCCACCGTCAGTCAAAATTCATATTAGTGGTCTCCGGGATTTAAAATTGTGAGTTTGGTGGTCCCTGAGGTCCAAAAGTTTGGCGACCCCTGATCTAAAGGGGTGAGCCTGAGAGAGGGAAAGAGAGAGAGAAAAGAGAGAGAGAAAGAGAGGAAGAAAAGAAAGAGAAAAGGGAAAGAAAGAAAAAGGGACAGACAAAGAAGGGGGCATGGAAGGAAAGGACAGAAAGAAAAAGAAATAAAGAAGGAGGGAGGGAGGAGAAAGATAATGAGATATCTATTCTAGTCCAATCACCTGCTCCAGCAGGGTTAGAAGGGAGTGTGTGTGTGTGTTCTCCTTGTAATTTACCAGTACATTTTGGTTTTACCTTCTTCAGAATTGGCACTGTAATACAAAAGTAAGTTGTTAGTATGGAAAAAGTAAGTTTTTAGTATGGAGATCTGGTCCAATGGATCCTGTTTAAAGCCTCAACAAAATGTGAGAGCTTCCTGATAGTCTTGACCATGTTTCGTCCACAAAACTTTTAACAGAAGCCAAAGAGGTTTCAATGTGCTGGCAAAGATGTTTCAATGTGGAAAAGGGCCTCAGTCTAAACTAGGCCTCATTTCAATCTGATGCATCAGGTCTCTCTCTGTTTCTTTCTTTCTCTCTCTCTCCCTCCCTCCCTCCTTCCCTTCCTCCCAGACTGGCTTTGCTCTACTTTCCTGATGTGCCTGCGGGGCCAGCGCTTTGAACATGGATAGATGGAGGGAGGGAGGGAGGGAGGGAGGGAGGGAGGGAGAGGGAGAGAGAGAGAGAGAGAGAGGCAGGCAGGCAGGCAGGCAGGCAGATAGCTATGTTGGTAGTTAGATAGATAGATAGATAGATAGATAGATAGATAGATAGATAGATAGATAGATAGATAGATAGATAGATAGATAGATAGATAGATAGATAGATAGATAGATAGATAGGTAGGTAGGTAGGTAGGTAGGTAGGTAGGTAGGTAGGTAGGTAGGTAGGTAGGTAGGTAGGTAGGTGATAGGCAGGCAGGCAGGAAGACAGACAGACCTTTTGGATGGATAGATGGATGGATGGATGGATGGATAGGTAGATAGGTAGGTAGGTAGGTAGATAGATAGATAGATAGATAGATAGATAGATAGATAGATAGATAGATAGATAGATAGATAGATAGATAGATAGATAGATAGATAGATAGATAGATCTATATTGGTAGGTAGGTAGGCAGGCAGGAAGACAAACAGACCTTTTGGATGGATGGATGGATGGATGGATGGACGGATGGATGGGTAGGTAGGTAGATATATCTATATTGGTAAATAGGTAGGTAGGTAGACAGAAAGATAGACAGGTAGGTAGGCAGGAAGGCAGGCAGGCAGGCAGGAGGACAGACATACCTTTTGGGTGGATGGATGGATAGATAGGTAGGTAGGTAGACAGATAGATCTATATTGGTAGATAGGTAGGTAGGTAGACAGACAGACAGATAGGAAGGCAGGAAGGCAGGCAGGCAGGCAAACAGACAGACCTTTTGGATAGATGGATCGACGGACGGATGGATGGACGGACGGACGGACAGACAGACAGAATGCAACAGCGGCGGCACATTGGGAAAGCGGTGGCAGCAGCTTTTCCCAACGTGCTGCCTCATTTGAGGCGCCAGTTCCGGTGCGGTACAACGGTCAATGTGATGAGCCTGCAGGGCCGATGCCTTGAACGCCCCCCTGCCGCCTCTTAGCATCCCCAAGGGGGCCAGCAGAGGGGTGCTAAGAGGCGGCAGGGGGCATTTGAGATGCTGGCCAGCCCTGCAGGTTCACCCTTGACTAGCACTGTTCCAGAGCCGTGCTAGTCAATGGGTGAACCTGCAGGGCTCCAATGCGGAAGCGGTGGCATGTTACGTGCCGCTTCGGCCACGTTCAATGCACCTCCCCCCTGTCGCCCCTTAGCGCCCCTCTGCCAGCCATCTTGGGGACGCTAAGAGGCAGCAGGGGGGTGTTTGAGGTGCTGACCCTGCAGGTTCACCCATTGACTGTAGCATCACTCCAGAGCCGGCGTCTCAATGGGTGAACCTGCAGGGCTAGCCGGCGCCTCAAATGCCCTCCTGCCACCTCTTAGCGCCACTCTGCCAGCCCCCTTGGGGATGCTAAGAGGCGGCAGGGGGGTGTTTGAGGCCCCGGTGCTGCAGGTTCACCCATTGACTGTAGCATCACTCCAGAGCTGGTGTCTCAATGAGTGAACCTGCAGGGCCAGCCGGCGCCTCAAATGCCTCCCTGACACCTCTTAGCGCTCCTATGCCAGCCCCCTTGGGGATGCTAAGAGGCGGCAGGAGGGCGGCGCGTCAAACGCAGCCGCAGCGGCACATAACGTCCCACCGCTTCTGCATTGGAGGCACCAGCTCTGGAGTGGTGCTAGTCAATGGGTGAACCTGCAGGGCCGGCACCTTGAACGCCCTCCTGCTGCCTCTTAGCACCCCCCTGCTGGCTCCCTTGTCTCTTAGTACCCCCCTAAAGCATCCCACTGCCCCCCAGGGGGTGGTACTGCCCACTTTGGGAACTACTAATTTAGAGTATGAAGAAGCTGCAAAAAAACTATTTTCCTGCACCAAACAAATTTGCTTTGGATGCCATTTCAAATACTATCCTAGACCAAAGAAGACAGAGAACTTTTCAATATTACTTCCTGTTACTGATTAATCCAGAGAATGCCAATTTTGTTATCTTTTTATATCAGGCAACTTTCCCTAAAGGTCTTTTAACCTGTGTTTAGACCAGTGGTTCCCAAAGTGGGCAGTACCGCCCCCTGGGGGGCAGTGGGATGCCTTGGGGGGGCGCTAAGAGGCAAGGGGGCCGGCAGCAGGGCGCTAAGAGGCAACAGGGGGGTGTTCGAGGCACCAGCTCCGGAGGCTCTGGTGCAGGTAAAAGTGCATGCGCCGCCTCATAGTTGTGTCACAGGAATTACATAGGGCGGGCCTTTCGGCATGTTGAGCATTCCTGGTTGAGGTGAGTATTGGGAGGTTTTGCTTGGTGGGCCAAGGCCTAGAAGTTGGTGCGAAGTGATGTCGGGGATTATGGGAGGTGGGATGGGCTCTTCTCGGAAGTGGCTGCTGAAGGGGGGGCGCTAAGAGGCAGCAAGGGGGCATTCGAGGTGCCGGCACCATAGGCTCATCCCATTGACTGTTGCACTGGAGCTGGTGCGTCGAATGCAGTGGTGGCAGCACATTGGGAAAGTCACTCTGGCTTTGCTCTATTTTCCCAAAGTGCCGCCACTGTCGCATTCTGTCTGTCTGTCCATCCATCCAAAAAGTCTGTCTATCTGCCGGCCTGGCTGCCTTCCTGCCTACCTACCTACCTGCCTATCTTTCTGTCTACCTACCTACCTACCTACCTATTTATCAATATAGATCTATCTATCTACCTACCTATCTATCCATACATCCATACAAAAGGTCTGCCTGCCTGCCTACCTACCTGCCTGCCTGCCTATCTTTTTGTCTACCTACCTACTTATCTATCTATCCATCCATCTTCCGTCTGTCTTCCTGCCTGCCTGCCTACCTACCTATCTATCTATCTACCAATATACCTACCTACCTGTCTCTCTCTCTCTCTCTATCCATCCATCCATGTTCAAAGCGCCGGCCCCGCAGGCACACCGGGAAAGTAGAACAAAGCCAGTCTGGGAGGGAGAGAGGGGGAGAGAGAGAGAGAGACCTGATGCATCAGATTTAAATGAGGCCTAATTTAGACTGAGGCCCTTTTCCACATTTGAAACCTCTTTGGCTTCTATTAAAGGTTTTGTGGACAAAACATGGTCAAGACTATCAGGAAGCTCTCACATTTTGTTGTGGCTTTAAACAGGATCCATTGGAACAGATCGCCTCCCTAAATATTACTTTTCCGCAATGTATTACAGTGCCAATTCTGAAGAAGGCAAAACCAAAATGTACTGGTAAATTACAAGGAGAACACACACACTACCTTCTAACCCTGCTGGAGCAGGTGATTTGACTAGAATAAATATCTATTATCTTTCTCCTCCCTCCCTCCTTCTTTATTTCTTTTTCCTTCTGTCCCTTCGCGGCATTGGCATTATGTTTGAAAAGTAGAGCAAAGCCGGAGGTCGGTAGTTTTTGCTGCAAAGAATCACAAAAGCTTCTGGGCTGTGCACAAGAAGGGACACGTCAATGCAATTCAGCAACATAAAATAAAGAAATACAAATAAAACAAATCAACTAGAATCGGCAAAGCATCTCTGATTAGATTCTATTCACTACTAGAATCTAATCAGAGATGCTTTGCTGATTCTAGTCCAATGACCTGCTCCAGCAGGGTTAGAAGGAAATGTGTGTATTTGTGTGCATGGCTGTCAAAACTCCAAAAACAGATCAAGTAGCTCTGGGGAGGCCAGTCATAAATATGAACACTTGCTAAACAACTGGCCATTAAGTGAGGACCATTTGTATTTGGTTTGCCAGTTACCTGTCCACGCCCACCCAGACAGATGACCACCAAACCACACCTACCCGGTCATGTGACCAGCAAGCCACGCCCAACCAGCAAGCCACGCCAGTCAGTCACATGACCAGCAAGCCACGCCCACCCAGTCACGTGACCAGCAAGCCACACCACCCAGTCATGTGACCAGCAAGTCACACTCTCAAATTAGGCTACGTCCACACAAATTTGAATCCCACCCCGGGGTGGGGGGCACCGAGGATGAGTTTGTAGCACCAAGGGGGCGGTAGACTGAAAAAGTTTGGGAACCACTAGTTTAGACTAAGCTTTACTTTATCTAATAAATATTCTTTATATCTTTGTGATATCACCTTGGGAACCTGTTTTAGAATTTGCTACTACTAATAACTACTTCCTTTCATTGTTTTATTACCCTTTTTAAGGCAGTTGTTATTAGTTCTAAGCAAATAGAACCTCCTGGAAATAAAAGAAATTAAACCAAATGCAAGTACAAAAACGCACTTACTAGACTTATTGCACCTTTAGTAGACTTTACTAAACATGCAACTTGGAGTGTACAGATAGTCTTCAACTTACAACAGTTCACTTAAGTGCCTATTCAAAGTTACAATGGCACTGAAAAAAGTGATTTATGACCATTTTGCTATTTATGACCATTGTAGCATCCCCATGATCAAAAATTCAGCCGCTTGGGAACTGACTCACATTTATGACCATTGTGGGTCATGTGATCCCCTTTTTGCAACCTTCTGACAAGCAAAGTCAACGGGGAAGCCAGATTCCCTTCACAACCATGTTACTAATTTAACAGTGATTCACTTAACTACTGTGGCAAGAAAAGTTGTTTTAAAAGCCGTTTTAAAAGAAATTTTAAGGCTCAATTGTGGTCATACATTGAAGACTACCTGTATTGGACCAGTTATTGTTAATAAAGACGCTAGAATATTACAGGTAGTCCTCAATTTCTGATCACTCGGTTAGCAACCGTTCAAAGTTACAATGGACCCCAGAAAAGGTACTTATCAGCTGGATTCAAAGGTTCAACAGCCTCCCCCAAAACCTACAGTCACATGACTGCATTTTGAGCATCAACCTTCATTGACAATTATTTGCAGTGTTCTGTGTTCAGGTGATCACAATTTGTAAAATTGACGTTTGCTTCTGGTTTCCAGCAAAAAGAAAAAACACCCATTGCAGACAAGGGGTTTGTTTAATGACTGCAAAGTTTGTTTAATGACTACGGAACTGTCTTTATAACCACCACATTTGCTTAGCAACAACCACTGCAAAAAAAAACAAAGGTTGTAAAATCAGGTATGGCCAGTTAGTACATTTTTTTACTACCGGTTCTATGGCCGTGGCTTGGTGGGCGTGGCAGCGGAAGGATACTGTAAAATCTCCAGTCAGAGGTAGAATGTGCCGGTTCTCCAAACTACTCAAAATTTCCGCTACCGGTTCTCCAGAACTGGTCAAAACCGGCTGAATGCCACTTCTGGGTATGGCCACACGGTAACCCGCTTAACAATTGGCTCAATTTATAACTGTAATTCCAGGCCCAATTATGGTCATAAATCAATCATGGCCAGCTCAGGAATTCTGGGAGTTGAAGTCCACAAATCATAAAAGGGCCATGGTTCCCAACTTCTGATATGGAGTCTCAATTTCTTGCTAGTTTTTCAAAAGACAAATAGACAAAATTTAAGGACATGCTCCTCAGAAGCAGAATCTTTTCTCAATTTCCCTTAACATAAGAAGTTATAGATGAATTCTTCCAAAAGAGGAACAATAGACCTACCATTCCAGGAAATGTTTGCTGAAATATAGCTTTCCTGAAACTCTCTTCCCCTATTGGCACGTCAACAACTTCTAATAAATATTTTATTGCACATTAAGACTACAACTCCACAAAAATGAATCCCAACCTTACCGAGGGCCTTCTCTTACACAGATCCCCATATTGGAACATATTTTTAAATCATTTGAGATCGAAGAGTGAGCCTAAGCTAAAAATCTACTCAGTTTGCTTGAGTTTTTAATGACAATTACTATTCTTATTTATTATCTTATTGGGCAGCTTCAGTTTTTTGTTATTTTTAATAAAATGGTCACTTAAGTAGTTTAATTGCTTTTTTTAAAGATTCAGAGGATCTTAAAAGGATTCAGAGTTTAAACAGCAAAAAAAGAGAAAAAGTAACTTTAAAAAATGAATATAGCAAATAAACCCAAGACTGCATAATAAATTCTTTGTAATGTTGGTAACTTACACTTGCTGGCAGGTTCTCTTGCACTGGAAATTGACAGTCCATTGAATTTTGTGACAGTGGAGCTGAGGATCACAAATGCAAGGTTAACAACAACTACAGAAGGTTTTCACATACAAGCTAATTATTGCACACATTTTAGGCTATTGTTTTTTCTTCCATTTATTGAAAGTTGGGCACAAAATTCCCCACTTATAGCAATAATTAGAAAAACAATATTCAGTGGATTTCCGCTGAATAATCCTTAATGTGGACTATCCCACCACTTTGATAGTAGGAGTGGGAGGCAGGTATGATTGAATGGAATGAATGAATAAAATTTACCAGCATCCATATTTTTCAAGGCAATAATAATATTAATAAAATAACCCTTGAACATTACATATCCAAAATACATTTTTGAATGGGTTTATAAAGTTTTAAACTTTATATTTTAGAGGTACAGTAGCTATGTTAAAAACATTTCAGGGAAAATTTTAAAAGAAAGACCATGAAGAAATTTGTGCTAAAAACATATTTTAGGGAAGCTTGAGCATGCATTATAGAAATAACAAATAATAAAAAGTGATACAGGTAGTCCACAATTGCTTCATTTAGTAACTGTTCACAGTTGGAAAAGTGATGAAAAAGTAACTTTATCACCAATCCTCATATTTATGACCTTCACAGTGGATAAACCAAGGGAAAGCTAAAATAGGATCATAAGAATGGTTGCAGTTTCTGAAGAATGGATGGAAAAAGTGACAGAGCAGGCAGAGATTGCAAAATTAATTGTTTTAATTAAGGAAACAATGCATCCAGTTCTACTTCTACTTGGAAACCGCTTCTAGACCGTTTTGTGCTCAAAACAGAAACAAAATTTCAAAATTTTGGATGATCTGATTAGTTTGCTGTTACAGAAGTGACTAATATTCACTAATGATGTAAAAGTAAAAAGTTGATAGAACTCTATTTTCTACTTTACTGCACTGAAAAATGTTGAAAGCCACTGCTTTTTTTCTTTTTTCTTTATTCTTTCCCCTTCTTTTTCCTTTCCCATTTTCCCTTTATTTTTATTATATATATATATATATCCCATCTTTATTGTTTTTATAAAAACTCAAGGTGTGAACACACACAATACTTTTTCTTCCTCCTGTTTTCCTCCAAAGAACCCTGTGAGCTGGGTTGGATTAAAAAAGAGTGACTAGCCCAAAGTCACCCAGCTGGTTTTCATGGGAAGGCAGGATTAGAACTCAATCTCCCACTTTCTAGCCTGATTTCTCATAGTTTCTTGGCTTCTAGCCTGGTGCCTTAACCACTAAGCCAAACTGATTCTCTTTATTATCTTCATTTCTCTATGTATTTGGTATCTATTCAATTAAATTTCAATAAAAATTTATATAAGCACAGTTGTGGTTTCATTTAGCGACCAGTTTCTTAACAACTGAGTTGAACTTGCGGGTCCCAACTATGGTCACTAAATGAGGGCTACCTGTACACATTTCTATCCCAATGGATGTTTTAAAATAATCCATAAAAAATAAGACCAGTTGGAATATTGCATTTTAAGTCTATGCAGTGATCCATATCAAATGACAAAAATGAATTTAGATATAGAACCCTTTAAATTAGCTGCATCTTTTCGTGCACAGCTGTTGCCCGAAGCCAATATGCAGCCCTGGGAAAAGACTTGTATAATGTATAATGTGTTCCTGGCAGATGTTATGCACATGCCCAGACACATTCCATTTGGCCCTTCACGTCCATACCTCTGTATGGGTTGATCGCTTTTCAAATGTTGACAACAAAATGGATCAGATATGTGCTAATACCCGGATGCATCTTATCTACTGTTGTTAAATGGGAAGTGCTTCATTTATTTGTCCCTGGACAAACCCAGAGAAAACCTTCTGTTTGCTTAATAATAAGTTTATCATTATTTACCAAGACATGGTAGGAAATTAAAAAAAATGAAGAAATAAACAATAATTATAAATCAATCAAATAACATTGGCTAGCTTAAGACCAAGGGTATTCATTATTTGAAGCAGATGTTAATAGAAAGCTGACAGTTAAATGAGAAGAGGCTGAAATAACCAGACCACACACAAACACACACATGCACTAATCCAATAAAAAGGTCTTTAAATCAGAGGTGGTATTCAGCAGTTCTGACCAGTTCTGAAGAACTGGTAGTGGAAATTTTTAGTAACTCGGAGAACCAGCAAATATCACCTCTGACTGGAGATTTTACAGTATCCTTCTCCTGCCACCCTGACAGAATTGGTAGTAAAAAATTTTGAATCCCACCACTGCTTTAAACCCCTTTCAAAAAGTTGTAACATGTTCACAGAGAGAAAGGGAGCTGATTTTAGGGTCATAAATCTAGATGCTTAAAATCCCAGAACTAGCAGCTGTGGCAGAAGGAATTGAAGGAAGAAACAAAAAAGACCCTGTTTAGAAGAGCATTTAAGAAAAACTATAGGAAGAGATGAGGGAAATCAGATCCTGGAAAGTACCAGAATTTTAAACTTAGCTCTGATGCACATGGGAGGTAGTGAAGAGCCTTGTGCTTTACTGAAACATGGGAATAATACGGAAGGCCCAGAATAGCTCAAATGGCATCACTCTGGATGAAGATTAGGGAAAAGAGACAAGACTCAAAGGCAGGTCACCCGTTCTTAATTGTATGTCCTATGCAATAAACAAAAAGACAACACTGATTGTTGTGTACTGACTGAAGTCTTCACTCAGGTCCGTGTTTCTGGTGGGAAACACGGACCACTGTCATTGGCTGATGCTGTTTGACAGCTGGCTATAAAAGGAGCTGTCAAATAGCATCAGCTGTTGCCGCTCCAGCTGGCTGCCGAGTTAGCGCGGTAGTCGCGGCAACCCTTTATTCTGTAAATAAAGTTAAAGCTGAAGTTGCTCTGGTTGTCTGCCTCAGTGATTCCGCCGCTCTACAACACTGATGCTGTCAGGATGTGGCTATAACTTCCCTTGTTATCTCTTCCAGCTTCTTTTCTTGCTTGCCAAAGTATTTTGACTAAATTTTTTACTCTTATCCCAGAAGATTGGACAACTAGGAGTTAAGTGAGGGCTAATATAAATTTAGAATAGAATAGAATAACAGAGTTGGAAGGGACCTTGGAGGTCTTCTTGGCCAACCCCCTGCCTAGTCAAGAAACCCCACACCACAAATGGTCATCCAATCTTTTCTTAAAAACTTCCAGTGTTGGAACATTTACAACCTCTGGGGGCAAGTTGTTCCATTGTACTAACTGTCAGGAAATTTCTCCTTAGTTCTAGGTTGCTTCTCTCCTAGATTAGTTTCCATCCTTTGCTTCTTGTTCTTCCCTCAGGTACTTTGGAGAATAGCTTGACTCCCTCTTCTTTGTGGCAGCCTCTGAGACATTGGAACACTGCTGTCATGTCTCCCCTAATCCTTTTGTTCATCAAAGTAGACATATCCAGTTCCTGCAACTTTCTTCATATGTTTTAGCCTCCAGTCCCCTAACCATCATATGTTATGTGTGATGTCTCTTCCCTTCTCATCAAGCTGCAGTATTCTGGTAAAGTCCTTCAAATGTGAATTAGGGCAATAAAAATCCTAGTCTCAGGGCACAACAAATAACAACGTAGATGTTATAATGTCAGGTGATGTTGCAGGGAGTGATCCTGAAGACAAGTTCCCATCAACCTTGCTTCCCCATGCAGGGAAGAATGTCACCATCACTAGTAACCACTTGGTGGATACCTGTAGTATCTCTTTGAAGCCAGGATATGGATCTGCCATGCATGCATTTTCTCAGTTATATGTTTTCCTCCACTTATAGATTGAAGAGATAAGGAATATGGCAATGTATTCATTTAAAAAACAAACAAACATATCTACTACCTGTCTCACTGTCTAAGTGACAATTTTCAAGTAAAAAAATATAAAATCCATATAAAAATTCATGCAAAAAAATCTCAGCAGCAGCATATCTCTTCTTCCCACCTTTGTTGATTTCCTTTGCTTAGTCAATCTACTATGCAAAAAAAGGGTATGGGCATACTAACATATGTGGGAAAGAATCCTTTCCATTTTAAAAATATTTCTTTTAAGATGGAAAATTTATTTAAAAAATTATATGACCACATATAAAGCAACTCTGGGTGATTGCTTAGGACTTAGTATAGTACAGTATCCCCTCCACAAGTATAAATTTATGCCACTTATTACTGTTTATGGAGATTCTCAAACATTCCGGTGATTGTGTTGTCAAAGGTGATTTTTCAAAAGGCAACTGGACTTTTCTTTGTTTTTCTTGAAGATGTTTCACTTCTCATCCAATCATCATCCATCAATCTTCAAGGAAAAAGCACTTTTGAGACAATTACGCGGCTTACATTGAAATTTTCTGGACTAGATCGACTCCGAAAACTCAAATGACTTATTAATGGTGAGGATACTCTGCATGACTATATAATAATTATAAGACTGTACATAAGAGTTTTTAATATCTGTACTGTACTGATCACAGTGAAATATGACAGGAGTTTGATCCACTAAAGAGTTTTATATGAACCCTAGGTTCATATCTAGGGTGTCCATATATGGCTAGGACCGACCATAGGCCGTTCTGTTGCCAAGATTCCTTGTTGTATGTGCACCAAGCAAGCAAGACTGAAAGGGATGATTTTTATTTTTATTTTTTTGGTACAGTATTTTCACTCCGTTTTCAGTGCCCAGACTTACTCAAATGTTCTTTGTGTTATGTCCTCACCTCTGGTGTTGCCCTTCATCTGCTGGAAGCTTTCCCAGAGAGCTTGAATCTCCTGAAGTCTGTATTGCAGCTTCTGTAGGCTGAACCGAAACATTAGTTCTTCTCTCTGACGTTCGATGGCAAGGGGAAGATGTTGATGCTGCAAGAGGGAGAAAATGAGACATGATTCTCCCTGCTGTGTTTCTTTTAGGCAGAACTCTTTCGGGTAATAAAAGTTGGAAGGACATATCAGGCCAGAGACCTTACAGGCCAGAGACCCTATATACCAGGGCTATTAAACTTGCAGGCTGAGGGCCGGATGCACTATGCCATGGCCACGCCCACGCCTGGTTTAATGAAGGGGGGGGAGTCACAATAAGTCACATGACCAGTGGTGAAATGCTTTCAGTTCAGCTGAACTGGTAGTTTAAAAAAGCTCCCATGATCAGCTGAGAGGAGAAAGAAGGGAAAAGCGCAGGATCGGCCCTCCCACGTTAGGCGTGTGCACACACACGCATGAAGTGTGTGATCACCAAACTGGTAGGGAAACTGGTAGAATCCCACCAATGTACATGATGCCGCAGTGACGATGCGAGTTTGACACCCCCGCTATACACAATGGAATGTCCCAAGTCAGCAGTCAAAAGAGACTGGAAGCAGCAGATTTTTAGCATAGCTTGTATCTCTTATGCTGATTTTACAAATACAAATAAAGAGAGAAGTGATATTTGATGGAGCTCATAACATGAAAGGCATAGGCAACCTTGGGATGCCAAAGTCTAGAATGAGTTTTGCAATCACTGGAAGTTGTGGGGGCTCCTTAGCAACAAATAATAGCTGCCCTGCCTCCATTTTTAACCATTATCTAACAGATGGAATTTAAGAATCCAAGCAATTATTTAGGTGTCGGAAACAGATGTGGAAAATCTCTTACCTGCTGGTGAACTGCTGTTTGCTCTGCTTCCAAGATCCTTTTTATAATATTTGCCAGTTGCAGTGGATCTTTCCGATATCTGCTCTATAATTATTAAGAAGGTGGCAACTGTTAATACTTGTCATCCTTTTTCCCTTCCACTATTCTTCCCCATAATGTTCACCTAGAATTGATGTACCAGCTAATTTTATTTATTTATTTAGTAAAATTCTACATCACCCATCTCGCCTAAGTGACTCTGGGCAGTTTATAACAACATAATAAAACCATATGAACACCTAAATAAAAATGTAGATTAAAAAGAGTTAAGAACAAGTTAAAATGTGCAAGTTAAAATGTTATTCCTTTCAAATTCTGGGAAGTGAAGCACCTACCTAGTGATTCTAAATCACAATGTACAATGAGGACTATTTTTAGATCAATGCAGATTTGATGTTTGCTTACAAAAAAGAACAGATGTACCATGAATTATTACTCCTGGGTAAGGTTCCATATTTTAAAAACTGGAACCCTCTGGGCTAGAATGGGTTGGTACAATGCCATTCTGTCATTTCAGGACACTACCTTATTATACTGTGCATACCAGATTTACACATCCATGTTTCTTGCATTGCGGCTTTAATTGAGGCCTTGAAGTTCTGAAATTTACCTATGCATCAGGACCTAGGGAGTTCCTTTCTTAAAATGCCCTTCTCTAAGATTGTTGAAGGAAGACTGAGCCAAGGTAGTCACTGAACATCACTAGAAGTAAGTCAGATCCCATTCTTGAAGCTCAAGGAGCCTCCTAGCTATCAAAGAGCATTGTTGGGTAATTTTTGCATGTGGTCCTGACTTCCTTCTGGTGCAATTTCAAGGTTCTGTACAAACAGGAAACTCCTGACTGCAACAGCAAGTACCAATGCGGTAGCAAGAATGAATCAAAATATAGTGTGATGCACGGGGATTCTGTGGAATCATGACAATTGGCATGGCTGCATAAAAAGATGTTAATTCAGAATCATCAATCTCAGAGATATACCCCTAGGCAAAGAAACAGGAAGCTTGCAATTTACTTTCTTTTTTCTGGGTTTGGGGTCTGGTGGAAGGGTATGTGGGGGGGGCGGTGTGTGTGGAGATTTTGTTTGAATGCAAAACTGAAAACATAAATCTGATGCAACCAATTACAGACCAAATTCTGAATTGGTCTCTGGTTGATTGAGATCTGTGAGGTTCAATTTTCAAGAAGCAGCCTGAAAGTTATGCTTGGCTGTGATTCCCTGCTGGAACTGCAGATGAAAACATACCTATTCTTTACTTTTTCTGGCAAATAAAGTAATCAGGACACCCACCCTAAGGCCTAATTTTTTTTTTCTGTGATGAAACAACTCAACTCAGTTACGAGACAGTAAAGTATTGACTATCAGCAATCTTTGTAATCATTTCCCTCATCCCAGACAGGAAGACACCCCTTTTCTTAATCTAGGGAATGCTGCCTGAGATGTTTAGTTTAGTTAAGCTAAAGCCCAGGCCCTCTTTTCTACCATTTTAAAAAGGAGACAACAGTAGAAGGAACTCTTGTTTCTTCTGCTGTCTAGAAAAGAAGGTGAAAGTTTAAACCACAGGACTCAGCATTACAATGGATGACACACAAATATATGCATTGTTGTAGGACCAAAGAGGATCCTTTCGGTGACATATCACCTTCACATCCGTCCATACCTCAATGTTGGTAACAAACTGAAGAATCTGAGCAGCAGAATTGCAGTTCTTGTTGGCAAAATCTCGTATCTTCTCCACCATGGCAGACAGTAGCTTTCCAGCCAGAAGAGTACAGAAAGAATCTGATCTGTTGATAAATTCCCTAGGGAGAACGTCGGGAGTGGGCAGGGAAATAGGACAAAAAAGGTAAAAATAACGAAGGGTAGAGATCCAGGCTACTATGCCTGCACCCAAGCCATCTCCCTCTTCAAAGTTGCTAAACTCAGCTGGTTCGAAGTGGAGAAAGTTGGATGCCCAGCAGCCAAAAGTCCCCATGCTATTGCTTCTGCCTTTATCTATAAAGACTCCTACTCTCCCAGAATAAAGAAGCTGGTCCTTGAAAAAGAAGGCCATTGAAACAATGGAAGGGAATAAGAAGCGATCTGGAGGAAAGGAGCAGGAATAAGGAATGTGAAAAAGAAAGGAAAAGAAGCTGAAAGTCAAAGTTGAAGTCCTGAAAATGTTGGGCAGAGCAGTGCCAGCAGAGAGAAGAAATTTAATGATGGTGGCAGGCAGCAGTAGAAATCAAAAGCATCGGTAACCATCCAGAACATGGCGGACAGAGCAACAACACCAAACTTAGAGGAGTGGAAAGGGCAAGAAGCAACAAGTCCAATTTGGATTACAACAGTCAGAAGGAGGAAGCCTCCAACAAGGAGGCTGAGAAGGAGCCAAACAAACCCCACTGAAGTGAGCCCAGTGCACTGGTAGGGCGTGTGAGAGGTAATAAAAGACACTTTGAAGTTTTGATTTGAGTGAAAACTTAGTTTGCAACATTTTGATAACAGAAAGACCCTGTTCACAAGAATACATATTCTCCTAGCTAAGTTTGTGACTCTTCCCAACCTAATCTATCACACAAACCATTACCAAGAAAAGGGCAGAGGTGGTATTCAGTAGGTTCTGACCAGTTCTCGAGAACTGGTAATGGAAATTTTGAGTAGTTCGGAGAACCGGTAGCGGAAATTTTGAGACCTCTGACTGGCCCTGCCCCCATCTATTCTCTGCCTCTCAAGTCCCAGCTGATTGGCTGGGTCTTCTTTTGTTGCCCTGCACAGGAGAACGGACCTGGAAAGCAGGTTAGTGGGGTGGGGAGGGAATGGGGATTTTGCAGTATCCTTCCCCTGTCATGCCCACCAAGCCACGCCCACCAAGCCATGCCTACAGAACCGGTAGTAAAAAAATTGAATCCCACCATTGGAAAAGGGTAACACTCTTTAACCTCACTTAGCATTGTCAACTTTCTTGGAAAGATCTGAGAAAAATGAAGACATATTACCCATCTTATTATATATTCTCTTCATATTACTCATGGATTTCTAAGAGGCTGACTAAGATGATTTCTGAGTCAAAGCCTGAAATGTAATGATGATCTAGAAATGATAACTATAGCACAATTCTATCGAATGAGGAACTGTTCCAAATTTATAATCTGTCAGTAAAATAATCAGATGTAAATAGAACAAGCTATACCCACCTGTACATTAGTAACATGGGACTAAAAACCATACCTTGCCAGAGGTGATTAAATTTACTATTCATTACCTTTTTAGCAGACTTACCATGGCTCAGTTTCCAGCCATTCCCCTAGGAGACAACGTAGAGTATGTGGAAATTCTTCATACAAGCCATTGAACCTCTCCGGAGGCATGGTGGAGACATAGCTCCACAGGGATGTGTTGGTATTAGTCATCTAAAATAGTAAAAACCAATGCTCATTACTGCACTCCGTCACACAGAAGATATTACAACATACAGTGTTGACTAATGTTTCATTTCCTGCTTGAGGGATCTTTTCCACTAATTCGGGTCCAAAACTAGCCCCAATGCAAAAATCAAATAGTTTTTCATACCTCTCTAGATGTATTAGACTATAATTCCTAAAATTTAAAACAGGTTCTATGAATCAGTAGAGTAGCAGGTTCAAAGCAGTTTATCTATGATGGTTCACATCAAGTCCCCATCTGATGCCATCCAATTGTGTTGGAATTCACCAACTTAATTCCCTGCCCTCATATCTCATGAAATGTCTTATACCAGTGCTAATTTCATCATGGATATATCTTGCTTTATGGTGTGTGTTCAAACCTTTTCAGAAACCTTAAGAATTACAAGTTAACAGATCTCATTCAGGAGAGAAAGAAGACAGTAGAACAATCTACCTTAGTTAAGTTTGATACTGAGCAGATAGGGTGCAGTCAATAGGCTACAGTTTGGCTGAAGCTTCCTAACTTCATTCCTAACAGAATGAAGTCAATATTTACAATAAGAGCAGAAGTGAAACTCTGTTATAAGATATGTATTTTCTTTCAGGCCTTTGGCAAGGGGGAAGGAAGGCTCTCTCAGATTGTCAGAGTTTCTTTCTTTCTTTTTTTAAAAAATATATTTTTATTAAATTTCTTTTGTTACATCGTAAAACATTATAATATCAACAATGTTCTTGGCATCTTTATAGGTTTTTGGTTTAAATATCATAATATATTATATTACATTTGTCTACTATTAAATAATAACTTTAACTATGATTACTATTCTTATATCTTTATATAATTTACAAAATTTTGCTTTACTTTCTTAAGGGCTGTTTCAATTAAAATTTTTGTCTCACTTCTCAGAATTTCTTTCTTTTTTGTTACAGTCTGGTTTGCCTCACCTTTGTCATCTCTTATTCTTTTAATTTTGCTTCTTATTGTATGTTTAAAAATGAATTTACATGTGAGCTGCACAGAATCATTGAGAGTCAGGTGACAAATTTAACAGTAAATAAATAACAGATTATTGCCTCTGACAATTAAAAATAACTGTCCCACTTTATACTCTCATGGGTTTAATTTGGAGCTTTTATCTTCCCACAGTTTTCATGGCTTAATTGATGTTTCCCACAGTCAGTCATAAATTGCAGTTGTTAGTTTACATTCTAAGCATCTCTTTCCCAGAAAATTCCTGCTCCTACCAAATCTCCAAAAGATATGAACTTATTTTTTGCAAAGAATCTTTCAAAATATGTAAATCAGACTCCAATCCCTTCTCCATTAATTTTTATTTTTAGTTATAAAAGTAATAAAGGCAGGATTGAAAAAAAATCCCTACTGCCCCTTTCTCAACATTTGTCTCTACAAATATAAATTCCTCCTCCTGTTCTCTCTCTCTTCTTCCATCCCTCTCTCCCTCCCCCCCTCATACACACACACACACATACACACATTAATAGGAAAAACATAACAAAGAAAAAGGGGGAAATAGAATATATACATAGAATTAATCTCTCCCCCCAAGAAACTGCTGTTTTACAACATTTATTTCACATTATGAACTAATTGCCATGGGCAAAATTTAATATTTTTTAAATGTTAATTTAAAAACCCATTCAAGCAAATTCTTTGTAATAGAAGATTATATTAAGTCCCAACTCCAGACCAAAGTTTATAGTTATCTGGTTAAAAGCAGTTTTCTGGTTTGTAACGCTTCAATTTCTTTTGAGTAGACAGTCTTCTTCTTCAAGGAGCTCTTCTCTAGTTTTGAATATAAAAACAATTTGCATTCTGCAATCAGTAAGCTTATGATTGCCATTGCCGTTTTTGTTTTTTCATCTCTTTTATTCTTGGCCAAGATCCCGAGTTTATTATTTTGTAGCTTTCTCTAAGTCTGTAGAAAGGTAGGTTTTAAAAAAAGATTATAGAAACCACCTATTATCAAAAGACAAAGAAAGAATCCTTACCCTCCTTCCCCTTCAACAAAGGGAAGGGGAATGTTGGATGAAATTAATCCTCAAATATATTGAAACTAGACCGTCTCTTCAAACTTTTACATTCAACATTTTTATTTCTATCATGAAAGTTCTTAATATCCTTTTACCAAAAAAATAAAAGAACTTCAGAATCATATCATTTAGGGTTCTATTTTGGGGGGAAGGAAAAATTCTTGTAGATCCTCTACTTTTTAATAATTTTTCTCTTACATTCCCTTCATCCTGCAATGTCGTGTTATTGTATTGTTGATGCTTCTTCTCAAAGACCTGCTGTATGATATTGAGAACCAAGTGGTCAATGATTCGGCTGTAGTCTGTGTTTCTATGCCCCTGAGTTTCAGGTTCAATAGCAGCTATGATGCCAAGAGGTTGCCATGACTGTTTCTTTATCTAAATTATTTATATAGCTGCCTATCTCATAATAATGACTCTAGGTGGCCCACAACAGTTAAAACCAAATCATAAGACTCACCTGCAAGCTTAACAAAATGATTTGCAATTATCTGAACTCAACAAAATGGTTTCCAATTTACAACTAATAAAACCCATAAGGACTGGTCAGAGTTCCCTATAAGATGTGCCGTGCCATCTCTGTGTTGGATCATGTCTCTCTTGGCTGCTTGCCATATGCTTTGAAAAAGATGGTTGTGAGTTTTCCATTGGGGAAAAAAAAAACACCATTCAATCCAGGTGTGGTTGACAACTTTTGTTTTGCCTTCAAACTTCCATATACTGTGTAGGAGAATGTGATGGGCTGGGGAATGTTCTGTCTCAAGCGACAGCATGGGGAAAAGACTAGAAAAAAATAGGAGGAATGATTGCATAAACCAGCAAGTCATAAAATAAGGCTTTGTCAGCAGCTAATCTCATTGAATTCCACTCAGCGCAGGCAGGTAAAAGTCTGGGAAATGTGGTTTGAGGAGATTCTTATGAACTAAACAATAAATGCACTATACAATCTAAAACCATCCCTATCTATTGGAATATGTGCATACTTCTTAAAAAAGCTATCCACTGCCATAGCAGAACCTCTAAGCACAACCTTTGAAAAATCTTTCAGGACCAGCTCCTTGCCAAAACTATGGTCATAAGCCACGGTCATCCTCATCTTCAAAAAGGGAGACCCCAGCCTAGTTGAAAATTACAGACCAATCTCTTTATGCTGCATCACTTGTAAAGTCATGGAATCAATTATCAACCAATCCATCATCCTCCACTTAGAAACAAACAATCTACTCTCTAATAAACAATTTGGTTTCAGGAAAAAAACTACCATGTAATCTGTAATTCTTAAATTGCAAAAACATATGGACTACACAACTCGATCAGGGCAAAGCAATAGACACAATCTACATAGACTTCTGTAAAGCCTTTGATTCAGTGGTACACGACAAACTACTCCTAAAACTAAAATATTACAGTATCTCTGGACACCTGCATAACTGGATAGAAGCATTCCTGTCAAGCAGACAACAAATGGTCAAAATTGGAAGCGTCCTATCAAATTCTGTACCCGTCAACAGTGGTGTCCCCCAAGGCAGTGTTCTAGGACCAACTCTCTTCATACTCTACATAAATGACCTCTGTGATCATATCAAGAGCAACTGCGTTCTCTTCGCTGATGATGTAAAGCTGTTCAACACCACAGACTATGCTGCTACCCTTCAAAAAGACCTTGACTGTATATCAGAATGGTCAAACAAATGGCAACTTCAAATCTCAACAAATAAATGCTCTGTCCTACATATTGGCAAAAAAAATCAGAAAATAAAATACAGGCTGAATAGTCAAGACCTTGTTGATGATCCAAACTCTGTCAAGGATCTTGGAGTACTCATCTCAAATGACCTAAATGCTAGAGCCCACTGTAACTACATAGCCAAAAAGGCGTTATTAACCTAATCTTACGTAGCTTTTTCTCTGGTAATATTACATTAATAACTACAGCATACAAAACATTTGCTAGACCAATACTCGAATACAGCTCATCAGTCTGGAACCCACATTATGTATCTGATATTAACACAGTTGAGAAAGTCCAGAAATATTTCACAAGAAGAGTTCTCCACTCCTCTACTTGTTGCAGAATACCTTATGCCACGAGACTCGAAATTCTAGACCTAGAAAACCTAGAACTACGCCGCCTTCGGTCCGATCTAAGTATAGTATATAAAATCATACATTGCAATGTCCTACCTGTCAATGAATAGTTCAGCTTCAACCATAACAACACAAGAGCACACAATAGATACAAACTCAAGGTTAATTGCACCAAACTTAATTGCAGGAAATACGACTTCAGCAACAGAGTGGTCAATGTCTGAAATACTCTACCTGACTCTGTGGTTTCTTCCCCAAACCCCAAAAACTTTAACCTTAGATTGTCTACTATTGACCTCACCCCTTTCCTAAGAGGTCTGTAGGGGGCGTGCATAAGCGCACCAACGTGCCTACCATCCCTGTCCTATTGTTTCTTTTATATTTTATTTTTCTTATATGTATCCATGTATTCATAACTATGTTTTACTTATACCTACTATCTTGTAAGCAATTGACAAATAAATTAATAATAATAATAATAAAAATGAGGGAAGAAAGTTGTTTTACCCCAGTTTTTACGGTTCTGTTCTTTACCTTGAATCTTATCATTAAACCATTTTATATAGAACCTTGCTAAGCATGATTCTGCAAATCTAGTCTGGACATTGAGAGACTCTGCTAACCGATTCATCCCATGTAAAGTGAAAGGTATCTGGGCTAGAAGTCAAGGCGTTTTTTTGGAGTTGCTTCCACCAATGCTGCCGCTGGAGGCATCCTTAGTTACAATCTTCCTTGTATCCTGAATGACTCTGAAAATCATTTTTTTCCTCAGTAGAAGCTCTGATGTCACTGGGACCACCGAGTTTTAATGAGAGGAAAACACTGCTAGGCTTTTATGAGATTGGGCGCACATCGTTTTTGTTGTGCATGAGCCTTATATTTAAATCATTGAACATCTCCTGTCAAATCTGTTTATCTTATTAGATTTATTGTTAGGGTTTATCTACTACGCCAGAGGTGGTATTCAGCCGGTTCTGACCAGTTCTGGAGAACCGGTAGCGGAAATTTTGAGTAGTTCGGAGAACCGGCCAATCCCACCTCTGACTGGAGATTTTACAGTATCCTTCCCCTGCCACGCCCACCAAGCCACGCCCACAGAACCGGTAGTAAAAAAAATTGAACCCTACCACTGTCCCACGCTACTAGTTTTCAAACCAAACAGCTGAGTTCAACATAAATGCCAAGAAAATTAGACTATGGAACTGAATAACTGAATGTCAAGTGCTGAACTGCAGCCAATTTGTGTTTTTTATCTTTGAGGCATTTCAGAGTAGGGAAACGCTCTTTCTCCACTTATCGAGAGTTGGCAGAAAGCTAAACTGCTGATTTCTATCCTGCCTCTCACTGTTCCCATTTGCTGGCAGCCACCCATAAGGCAGAAAGAGGTTCTAAAACGATGAGTTTGGATGCAACAGCTGGAGGAAGGTCACAATAAATAAATTAAAAAGCCTGATCAAGTTTGCGCAGGCTTTATTTTTCCATTTTGTCTACCTGACCCTGCAAGGAATTATAGTCCCATAATATTTGAGACCCCTGTTGATAGTCAGACTATACTTTAATCATTCAAAATAAATTGTAGTTTTATTTATCCTTTTAGGGAGTTCAGTCCTGCAAAGTTTGAGGACTGTACTCAAAAGCAGTAGGTGGCAAACATTTTGAGGCTGTCCTTGGATGATGTTAAAAGAAGGGGGAAGTACTACTATGCTCCTAATATAATAGATTGTGTTATTTTCTCCTGGATTAGGAATAGAACAGAACAGAACAGAATACTCTTTATTAGCCAAGTGTGATTGGAGGACCCAAAAGGAATTTGTCTCCGGTGCAAAAGCTCTCAATGTACATACAAGCAACAAAGTGATAAATCATATATAATAAGATACAACCAACAAAGTGATAGTCATAAAATACCAATAGATGTAGGAAAGGTGAGAAGGATAATAGTAATACAGTCCTACTACATGATTAGGTATCCTTAGGCATAAGACAGTGCTGTGAGAAGTATGCTAAGAACTCAATACATTAAGCAAATTGGGCTATCTTGTAAGGGTGATGCGTTTGTCTGATTGCTGACTCTTTGTACTACCATATATGTATTTTATCACTGTGTTTTCTTTTATCTATTTTATTCCGGAATCAAATCATATATTTTAGTTATTTATTTTTATTGATCTGGTTGCAAGACTAATCAACTATTACCATTACTATATAATGCGATTATAGGTGAAAATGGCTAAATTTAGCCATTTTCACCTATAATGGCATTATATAGTAATGGTAATAGTTGATTAGTTGATTAGGATTTCATTCCCAGACTGGGAATGTGAAAGTCAGGTCACACAGGAAAAAGGGTTTACTCAGCCAGTGAGGAAATGCACAGAAGGAAAAGCTTTGTGTATCTATCTAATTGCTTGTAGGAAACCAGAGACATCAGGCAGAAGTACTCAGGGAACTCGGAGTTATTCAATACTCTCAGTAGTATGTGCAAATTAGGCGTGTTGCATCCTCTTGTTTTTGTCTTAATCACTTCTGGTTCAGCTCATCTCCACAATGCATCTCATGATCCATTAAATCCCAATGTGTTTTGAGTCTCCTTTAAAATGGAGTGACTTTTTAAATACGTTAAGTATCATATGTATGTGCAGTATATAAGTAGTCCTTGACTTACAACAGTTCATTTAGTGAGCGTTCAAAGTTATAACAGCTCTGAAAAAAGTGACTTACGACCACTTTTCACCCTTATGACTGTTGCAGCATCCCCATGGTCACATGATCAAAACTCGGACACTTGGAAACAGACTCTTATTTATGACAGTTGCTGTATCCTGGGGTCATGTGATTCCCTCTTGTGATCTTCTGATAAGCAAAGTCAATGGGGAAGTCAGATTCACTTAACAACCGTTGTACTAACTTAACAACTGCAGCAATTCACTTACCAACTACGGCAAGAAAAGTCGTAAAATGGGGCAAAATTCACTTAACAAATGTCTCACTTAGAAATTTTGCGCTGAACTGTGGTTGTAAGTCGAGGAACTACCTGCCTTCAAAAAAATTTTACACCTGGCATGGAGAAAGTGTTAGTGGCATTACTGGTTTCCAATGATGTCAGCAACCAGCAAGCTGATTGCAATCCTAAAAAATAGCTCCAAAAAAGATTGCAAATGTCCTTAAAATAAAACTTGTCCATTTTGTTTCCATTGTGCATCTATCTCTGAGTTCAGTTCAAACTAAAAAGCATTCAATCTGAGACTGCAGCTCTAAAAATCCATGAAAGAACTCTTCAAAATTCCTCTTCAACTACTCATAGAAAAAACGCACTTCTTTCTCTATTTTTGCCTTTTTAACCTAGGGAACATGACATAATTGTACAAATAGAAGTGATACCACCAAGTTGTAATAGGAATGTTTAACACATCTGTAGTGACAAAATGAGATACTGATTCTTATTCCAATGCCTCCTCTGATCCCATTGCCCAACCTTACATTGTACCTCCTGAGGAAAAGGGCCTTCACACTGTCCCATAGCAAAGTCTGATAACCGCTGAGAGGTCCCACTAGCCATGCAGGGCTTGCAGAATGGAGATATTTAGTTAAATTTCTGGCAAGTATATGTGACTGATGAAAATACCCTTCAGTTGTTTGTATATGAAGCAGGGAAACTCCAGAAATGATTAAAGTTCAGGCTCATGAAATTCTTATTATGGAACTACCCTAAGGTTTATTAGATTACGAATCCTGCAGTATTCCCCTATCTCTTCTCTCATATTGTTTATTTCAACAAAAGTGAAAATTAATTAGGGAGGGGGGAAAACAGAGCAGCTGCCTAATGCCCTTTGACTAGTGCAAAGCCAACTGCCTTGAATCTTGCTAGAGGAAGGACAAACAAGGTCAGGGTTTGCACCGAGGCGCCAATAAAATATTGCTTACTCAGTTTCAAATTCTGGGCTATAAAAAATTCAGAGATTTTGCATGTGCTTTTGATTGCATCAGGGAAATAAGGAAGCAAGCAAGACTTGTTTGTCTCTTGCTTGTTTCCCTTTTGCCTTGATCATCACACAACGAGAAAAGGATTGGGAAGAAAAGCCACAAAAGCGGCACCACAGCAGCCTTCCCAAGTTTCCTCAGCTTTCTGTTCTCATCTGAGCAATTTATTAAGCAAATAAATCATCAGGCTGTTACTGCTCTTTTCTGCCTTGTTTACATTGACCTTGTCAACTTTGGTCTTCTGCACACTAGTTTTTTTCAGTTTCTAAGTCTGGCCTGACTTTCTGGGTTTATCTGTGTACAGTCTTCCTTGCCACAGAAAGTCTTCAATGATTAAGGCGTAAGAGCATAACACAGCATGCAACTCCCAAAGAGAAAGCCACATTGGTAAGCTGCCTTTTGTTTACTGTGCAGCTCAGAGTCCACCGAAGCCTATGCAACCACTAGCAAAGATAACAATAACTTGTTAGGTTCATACGGTGACCAAATCCGAAAGACTTAAATTGGCATGCACGTTAAGAAATACCAGTACATTGAGGAAATATCATAAATTGTCCAGATTTCTGGTTGATTTTAAAGGCCAAGCTTTTAAAGCTTTTGAGAAGATCCAGGTTGGGGCCAAACCTACATTAGGTGGAATGGTATTCCAGAGAGACGGAGTAGTGACAGAGAAGACACATGTCCGGGATTCTACAAGATGGCACCATTTAGTCAATAGGACTGGGCAACCCTTTCCCTGTCTGATCTCATAGCATGAGCAGAGACAACAGGAGAAGACGCTCTCCTAAATAACAGCCACAAGCTATCACAAGATTCTTGTTTTTACTAGCCCATCTGTGATGGAATGTTGCTGGCAAAAATTCATTCCTGAGAGCAAGCCCAAAAACAATTTTCATATAATGGTAAGCAATTTACATTATTAGCTGCAGAAATCCATCTATTGCACTAAATTATAAATCACGTTTTACAAGGCGCGTGTCAAATTACGTGTTTTGACACCATTCTCTACACCAATAGCAATTTCCCACATTAAGAATTGTATTTTCTAAGTCAGGCAAAAGATTTCCATAAATCGGCAGGTAGTTCACTCTGATTTTGAGAAGATAAGAGGGAATCTAATTTAAGGCAAGGTGAGGCAGTTGATATAAACTATGACTGAGGCCAGATCTAAACTCCAGACATATTGCTGGAGATGAATAAATTTCCCGAGACTACATACCCAGCTTCAGATTTTATCTAAGATTATTTTCCCTAACTCAGGGAAAGAACCATTTTCAATTTAATAGTGTTCCCTGCAGTATTATAAGAATTTTTATTTCCCAACCTAATTCCTACACAACTCACAAACCGGGACAAATCAGTTGTTTCTCTTACCTTTTTATTTTCAAACTACAGAATGATAGAGATACCACATCTGGTACATGTGTGTCTGACCTTCTGCCCATCAGCAGCATAATTCTCCAAAAACATTTAACAGGATGGGACCAAATTTGGTATGGAACAAGAAGGAAGCAAAAGAAAGACTATGTTGAAAATGGGATGGGTCCAGCTGTGGACTGAGGAGCTGGAGAAGGAGGAAAAAAAATCCGGGGGAACCTATGGGAGAGGCAGATAGGCAGGGGCTTAGAGTGCTACTGACT
This sequence comes from Bungarus multicinctus, assembly GCA_023653725.1. NCBI lineage: Eukaryota > Metazoa > Chordata > Lepidosauria > Squamata > Elapidae > Bungarus > Bungarus multicinctus. Next base: position 150,941,373 of record CM042834.1, on the reverse strand, counting down.
GCTCAATTCTTAAAATCTCCTCCCAATAACAGGATGGAGATGCTATTAAGAAGATGGCAAGCTTTCAAGAAATTTCATGCGGTGCTGCTGCAGTCCTTTCTGTGCTTCCAAAATTCCAGAAACCATGCTTGCATACTTTCCTAACTTGTACACAACTTGTTTTCTGCTTCTCAATTGTGCAGATGACAAAAAATGGGAGATTTGGCCAAGACCCAGGAAGACAGAACAAGAATGACTCTCATCTGGGCGGGTTAGAAGACAAGCAAAGTGTCCTTCAACAGGGAGCAATATATTACATTTAGAAAAGAAAAATCCAAGCCGCGCATATAAGATGTCAATCTCTTGGAGAAGAAACTAGGTGCAGTCACTGACAAAGCCAAAAATGAGCCAGTACTATGAGACTGTCGTTAGAAGAGCTAGTGCAATTTTGGACTAGGGTTAGAAGCACTTTAAAACACATGAAAAGTTCTTATTCCTTTCTATTCTGCACTGGTGGTACCTGGAGTACCGTTTGTGATTCTGGGCATCATTTACAAATGGACAGTTCGAGCAGGTTTAGAGGATGGCAACAAAAGGGATAAAAACATTGGACAAATGCCCTGTCAGGTAGACTGAAAGAACAGGAGATGTTCAGTCTCGAGAAAATAAGACTGAAGCAAAATATCAGTTAGTCAGAAATTATTTTCCACTGGCACAGAAACTAGGATCAGAAATATTGGATATAATGTGCTTAGTTACTTATTAAGTTACTTAGATTTTGCTTAAAAATAAGGAACAATTTCCTGACAGTAAGACCTGTAGAATTCTGTAGAATATCGGTTAAAAGTGAGTGGTTCTTAATGGGGGGAGGAAGTAATTACAAGTGTAATCTGGGCATATCTAGGCCCAGCAGCTGCTGGAATATTAGAAGGAAAGTTTTTGGTGAGTTGCAAATATACAAAGATTGAAAACAAAGAAATAGCGATTTGTTGTCACAAATCAAGTCCAACAAGAGGATATCTGAAAAGTTCTGGAAAGGACAACAACATCTAGAATCAGAAATAACAGAAAAGAAGATTGCAGATCAACACTGATATAATATAATACAAAATAAAAGGAGTCACCATAGCAGAATTGAAAGAACTACATTTCTGCCCAAGGCAAAGAAATGAAAGCCTTGTCTGAAGTAGCTCAAATTGTGTAGGCAAGCCAGGGGAAGTCATCAATAGAAGAATATAACTTCATTCCCAAACCGGGCACACTCTGCCTTCTAACTGAAAAGAAAAATATTTGAAAGGAAGAATAATTAAACTTTTAGAACAGCACAAAAACTACAGAATAAGGTTGCCTGCACTGAAACGTGTTCCAAAGAAACAAGTATTAAAAGATGCCAATACTGCAATATCAAATATAAACACCGCCTCATTGCAAGAAACAAACAAACCAATATACAGGAAGGCTGCAGTTATAACTGAGTATTTAGGATGCAAAATCAACAAACACGAAAAAATGGCCAAACAGTGCACTACCAAAATGGAAGATCGGGCTGGAAAATAAGATCATGCTAAGATCGGATTCAAGCAAGCTAGAACAGTTGAAAGAAAGGAAGACTAAAAATAGATTATCAAGAAATATCACCCAGAAACAAAGAAGATTAAGGAAGTACTGGAAATAAAATAACAAACAACAGCTGTAGCCAAGATAATTCAGCAGATTCAAAGCTCAAATTATGCCTTATAGGTATGTCATTCCAATCAGAAACATTTCTACCAATCCATCAATGGAGAGACTGCAGTGAACCATTTAACACCTGACAAAAGAGAAACTCTGCAATTCTGGACACAGCTGTGGGGTAACCGAAAGAAATATAACAAGAATACATCTTGAATAAAAAATGGTACAGAGGAGTAAGAAAAGAAACTGAAATTAAAGAACTTGTAATCATCATCTCCTTTTAATGACCCCATAATCCCTTGTGGGCTGGAGTCTGGGCAACTGAATAGAGCTGAGTGTTTACTGGCCGGATGCCCTTCCTGCCACCAATGAGGAGTTATATTCAGCAGATATATTCTCATCATACCCAGAGAGACAAATATCTGCCTCTATCTAGGATCGCAGCATCCTGAATCACTCAAAATGAAAAGAACTTGTAATACCAGCAGTAATTATGGAGAAAAGGTCAAGGAAGATCAAGAATTGGTCAGCACTGGGTGAAAATGATTGACATAGGTTTTGGTTGAAACATCTGACTGGTCTATACCCATTTATTGCCAAAAACATGTAACAAAATATTGCATAGAAGTAAAATTGAAGACTGGCCACATGTGCTAGGCTCTGCCACCTGGCTATATTATTAAAGGGCCAGATATCTTGCTTTTAAATGTATTGAGATGTTTAATGTTTTTACTGTTTTTTACTGTTTTTGTTGTGGTTCTCCGACAACCGGTGCAGACGGCAGAGGTATCGGACAATGTGGAGGAAAGGGAACCAGTCAGGAAATCTGGCGAGGACTTGGACGAGGGTCCTGCATCCGATGCAGGGATGGGGCCAGGACCATCAGAGAGTGGGTTGCTGCTTTTGGAACCTTCAGAGTCTGGCAGCGATGAAGCAGAGGACCCCAGAGAGACTGTTCCAGTTGCGCGTGTGCGCAGGGCTGTTAGAAGGAGAAAGCAGCTTGAAGCAGCAGGGGCGACTCAGGAGTAAGGCTGAGAGGTGATTGTCCCTTCCATCAGGGATAAAAAAAGTCAGCCCTCGGTGATGTGCTCTTTGCAGGAAGCAAAGAAGTTCATTAGATTCTGATTCCTCATTGAAGCCTTGCAAAATCTGGTTTGTCTTTGCTGGAACTTCTGTTGGTTTATATTCTAGTAATTGAACTTCTATTTCTTGGCAGCCTTCTACAACTCTGAAAGGCATGAGCTTATCACAGAGAATTGTGTCTAATGGGTTTTGGCTGGGAATGCAAGAAATTCCCAGCGTCGCATTAAAATAGGTTTGATTTTACACTCAAGTTTTTGTTTCCTTAATTTGGACGAAGCCTGGGTCAGAACAGTTTTAATGCTTTTTACTGTTTTTATTGTTTTTAATGTTTTTTAAATTTTAATTGTAATATATCTTTTGAATTGAACAAATATCAATGGTGCAATGGAAGACACAGTTGCCAATCAATGGTGACAGACTGGGAGGGGGTTAATATCAAGATAGGAATCATTCATAGAGATTTACTATTACTTCTAATGTTTGTCATTGCACTGAAACCTCTGTCAAGAATATTGAGCAAATCAGACCATCAAACATCCAAAACTTCCACAAGACTATTCTACTTCTTTGTATGAATGATCTGAAGCTATATGGAAAAACACCATCTGAAGTAGAATTGCTTCGGCCTTATGTGATACAGCCGAGATAGTGCAATGGAATTTGAATGGAACAAATGTGTTACTCTCACAATCAACAGGGGGGGAAATAGTGAAAAGTGAAGGGATCAAGAGGCCCTGTGGAAATAACATCAAGATTCTGAAGAAGACAATCACTACAAATACCTGGTCATCCTTCAAGCTGACCCTCTCAAGCACGTTGAAGGTTAGACGTGAATACATCATGAAAGTGAAGATCATCTTAAAATCCAAAGTCAATGGAAGAAATACAATCAATACGGAGTGGGATTCAAAATTTTTAGCAACCGGTTCTATGGGCGTGGCTTAGGTGATGGGTGTGGCTTGGTGGTCATGTGACTGGGTGGACATGTCTTGGTGGTCATGTTATTGACTGGGTGTGGTCAACTCTATATCACTCACATCGAGGTCCACATCTCCTCGCCTGGCCTCTCATGACTGTGGGGATGCTGCAACAATCATAAGTATGACAAATGGTCATAAGTAAATTTTTTAACTTTGAATGGTCACTCCACACAAAGTACCAGCAAAGGAGGGGAAAAAAACTCCAGAGACGTTCCTGAGACAGGAAGTCTAGTCCTGCCAAGAATGTAATAAGGGTTAATGGCAAAGCAGTTTCTGTAAGCAATACCAGAATGTTTCCTTCCTGCCTTCCTTACAGGATTAGGCCAGTAATTTCTTCTAACAACCGGTTCTCCGAACTGCTTAGAATGTTAATAACTGGTTCTAGCGAATAGGTGTGAACTGGTAGAATCCCACCCCTGAATCAATACAATTAACCAGAGGTGGTATACAGCAGGTCCTGACCAGTTCTGGAGAACCGGTAGCGGAAATTTTGAGTAGTTCGGAGAACCGGAAATACCACCTCTGACTGGCCCCTTCCCCATCTATTCTCTGCCTCCTGAGTTCCAGTTGATTGGCTGGGTCTTCTTTTGTTGCCCTGCACAGGAGAACGGAGCTAGAAAGCAGGTTAGTGAGGTGGGGTGGGAATGGAGATTTTACAGTATCCTTCCCCTGCCACACCCACTAAGCCATGCCATGCCCACCAAGCCACGCCAAGCACACCAAGCCACGCCCACAGAACCAGTAGTTAAAGATTTTGAATCCACCATTGCGATTAACAGTTAGGCAATTCCAGTCATTATAGACATAGCTGGAATAGTGAACTGGATTCAAGCAGAACTAAAACCCCTGGCTAGGAAGAGCAGAATAATAATGACAATGGATCATGCCTTTCATCCTCGCAGATCTGACTTACCAAGGAGCATAGCTGGTCATGGAATGTTACAAGCAGACCAGACATTTAAAGAAGGAAAAAGGGCATTGAAAGAATATGTAAGTGGCGCAGTGGTTAGAGTGCAGTACTGCAGGCCAGTTCTGCTGACAACCGGCTTCCTGCAATTTGGCAGTTCAAATCTCACCAGATTCAAGGTTGACTCAGCCTTCTATCCTTCCATCCAAAGTGGGTAAAATGAGGACTCAGATTGTTGGGGGCAATAGGCTAACTCTGTAAAACCACTTACAGAGGCTTGTAAAGCACTATAAAGCAGTATGTCAGTCTAAGTGCTATTGCTATTGCTATATCTGAAGGAGATTTTTTAAAATGCACTGAAACTGGTATACCATGAAGAGACCAAACTAGCCTACAAGAAAAACCAAATGAAGAATAAAAAAGAGATACAGTAAAGCAAAATATTATATGGCCAGTATGTTTTTAAAAAAGCAGGCAAAGCAGATAACAAGCAAACCTGGCAATGACTAAGCAGGAAACTTTAAAAAAAGAGGCAAAAGGTTAACTCTGTCTGCACAAGATAAAGCCTTAAAGAACAAATGCATATAAAACCAGAACTGAGAAGACAGCAAATGCCATTTCTGGAAGAAGAAGAAGAAGGAGGAGGAGGAGGAGGAGGAGGAGGAGGAGGAGGAGGAGGAGGAGGAGGAGGAGGAGGAGAGGAGAAGAAGAGAAGAAGAAGAAGAAGAAGAAGAAGAAGAAGAAGAAGAAGAAGAAGAAGAAGAAGAAGAAGAAGAAGAAGAAGAAGAAGAAGAAGAAGAAGAAGAAGAAGAAGAAGAAGAAGAAGAAGAAGAAGAAGAAGAAGAAGAAGAAGAAGAAGAAGAAGAAGAAGAAGAAGAAGAAGAAGAAGAAGAAGAAGAAGAACCCTGAAGAAACAGTGGACAGATTGACTATAAGTAATGACATGGTGAATTAGCAACAAAGATGCACTGGAATATCTGCAAGAAATGTCATTTACCTACCAATAAGAACTGATGGGACGGCAAAACAGACAAAGTAATATAAATGATGAAGAAGCTAAAGCACTATGGAACTTTCGAATTCAAATAGATAAGCATTTGCTACACAATACCCCAGAATTAACAACTATTGATAAGAAAGACGAAAAAAGTCTGGATAGTAGACATTGCAGTGCAGAATAGAAATGGAGAAAATAACAAAATACAAAGTCTGCAAATACAAGTAGAACGATTGAGGCAAAACAAAGATAGCGCCAAGAGTAATAAAGCCATTTGGATGCAATCTCAAAACATGTGGAGGGTTATCATCATCATCATCATCATGACTGGCAAAATCACCATCTGTCCATTGCAAAAGGCAGCTTTGCTTGGAACAACTTTAACCCCGTGACAATACTTTTAACACCATCAAACAACAACTACCTATCCCATGTCCTTGGCAGGGACTCAATAGGTAGATAAAATGCCAAACACCTGGGTGATGTGCAACCAACCAATATTGTCATAATAATATAGGGAACTATGTATATTTCTTTTCTAATTTCTGGCTTAAAAACTCTCTTTATCATCTAGTTTCATTTATTCTGCTACGTCTTAATGTGGCTTTGCCTTAACATGCTCTGTAAACTGAAGTTTAAACTTGTGGTTCATCAAACATAGTTTATGAATCAGTGCAATCAATACCTGAAGCTTTCTGGTACTGGTGGGTTTAATAACCCTGATTGAAGAAATCATAACCTAGCAAACCACGGTCTGTGAAGCCAATGTAGATTAGCGATAGCTAAGTTGTCACCCTGTTTTAATCACAAAATCTCGGGACAAGAACAGAAGCTCCACTTAATTCAAAGCATGTTTTAAAAAACAGCCTTTTGTTCCTATCTGATGGAGCAAATCCTAACCTCAAATTTACTTGTATATGTGACTTTTAACTTGTTTTCCCACTGAACTATCTTGTCGGATTTAAGAAGAATTTTTCTTCAGACTGTTCAGTCACAGAATCTGTCCTTCCCATCTATTTTAGGAACCTTTTTCCAAATATTTACTCCAAAAGTATTTATGCCTATTAACTCTCCTTCTCCTAATTTCAAGAAGAGAGCTCTAGTTCAACACTGGATTGCAATAATATTTGTGCATCAAGAAGAAAGCAGAAGAGAAAGCTCTGTCTCCCAATGAGCAAGCCAAGAAGTCTTTCCTACTTGGCTTCTTCCAGATGTTGAAGGGAGAACTGTATTCTACTAGAGGATTCCTAGTTGAAGATGATTGAGCTGGAATACTGGATGCAAAACCATTTTATTTAGAACCCATACAATTCCCATAAATATCAATGAGGTTTTCTCATAAGAAGTAAGATTGTAACTTAGTTAATGTATTAAAAGGCAAGTGAGATTGGGGCTTCTATATCCATAAACTTGATGTTGTTTATATAACAAATTCAGACGCTATTAACTGAGTCTGTCTTTCATTAAGAAGATGGGTGGTTAGTCCTCAGATATCTTGAATTAGGATATTGACACTAGAATTTTGTAGACTTTTATACCCATCAGCCTCAGCCATCCAGATAGCCTCTGATAGTATATAATTCAAATAAGTCAATAGATACTATTGAACACCTATTGCTTCGAGTAACCGGTGAGAAAAAAATCTTAGGTTAAGTATAAGTATGTATGAATGGCTGATTCCCACATATATTTTGTTAGATTTTGGTTTAGTGTATTTTGTGAATGTAGGCATCATGTTTTTTGGCTTGGTAAATGCCTGAACCCAGCTACTGTGGTTTATTCAACAAACCAAGATTAAAGCAAATCATTGTTGAGTGCCAGTTTGCGAAGAATGTTTTTAACATTGTTTCCAAATTGCACTGAGCAAGCTGATTGAAGAAAAAAATTACAATGCAGAAGCCTAGTCTGAGGAACGGATCTAGAGCAGGGGTCTCCAACCTTGGCAACTTTAAGACTTGTGGATTTCAACTCCTAGAATTCTTCAGCCAGCAAAGCCAGCAAAGGTTGGAGACCTCTGATCTAGGGTGTATTTATTTATCTGTTCATTTATTGAATTTGTACAGCCACATATCTCAAACATGATGCAAACATGCCTAGTAGACTCCTCTGCGACTCCACTTCTGCTCTACTTTTATATCTATAAATAAATAAATATCATAAACACCACCACTAATTTCTTATGCTTGCTTTCCTTCCAAAAGAAGTGAAATCCAACAGAAATCCAACTTAGAAACTTAGTTATCTTTGGATGCAGAAGGAAAGCAAAACAGCTGCGAAGAGTTGATTTGTGATTGTTCATAAACCAGATTGCTGTTACTAGAAAGGACAAAAAGACATGTTATTTCAAGAAATCCTACTGAATAGCAGTCTGTATCAGAAGATTTTAAACTCATTGCCCTGCTGAAATCACTTGAAAGACTCAGACCTGAATTTGGGCAGAGTGACCACATGATATTACACAATTTCCTGAAAACTCATGGAAAGTATTTCAACTTCCAGAAAGGCAAGACAACAATGCATGTGCCTCTACTCATTCTTTCTCTCTGAGAATAAAAAAAGGTAACTAGTTCCATGAGGTGATGCCAAACCACAATTACCTGATCTTACCAAATATGGTATGAGGTCATCAGCATTTATGCAATATCTTTGATTTTGCCTTTGCGCCCCTAGTTGTTCACATGCATCACACTCCCATCTGCCTTTTTTAACTTGAAACTTTATATTAAGTGTTTCAGGAACCTGGAAGCAGGTTAGAACAGCAAGAGAGATTATTTAGAAAGAGAGTGGTATCCTATTTTGAACTATTTATTCTGCTATTATTACTTTTATTGTCAGAGTACAACATGTGTACAATGTTCATTATCAGTTAATAAGTAAATTATTTGTTTTCTTACTGTGTTGTCTACAAAAACTGATAAGAATGGATCAAATATAGTGGGGGTGGGGTTGAAGGAAGGAAATTTGTCTCTTCGAGTCAGAGTTGACTCCTGATGACTGCCCAGACTAGTTCCTGAGACAGAGTGACTGGCGGAGGGTCACCCAACTGGCTTTGTGCCTAAGGTGGGACTGCAAGTCCTGGTCTCTAGTCTGGGGCCTTGGCCACTACATCAAAATGGCTCTTCAAACACAACAAAACAGAAAATGTACAAATATAATACAATTCAATATACATTTTTAAGTATCTAGTTAAAATCAAGACAGAAATTTAACAACAAAAAACTATACCCACCACCCTTCCAAAAATCAAACCCAAAAGATTAATAAATTTGGAGTAATAACAGATCATCACGGGAATGGCTCTGAAAAAAACTCAGTAAGAAATTAAACTAAGTCACCAAAAGCAACCAGCTAATACTATTATAATAACCTTCTATTTTTTTCAGTTCCTTCATAGAAATCAGCAAGGCTGCTAAGCCTTACTTGAGAGATAGGAACAGCTACATCAATAACTTTCGTTTGCTTGGAACCAAACATTTTGGCAGCTGTATTTCATTAGATATTTTTCTAGCCTTTAGCAATTCATTCTTTTGCATGATTAATACATAGCACCCGAGTCTTATCCCCAAACTGAATATTTATTTATATACTCCCAGTTAGGCCAATAACTCTTTTTTTCTGATCCCACTATAGCAGGGGTCCCCAACTCCCAGTCCATGGACAGGCACCAGTCCATGACATGCCATAAACCGGGCTGCGGAAGCAAGCAAAGCCCCATTCGAGGGTGCACACGGAATCATGCCCCCTCTGGTCCACGGAAAAACCTCTCTTCACAGAACTGATCCCTGGTGCCCAAAAGGTTGGGGGCCGCTGCACTATAGCACAGGGGGAAATAAGAACACCGTAGTCAAGATTGAGTTGGCTCTTCTCTAAATGTTGTTAGCCTAAACACCCATCACCTCTTTGCGTCAAATAATGCAAAGTGTAATCCATGCAAATCTTCCTGATTACATTTGGTTATAGCTGCAAAATATAGGAAGCTGTAAATTTATTTATCTATTTATTTAGCTGGACTTTCTTACAACATAAAGGCAGTCTTGAATAAAAGTTTAGTGCTGGAGGAAGTCCTGTAGCCCATGTACAAGTGGAAAAGTAGGTGAAAAAGCTCAATTTCCATGAGTTAATCCATACTGGATTTTTGGCAGCAAAGCAGAAGTTGTTTCCCATTGTCTTCTTTTAATATTTTTAAATTCCCCATCTAGTTCATAGTCCTGGGTTTTCCTGATAGTTTTCTATCCAATGCTATCAAGATTTGACCTCCCACTGGCTCTCTTCAACATCACACAGTGCTAGTAAGTTCATACACTGAGCCAACCCAAACAAATCAGAACTTGGTTTAACACAATATGTGATCCTTAACACTGAATTGAGAATAAAATATTTTATATGACTTAAACGATCGCCCCTGGCACAGTGATTTACTGCTCAAAACCCTTATGAACTGTTTTGGTCAACTGTTTTATGCCTATTAGCAAATGTGTGACTTTATTGTTTTTAATTATTAATAAGCCAAACAAAAAGGTATTAGTTCATTATTATGAACTAAGTGAGCTAACTAATGAAATTCATTGGTTAGCTATTATTATGATCTAAGACTAACTAACAAAGTAAACATTTAGAATAATTCAGTCCAGAATGTTTTGATATTGTATGATGTATGGATGTGTGTGTTTTAACAAGCTGAGTAGCTGTAGATGCAACCCAGCTTCAGAATGATTTCAACTTTTGACTTAATTTGCATCCTGACATCTGAAGTGGGACAGGATTCATCTGTTTTCCTTCCTTTTTGGTAACACTGACATTGCTGGGCCAGATCTTGTTTATATCCAAGCACATAATTTCTATACCCGGATTTTAAACTCAAGAAGAGGCTCCATGTGATAATGATGAAAATATACTTTCCATCAAGTAAATAAGAATGTCAGAATGCATAGTAAATTAACTTGAAGAATTGGGGGATGCAGGCATATTTTGAGCTTTGTTTTTAAAAAAGTAGATTCCTGTGCATCACATACTTCTACAAAAACATGTCTACTCAGATTATTCCAACAATCAAGGCAGCAATCAAGTTTGTCACAGGGCTAAATGTTTTCAAGTGTATTTACACTCTTCTTTAACACTGTAATAAAAAGAGTCAGATAGGTTTTGCTGAATCATATCAAAGTCCATCTTTTAACACAACAGAGCTTTCTATGAATTTCAGCCACCATCAAAAGCTATGAAGTTCACACAAAACAATAACACGTAAGTGATTGACAGTTCACTGTTGGTTTTCTGGCTGATTTCTCTCCCATCGAGGGTTGGGCAAACATTTAAGAGTGAACACAAACCCCAAGCAAGAAGGATACATATTATTATGAACTAAGTGACAGTTTTTATTTCACAAAGAAAGTAACAAAATAAAAATCGGGAAAGTTATTTTGTAAAATATAAACTATCTAGCAAGGAACCACAGCCTATTTTGGAAGGAGATCTGGTGTCTCTATAGCGCCCCAGGTTGTATATCAGCCCTTAAAGATCGTTTGCCAAAAGGTACAAGGATAATGTTTCCACTGAATTTTGCCAACAGCAAATACATTTTAAGACCTTAAGTGCTAAAGGGAAGTGAAAAGTCTGATTCATAATGGTGTTGAGAAGCACCCAGTTTATATATAGGATTTGTTACCATGAGATGGAGTAATGGTCACCAGACTAGGAAGCTTTAAAAAGAGAACCTACAAAGATGCTAATGGCCGCTATAGAGCAACAGAAGCAAAAGCCCAACACTGCTGCTTTATTTTTCATCTGGATCCCCTGAGATACAGGAGACTGGCCTAGGGTGACCTATATTTTGATAGGAGGAAAACAGAGGGGTGGGATGCTACCAGTTCTGCCTGGTTCTATAGAGCCGGTAGCTCTGAAGAGCAGCAGACACAGAACCGGTTCTGTGTTTGCTGCTGTTTGGCCCACCCACGCACCTGGATTCTTACCTGTCCTTTATGTCCTGCTTTTTCAACCTCAGCTGCTTTGCATGGCACAGCTGAGGTTGAAAAAGCAGGGGAAAAAAGGCTTTTTGAACACTGCGCACTGTGTCTGGGAGGCACAGCCTAAGGTTATTTTACATGCACATACAACACGCACAAAACATAATCACCGGACCAGTACTAACGCCAGTTGAATATCACCCGTGGAAAACAATGGTGTTATTCTACTGGTTCGGTCCAGTTCTGCTGAGCCAGTAGCAGCAATGAGCAGCAGAGATCGAACCGGTTCTCTCCGATGTTCTGTGTTGGGCTCACCCATCCACCCGGGCTCCCATACTAACCTTTATGTCCTGCTTTTGAAGCGCAGCTGCTTTCCACAGCACAGCAATGCCTCTGCGCCTGAGCAAAGTATGCACGGGCGTGCAAAGCGCGCCCACCAAGCCATGCCCACCGTACCGGTGGTAACAATTTTCGAAACCCACCACTGGAGGAAAACTATGGTAGCCCTGGATCATGCAAACATTCAGAGGAGGAGAGACCCCAAATTTTGAAAATTTGGAACTCATCTGCAATTGGACCCATTCGGAAGCCAATTTTCTCCACCCATATTCTTCTAACAGGATGCGTATCTCTGCAGAGAAGAAGTTTATTTCATCACCCAACTGATGTTAGCTAAATATTTGCTGAGAAATGTTCATATTGCAGAGGCATATTTGAGGATAAATATTGGGCAATCCCTATTTCTTTGGGGTGGAGGATAAGTGGTTAAGTGACTCAAGTTACAACAAGTTTTTTGGAAGTTTTTGTAGAGTTTATTATTTGAATTTTTACTGAATCTGCCTGAATGCAGTTGTTTGTCTTTAACTGAGTCCTTCAACAATGGTGCCAACAACAAAGTATTGGCAGAGGTAGGTCAGCAGAACAAGCAAAGAGATCCCATTTTGAACTGGGTTAAGTGACACCTATTCATATGATTCTCTGAGGGGAGAGAGAATTATAACATGTATATGGTCATGTTATCATACAAATGCCATAGGTAATGTTCTTACATGAGATATTATGACCAATTTATGCAATTGTGGCATTCAGAAAATGATATCATCACTTTGTTGTCTATCACAAACCAAATCTCTATTTACAAATCCCCAAAGAAGTTCTGATCTTATGTTTCCTTTGACAATAAATTAATCTTAGAGAAAAGAATCAATGATGCAGATGGCAACACACAGTTGATTCTTGTCTGGCATAGAAGTTAATTAAATATCCAATTAGCACTTGCAAAGAGGCTTCCAAGGAGTACTGAGCTGAGGCCTAGACCGGGAAATGGTACATGTAAAAGGAAACTGGATGACATTATTGATCGCAAGGAAACATTAGCCAGCAATGCATGGGAGCTATTTAAAAAGCAAATATTATTTGGGATACACTAACAGGAGTTAGAATCCAGAACATGGGAAGCAATTGTCCTAAGATACTCTGTTCTTGGCATCAGCATTCAAGAAGGACATTAACATACTAAAGCAAATTCAGAAAAATGCTGTCAAAGGTGGGAGCAGAGGGCAGGCAATATGGAAACAAAGCCCAGTGTGGAATGGGTAAATGATCTGTTGTGTAGGAAGGACAATCAAGGCAAGATACAATAGCAGTTTTCAAATATCAGAAGGATTGCCACACAGAGCAGAGAATGAACTTATTCTCTACTGCCTCAGGAGACAGGACCAGAATGAACACAGTGAAAATTACAAAGGAAGAGGTTCAGACCAGACATTAAGAAACACTATACATATCAATGGCACGGAATTCCCTATGTCTTCGTGAATTCCCCTTTTCTAAAAAACTTCAGGTAGAGGCTGTATGGTGACTTAGAAATACTCTAGCATATTCGGCACTCAGCAGAGGGCTGATTAATCAACAACCTGCCTCACGCATCGATGGTTTTGCTGACAGAACTAAATGAGCAAAAATAAGTAGATCTTGTTACTTTAAAAAACCAACAACTTTCTAAAACTGTTCCAGAAAATTTGGGAATGGATATCTGACGTAGAATAACTAGTACAGAGAGCCAGTGTCCAGAAACCTCTTATTGGAGAATAACTTTATTATCAGTTTATATGAATCATGAGTCCTCATGACTGGGAAAGTGCAAAATGCAGACGTGTAGGCAGTTATATGTGCTCCAAGGACTGAACATGTTACACCTCTGCTTTGCAAGCTAAATTGATTGTCACTTTGCTCTGGGTTCCCATTAAAGCCATACAGGCCATGGGACGAGATTATTGGAGGGACTGCATCCCCCCAGTCATGCTACACATGACTACATCATGTGTAGCAGGAGAGCATGTTGCAGGTCCCATCACAAGGGAATTTTATCATGCGGGACCTGGGGTGAGAGCCTTTTCCGCCATGACCTCTGCCCTGTGGAATATTATTCCGCTGGAGATGACATTGGTGCCAACCCTACTGGCCTGCCAGAAGACCCTTAAACATGATTCTGTCATCTGACTTGGGGATCCCTTGGCAGAGAAGAACTTGCTAGATGTCTGCATGATAGTTAATTGAATGCACTCTCTTATAGGCTTTTTCGGCATTTTGTTTTGTTTTGTTTTTAATCTTAATTTAAAGCTGATATTTTTTAATAGTCTTTATGTATTTGTACTGCTATTATTATGTTCACTACCCAAAATCATTATGTGAGATTGAGGGCTATATAAATATGACCAATATATAAACTAAAATTAAAACTATAAGTTAAGTGTAAATTACCTGCCAAAGAACGTTGGCTTTCTAGTTGAATTCTCACGTCATAATGTGATTTACTTGTTTCGGGATAACTGTAATATGAGAAGATATCTACCGTGACTGGTAAACTATGGTTTATGTTTTAAGGCTATGTGTAACTCAACCAACGTTAAGAAACCACTATTAACAAAATTGCAACTCAAGTAAGATTAAAACAGTTCTGTGCAGGAAATACAAGTATCTACTGAAGTAATCTTATTTCTGCTTTCTCAAAAATAAATTCAGTAAGAGTTACTACTCCATAAATAAACCATAGTTCAACTGCTAAAACATATATTAAATATTATGAACATAGTTCAACTGCTAAAACATACATAAAATATTATGAACATCTTCAATTGGGAAAAAATATTCTGAATTTAGCTGTGACATAGCTAATTTGACTGCTCTCACTAAATTGTATACTATTGTTGTCAGAAAAGAATGTTAAATTCAATACAGATCTTGATGGAAAATGACCAATAATGTGGAATCCTTGGGGTGATCTGAGATAGGTTGTTTGCTTAGAGACATTTCATTATCAACTAGGTAACATCAACAATGCCCATAAATTCATTTCAATTAAACAGTTCTGATGCACAACTTACTTTAAAAATTTGTTTAAATATGATACAGGATGAAGGCAATTTGATGGAACTTAATTACATGCCACAGCATATACATTTTTGTAATATGTCACTTTGACAAATTTTTGCTATAGGAAAGGAAAAGAGTGTGAAAAGCAAGAACACTTTTCCAAGATCGGTTTTATTAATGCATAATTTGTAGTCATAGTATATTCAATAATATGTATTGTGATACTTATACCATAAGCTACGTCCAGATCAAATGAATATATACTAACACAATATAAATACTTAACGCTAACACTGATTGATTTTTTTTGTAACACTAAATTAATTCACAGCCTAATAATTACCATATTTTACCAATAATTTGTATTAAAAGAACAAAAGGGGAGAATCAAAGAAGGACACAACTTTACGAAGAAGGAATATTTCCTATTTCTCATAAGTATCTTTTGTGACTAAATAATAGTCACAGAATAAAGTGACTAATTGAATAAAGAATTCAAAAACTCATATACAGACATTCTAGTTCAAAATTCTGAGAGTTGTATTCTAATACATCTGAAAGATAAGACACAGAGAGAGATTGACCTAGCTCAATCTTTGCCAATGCAAATAATCTACTATGCTAATGTTATAATGAAAAAAAAATCATCTTTACTACCCACTTTTAATTAAAACCTTATTTTTTTTCCATGCATCTTTATAGTCTACCTGCCGTAGGATTCACAGAATTAATCATTATCTCACTTTACGTTGCTATTGCCCTGTCAAACTGAAGAAGTATATACAAGGACATATTTTTTTTAATCAGAATTTCTTACTGTAAATTAAGCATCCCCCTGAGTATTCATCCTGCTTCTGAACAAAATTGTAGGAATGCATCCAAGAAACATTCCTTTTACAAATAATGCTTTTGTCCTGCCTGCTGGTGCCAGCTAGTCAAGAAGGACCCCACATATATTGCAACTAGATTTTTGGATGAATTCGAACTCTTCTTGACTTTTTTTCATTTCTGTAAATCCAAAACAATCGTGCGCAATAAATGATCTTTTTGCACCGCTGATGATGCAGATGCCAGAATAACATCTTCCATATAATGCAACTGGTATGCACGAATCAAATTCACAAGAGGTCGAGGGATTGTTTTTGAGTAAGTGTGTGTATCAAACTGAAATCAGCTCAGCCACAAAACGCTTAATATGACTCTTCTGAAATCCGTCACTTAGATATGCATGGGTGCGAGCGCCTATCAAAGCACCATCAAAAGCTATGCATGGCCACGCAGGCTAGGATTCGAATCCAAAACGAGTACAAATCAGGAGTTCAACTGTTCAGGGTATAATTCAAGCGGCAACAGGACTGTTAGGTTCCACGCGGGATTCAACCCTCTCTGGGTGTTTCCCAAGTCTTGTGCGGCTTCACGAATTTCCATTACTCTGTTAGCTCAACCCTCCACATACATATAGATTGCTTTTATAGATATATAGATATATATAAATATATTAGTTTGGACAGCAGTCCGGATCCGTTATCGTTTTTCACTCCATTGCTGAACTCCGGAATTTCCTGGAGATTTCGTCGATTACCACTACCCATCGGCTCCTACCCTCCCTCCGTCTTTAACGTTGTTCCCACCCCTTCCGTACCTTTTACACCAAAGAAGTCCTTTCCCTCCTTTGCTTCCCAAAAGCTTCGTCGTCCGTAAAAACCGATCCTTTGTAATCCACCCGGTAAAGTCCCAAGTCCCAATTCTTCTTCGAAGCGAGAATTCGGCTAAGTTCCGTATCTTCGGGATCTGCGCCGCGAGGGGCGGGAAAGAGGAAACGAGGTGTGAGGCAGCGGCGCAGGCGGCTGTCACAGTCACACTGAATCAGAAGTGAAAGTAAAAAGTCAAGTCCGCTTAGAGAGGGGATGGAGGAAGAGGGAAAGGGAAAGGGCCGGGATAGGCTGGGAGGCTGGGGAGAGGCTCTGATGTAAAGCTTGGCTTTCGTCTAGTGAATTTTTTTTAGTGAGTTTTCTCCTTGGTCTGAAAAACAAACAAAGCCAAAAAAAAACCCAACCCCCCGCCCCCAATTACGGGCATGATTTGTGTTCTGCGTATTTCGAACCTAATAATAACCCGAACTTGATTAAGGGACGTTGTTAGCGTTAGCCCTGTTTATATTACCCAGGCTGAACGCTTCAGGCGGGTTTGTGTTAAAATTTAAAACACGAAAAAAAAAAAAGGTTGGAATCAACACGCCTCTCGCGTTGAAGGTAATCGATATTATTAGAATCTAGGAGGTAAAGATGAGTTTGAAGATTCTTAAGATGCCCTGCCTGTATGACTCACCTAAAAAAGGGGCAAGGATTTCTTTGCCGGGGGCTGTAGGGGAGCTTTTTTTTGTGTATATACACCCCACCCTGATATCTCCTGGAAGCTTCCCATAAGTCAGAAGGAATGCTGAGAAGTAAGAGCTGAGACATCCCAGTCATCACCTGATGACGGGGTGGTATCCAAAGACGAAGCTCTTACGAACAAACAGTGAGGATCATACAAATAAACATTATCTTAGCTTAGTCTAAGCCATGTTGCGTTTTAAAGATGACAACCAGTACTTGTCCAGGAAGCTCTGAGAAGCTGATGAAAATATTTGAGAGCAGGGATAACATAATCTCCGGAGCAGTTCCAGAAATCAATCTGACCATATTCTGAACTAACTATATAATTTCCAACTATTTACAAAGGCAGCCCTAAATACAGTACATTGTACAACATTATAGTAGTCCAGTCCGAAGGTCATTTTAGATCGTTTTCTTCAGAGAATGGGAATACTTGTGGTATTAGTCACAGCTGGGAAGCACTCATAACATTTATTACCATACTTGTTCATTCCACAGGAATTTAATTTAATCCATAGAAGAATTTATCCCTGCTTCCAAATCAAACCTCCGCATCATGAATACCTTTAACTTTCCTAGATTCAGTTCTTATTTATTATCCATATATAACGGAATAACAGAGTTTGAAGGGACTATGGAGGTCTTCTAGTCCAACCCCCTGCTCAAGCAGAAAACCCTATACCATTTCAGATAATCTCTTCTTAAAAACTTCCAGTGTTTGAGCACCCAACAACTTCTGGAGGCAAGTCATTCCACTGATTAATTGTTCTAAGTGTCAGGAAATTTCCCCTTAGGAGTTCTATAAAAAAGAAGCTAATTTAGAAGGACAAAACGAACAACAATTATTTAAGCAAGAGGGGAAAGGAATTAGAATTAAAAATGTGTGATCTGATGGGATGATAAAAGGGAGAATAGTTCAGAAAATAGTTAAAGAGAGAAGGGAAAAGCAGAAAAAGGAAGTGCAAAAGAAAAATCAAAAGAGGGAGAGAGAAAAGTTTAATAACTGGAATGAGAAAAGGAGGGGAATAAGAATGGGGGGAAAGGGAATTAAGAGAAAGGACCAGAAAATAAAGAGGAACAGGAAACAAACAAGGATGAAAAGAAGGTACATTGTTCTAAGAGAGATAATGGGTGGGGGAAAAAAGGGATAAGGAAAGGGATTCCGCAAGACAATATGTTGGGATGTATAAGACTATATTGAAAATAGTATTTTGTAATGTATAGATGATTTATAGAGAAAATATAATGCGGAATCTGAGAAAAATATATATATATGTGTGTTTTATACTAGATAGGAAGATTGATATTAAGGAAGAATGAAGGTGGTTAGCTCGAATTACTAATTAGAAGGGACAATTATATTTATAGAAAAGGATTGATAAAATGACATGTGACAGAAAAAAAATAATACGAGAAATGACAATAGAAAGGAGATGAGAATAAGATATGAGAATTGGAATTGTATAAGTTTAATATTTAATAATGACAAGGATGATGCAATATGAAATTAAACAAATAAAATGAATAGGTAACTATGGTCATGTTTGTATTGAGATGTGAAACCTGGAATCATACTGCTTGCCAAATGAGAATTTTTTATTAAAAACAAAACAAAATGGAAATAGAGAGAAAATTGAATAATGGAATTATTAGGTATGTTTAATTGATATGGTGGTAGGCATTTCAAGAGAGTAAGGTTGAAAATAAATAATGAAGAATGTATGAAATAATATGAATATATGCAATGAGAGATGTATGATATATTGATGCCATACTGTTAATGTACTGTTGTTATATGTAGATTGAAATAAAAAAAAATGGGGGGGGAAATTCCCCTTAGTTCTAGGTTGGTTCTCTCCTTGGTTAGTTTCCATCCATTGCTTCTTGTCCTGCCTTCAGGTGCTTAGGAGAATAGCTTGACTCCCTCTTCTTTGTGGCAGCCCCTTAGATATTCACTAAAAATCACTGATGGCCCAACTGAGTGTTTTATGTAGATGTTAAAAATGTATTGGTACCACAATTAGACCCTGATAGACTCTTTATAAAAGTTCCTGTTTTAAGGGGCAACTGCCATCAACCACAACCATCTGAGATCTATCTGAGAGAACGTGCAGTATCCCCAATCCACATTCCTTAGGCAACCCAAAAGGATAACATGGCTGATAGTATCAAAAGTGCTGAAAGACCTAAAAAAAAAATCCACAACATTCCCTCCTTCAGTCCTATATCAGGCCAATCAAAGCAATCTCAACCTTATAGTCTACTTAAAGCCAATTTGAAATGGGTCCTTCTTCTTCCAAGATTATTTAAAGCTGATTAGCCACTACATTTTTAATCTTTTTTTCCCCATAATTCTCCCATCAGCAAGAGATCAAAGATGGGCCTCATGAGCAGATTTCCAACCTTTACCGTCTATAAACAAGGAAATATCCTATTCTCAGTGAGGCATTACCTTCCAAAATGCTCGTTCCAATAATCTCCTTGCACAGTGAAATACTAGGCAAGGATCCAAATTGTCCGTATTTTAATATGGAATAAGATCATGTGGCTTTGAGATTGTGAAATGTCAAAATATTTAAGAAAATAGTCATGTTCCTCATAGAAGTAAAATGTTCTTTAGGATCTTACAAAGAAAAATAATCATATACGGAAAGAGAAATGCCAAGTAAAGAAGCAAAAGGCTAAAATAGCTAACATAAAATTGCTATTTTAGAGAAAGCAAAAGAAAGCAAGTACAGGATGGGAGTTTACCTCACTGATTATAGCAAGAACTTTGTATAGATTGGACCAGTATGTGAACATATTAAGGTTAACGGCTGTGCTATATAAATCTTTATTTTACATATTTCAAACTTTCTAGACTACATAATTCCAATGATTCTGGTTTAACATGAATAAAAACCATGAAAAATTGAAATCAGACCATGAAAAATTGAAATCAGACCCCCTGGAGAAAACAACTCTCTCCCTCCCTCACAGAGGCAACAATGACAACGGCATCCCTTCCCATCAACCTAAGTTAAGGCCTATGGAAAGAGCTATTGTGATGAAGCAGGCACAAAAGGAGCAAAGCTTACAGGATAGCACAGTGTGAATGTGATTGTTTTTTCCACCCATACTGCCTTGAAAATGATGATTACTGGAACCAAAAGTGGCCAAACCACAATAATCTGAGACCTGCAAGTGACACTGCTTTGCTACTGAAAGTAACAATTAGAAATGAAGATAAATGGAAAGTGACAAATTTGGATTATTGTATAATTTTAAGAAGATGAAGTTTTTGTCACTCTGTGTGCTTAGTGAATTTGTAGTTGGCAAAGAACTAACTATGGCAGCTTTGTTTTCTTAGGCTGATAAAGAGCAAATAAAGATGAACAGTATGTGGAGAAGTAAAGAAGAGGGGGAGGGAAATAAATGTTGATGAATTCAGAGAACCTTTTTAAATAAGGATATTCCAAAAACATAAATCAGAATAGAACCATTAGTCTTTCAAATATATAAAGCTATTTTGAGTCATTGTTCCAGAGAGATTTCTTACTGAAACAGAAACAGAATGATTACGGGGCGGGTTAAAAAGCCGTGGGAGTGGGAGCAACGTCTGACGGACTGCCAGCTTCCCCATTAAGTTTCCTCAGGAAAAACTAGCAGGGAACATCAAAAACCTTCCCTTTGAGAGAGATGCTATGTGAACCATGGAGAGCACATAGGTGAACTCTGCGCGTCACAATGTGTGCAAGGGGATGCAGCAGCAGTGTTGCATGGGTGAGAGAGAGTGCACATGAGGGGTGGCGTGGGTCAAGAAGGGTGCACGGGGGCTCCCTGGGTGTGCATGAGGTGCTGCGAAGGTCAGGTCAGGGAAGACACAAAGGGAAGTGGCACAGGTCACAAAGAGTGCATAGGGGGGCACAACAGGTTTTGTGTGGATTGGGGGAGGTTTGTGGCGGGGGAGTGGATGTGGGAAGGTACATGGGCATGTGCAAGAGGTACCACATAGCTCAGAGAAGATGTGTGCCGGGGGGAGAGGGGTGTAGCATGAGTTGGGAGGAGCAGTATGGGCCAGAAAGGATGCACCGTGTTCCTCTGTCTCCCTTCCTATTCCTCCCATCTCTCTTTCTTTCCCTTCCCTTTTCTTCTCAGAAGGCAGATAAATGGTTGCTGCTGGGTGGTGGAGAGAGGGAGGGATTGCAAGAGTGGCTGGAAAACTGTCATAGAGTGTTGCAAATGAGGATCACAAGACCACAGGAATAGCCCAGCAACACTGAAACAGCCACCATTTTTCCAAATTTCATTCCCTCAGGAGTCATTGGTCCTGGACTTTAAACACATTCTATAAGTTAGCTCATTTGAGATACACTTGGTTCAAAAACGGTTGCACCGTTTTGCCCAGTTAAAGTTTATAGAAATAAATTTTAGACAAGCTGTGACTTGTTCAGTCATTCATTTCATAAATATTTCCTTACCTGATACTTCAGTGTTTTCTGTTTTCAACATGACAAAACTTCTAATATACTCGAAAAGTTCTTTAAAATTCAGGGAGATCTTCAGAGGTGTATCTGCCTTGAAAGTAGCCCATGTTGAACTGTATAGCATAATAAATGTGAGAAGCTGACTACAGAAAGCGTTTTATGTCTTTTTGTGTTATGTCATAAAAGCTTTATGATAATTTTATATCCTAAAAGTGTTTTATAAAATCTGCCAAGTTTTATTCCCTCAGGAGTCATTGATCCCAGTTTTAAATGCATTTTGTAAGTTAGCCCATTTGAGATACCTTTGTTCAAAATTGTTGCCTTATAATGCACTGTTTCACCCAGTTAAATGTTATGGGAACAAAAGTTTGGCGACAAGACAGAGATAGATAGATAGATAGATAGATAGATAGATAGATAGATAGATAGATAGATAGATGGATGGATGGATGGATGGATGGATGGATGGATGGATGGATGGATGGATGGATGGATGGATGGATGGGCAGACGGATGGACAGACAGACAGGAGACAAATAGATAGACAGATAGAGGAATAAACATCTTTAAATTATGGTTTTTGTCACCTGCATCAGATCAGTGGCATCTGTGGGGGGGAGGGAGAACAAGAGGGGCCAGAATGACTCATGCACAGTGGTGTATTAACCATTAAGCAGACTAAGTACATGCTTAGGGCATCAGGCCCAAAGCAGGGCACCACAAAGTTGAGAATATGGCTTCGTTTATACAGTGTGTACAAAGAAGGGAGGGGGGCACCAAGATTTGTCAGTCCTTAGAGCATCAGTCAGCCTTAATCTGCCACTGCTCATGCAGCATTGTGACATTGTGATACAAACACTGCCCTTTGAGTTGTGACATTCATTGCATATTTGCCTGAGAGTAGCAGTTCTTGTGTTGTGTAATGTTGCTTTCATCATTCTAACAACAGCAAGAGAGCTGGCAGATGTTGATGATTAAGATTTCAATAAAAAGCAGCCAATTATTCCTGGGTGGAATAATAAAAAAAAGAGATGATTTTTCTAGAGGTAAATGGAAACTCCCCTAATTTAGTAATGGGATGCTTTTCAACATTGAGGAAAAGAAAAGAAAAGACAGATAAGAGAAAGATGAACTGGATCAAAAAGGTTGTTAAAATATCCTTGGAATTATGACAAATCCTTACTAAAGACAGATCATGAGAGCAACTGTTTATCTATGTACAATCACTAGGAGTCAAACCTGTCTTAATGGTAAAATATTAACTAAAATGAACTTAGGAGAAGCTGTGCAGGTAGAGCTCCAAACTGAGAATTCAATGTTTAATGGACCAACAAAGGACCACCAAGAGCAGCAAATGATCTTAGAAACTTTAACAGAGTTGCATTAGCACTGAAGGATGAAAGGAGCCATAAATAGGTTGTGATACCCATGGCTGAGGAGGTGCTCTCTACAACTTCCTTTCTTCCTTCCTATATTAAAACACAATTTTTATGCTAAGATGCAGCCAGCCAATCTGTTATGTGAGGCTCATTTCACATCAGTATTTTTATTCAAAGTCTATATTAATCTTATTGTGTTTATTTTCATATGTCTTGAAGTTCAGGGTAGCAAAAGCAAATCCTTTTTTTATTTTTATAGTCATTAGGATGCCATAACTTGTGAGTCCCAAAAGCAACCTTGCACATGTTTAGATTACTACTTTTTGACATATTTGACATGTAAAATAACTGGGAAAGAGCAGAGAATATATGATTTAATCCTGTAGGTTAAAGATGCTGAGCTTCTCAGGTTCGAGACCCGTGCTCCATGCAACAGGGTGAGCTCCTGCTCCAGCTCCTGCCCACCTAGCAGTTCAAAAGCATGTAAATGCAAGTAGATTAATAGGTACCACTTGGGTGGGAAGATAATAGAGCTCTGTGTGCCTTTGGCATATAGCCATGCGGGCCATATGGCTATGGAAATAGTCTTTGGATAATGCTGGTTCCTTGGCCAAAAAACAGAGATGACCACCATGCCCTAGAATTGGACACAACTAGATGGGTAAACCTCTACCTTCAGTGGATATCTAAGAGAACCATCTTAAAATAGTGAGTAGGCTCTGGGACAGGAGACTGAGTTGTAGCCTGTCTTAGGCATGAAGAAGTCAAGTGAGTACCTTTGGGCCAGTCAGTCACTCTCTCTCTCAGCTCTAGGAATAAACCAGGAGCAAACGACCTCTGAAGACAACTGGAGGGACCTGGAGGTGCCAGGAGTCAAGAATGACTTCAAGACAGCTTGAAAGATGTGTGTGTATGTGTGTGTGTATATCTTCGAAGCAAATGGCTTCAGAGTATAACAATAGTATCATGGATTTAATGAATTAAATTTAGACTGAGTTGGATTTTGGATCCAACTGTAATAACTGAGAATCATTACTGTTTACAATCAACTACAGGTAGTCCTTAACTTATGACCACAACTGAGCCCAAAATGTCTGTTGCTAAGTGAGACAGTTTCTTATGATCTTTCTTGCCACAGTTGTTAAGCAAATCACTGCTGTTCTTAAGTAAGTAATATGGTTGTTAAGTGAATCTGGCAAAATCCATTGATTTTGCTTGTCAGAAGGTCACAAAAGGCGATCATGTGACCCTGGAACACTGCAACTGTGATGAATATGAGCAGCTGAATTTTGATTGTGTGATCATGAAGATTCTACAACAGTTCCTAAGTATGAAAAATGGTCATGTCACTTTTTTCAGTGCCGTAGTAACTTTGAACAGGCACTAAATGAACTGTTTTTTTAAAACTCTCAGCTTTCTGAATGATCAAACACAATAGCTAAGAGTCCTTGCTGACCATTGCAATTGAATAGTCATCTGGATCATCTGCCTATTCAATTGCAATAGTCAGCAAGGAGTCTTAGCTATTGTGCTTGATCATTCAGAAAGCTGAAAGTTTTAAAAAAATGAAAAATATTAATAAAATTGTTAATGAATATAATTAAACTGCTATTCAATTGCTTAAATATGTAATAACTTAAAATATTAGTTTGAAGTATTTTATTTCACTTCAAGTACCAAAACTATTCTAAAACTTAAATTGCTATATTCACAAAACAAAGTTGCATACCATGGAGCTGCTGATATAGTTCTACAGAGGAATTATTGAGTCTATCGTCTGCACCTCTATAACTGTCTGGTTTGGTTCTGCAACCCAACAGGACAGACACAGACTTTAGAGAGTAATTAAGACTGCAGAAAAAACAATTACTACCAACCTGCCTTCCATTGCAGACTTGTATACTACATGAGTCAAAAAGAGGGCTGTGAAAATATTTACAGACCCCTCACATCCCGGACATAAACTGTTTCAAAATGACGCTATAGAGCACTGCACACCAGAGCAACTAGACTCAATAATAGTTTTTTCCCGAAAGCCATCACTCTGCTAAACAAATAATTCTCTCAACACTGTTCAACTATTTACAAAGTTTGCACTACTATTACTGTTAATCTTCTCATCACTCCTTATCATCCATCCCCTCCCACTTGTGATTGTAGGACTGTAACTTTGTTGCTTGTATCCTTACGATTTATATTGACTGTTTCCTAGTATGATTTGATTGCTGATTGTACTCTATGACTATCATTAATTGTTGTATATTTTGATTCTTGATTCTTAACGAATGTATCTTTTCTTTATGTATACTGAGAGTATTTACAACAAGACAAATTCCTTGTGTGTCCAATCACACTTGGCCAATAAAGTCGTCGTCTTCTTCTTCTTCTTCTTCTTCTTCTTCTTCTTCTTCTTCTTCTTCTTCTTCTTCTTCTTCTTCTTCTTCTTCTTCTTCTTCATAATTTTTATATTATTTTCTCCCTAATAGAATTCTTTTTGTATTTCACAATTTCTCATCTGGTTCAAACTTCATAATCTGTTTACTTCCTGCCATCTGAAACCAAATGTTGTGGTTAGGAGGCCTATATGTACACTGAAACAGGGGAGGAAGGGCAGAGTGAATTAGTGCAGAACAAGTAAAATCTGAACAGAAATCTTCTCTGCACTCTTTCTAGATTCTCAACATCTTTTTTACATCGTGGCAACCAAAACTATTGTTAAATTATAGCTTCCATCATTCTCACACATTAGTCATGCTGGATAGGAAGTATATATAAAATGCCTGCAGGACATCCAATTTACAGACCCTAAAATTTTTTCTTTAGTATCAATAAGACATCTTTAAAATCGAAAAGTTAAATATCAGAAGGGGGGTGTCCTACAATGTGATATGCACACACACACACACACGCACACACATTTAAATAAAAATAATAATTGAAGAACTTGTGAAAGGCACAAGACTTCTTCTCATTGTGGGAAACAAAAATATAGGCTATTGATCTATCAGATTCAACAAGGCCTTTGGATGATAACAGGCGCAGAATAAAGAGACATGAGCCAAAGTTTTAGATAGGATGATTTCAAAATAAATGCAATGGATTATTGATATAAGTTGTGTTATGATGGCTATTCATGTTTCAAATTGCTCATGAATTAAACCTCTGAATCTTAAAGTAAGAATGGTTTTTTTGTATTGCTGTTTCCGGTTCCTCTTTATTGTGATATTTTTATAACATATATGAGGTCCTTTCTTCTCACAAGTCAACTTAAATATAATTTCTAATTATATTACTACCGGTACTACCAGTAGTAGTTTATAAATGTTTGAAGAATATTCTTTGCTACCTTCTCTAAGTACATGTTCAAATAGCAGAAGTGCTGGCTTTCCTATAAAACTCAGCATTTCTCAAAAAAAAAAGGAAAAAGGCTCAATTTCTACCTATTCAATCTCGGCTTCCGATATGAAAGTAGATAATGAGGTGAAGCTTTCTTTAATGTACCTTTCTCTTCTCCACCAACACAGTGGATATCTCTATCAGAAAACAGAATGTATACTTGTATAAGAAAGTTTAAGTAGCGCCTTAAAGTAGCACATGGGGGTATTACATGGTTATTTGAGATTATAGGAACATGAATTGGACATAATTTAAGCTTCTTTTTATGTTGTTCTATGTATGCATGTGTGTGTGCGTGCGTGTGTGTGTGTGTGTGAGAGAGAGAGAGAGAGAGGGTGCCTTTGAGTCAATATTGTTTTCTGTTACTGCCTGTACAAGTCCCTCAAGTTTTCTTGGCAAGATTTTGGAAGTAGCTTGCCATTGTACTGACAATTAATTTTAAAAAATATGTAACTTATTACGCAGTTATTGAAATGTAACTTGTGAGCGCTCAGCCAATACATGTCTACCTTATCTGGGTCATTCACCCATGCTTTTCCCATCAAAATAAATAGTAGACATCTTTGCCACAGGCAGTGATGTGGGGGTGGGGTCCATCAGTATTTTGTCCTAGCTCTGTTCCTTCAATTTCTCCCCTTTTTCTCTCTCTCTCTCAGACTTACTCTTTTTCTCTTAATTTCACTGCACTTGCCCTGGAAGGACCTATCGCTTGAGCAGACTGAAAGCACCTCCGCCCCTTCCTTCCTTCCTTCCTTCCTTCCTCCCCCTGTCCCCGCCCCTGCCATCAGGGCAATATAGCTGCCAATCAATCAAGCAGGGAAGAAAATACAGATAAGATGTCCCACCTGGGAACTTTGCAGTCACTGACTTGATGAAGGATTGGCTGAATAAACAGAGCCAAAGCCCAGGAATGAAAGTAAATAACCAAAATAAAACAAAACAAAAAAACAGGCTGCCCTGCGGAGAAAGGGACAACAGAAGTAGTTGGCAGCAGCTGAGAAAAATGGGGGCAAGAAAGGCGTTTTTTTTTTCCTTCCCTCAGACTTGCTATGAGAGAAAAATTCTTCCAGCTGTTTCCTTCAGCTGGAGCAAAGATTCAGAAAAGAAAAAAAGTTTAGAAGCCCAGGCAGGCAAAAAGAAATAGAAAAGGCTTGGGCAGAAGGGACGTCATCAACAACAACAATGATAATAATAAAAAGCTTATGGAAAGTAGTTTTATTAGCATGATTCCTTTCTACAACAGTTGTGTAGGCCTTTATAATTTACAGTTCCTTTTTTAAAAAAGATTTCCTTTCATAAAATAAAAGTTTCTTTTCAGCCACTGAAGGGAGATATAAAAGCCCAACTTTCCCGTGCTTTGTATCTATTGAATCTGGGTCAATTTAATTATTGGTAGTTTTAAAAAAATAACATTGTTAGAATTTTGTTCCTCACTAGGCTTGTTCTGAGCCAGGATGAAAGAAGCAGGCAGTTGCATGAAGTTAAGTCTTTATTTTTTACCCAAGAGCAATGACAGCAAGCTGTTAGCTGAACTGGTCATGCAGGGCCCCCTCATATTACAATACTTTATACATACTTCATTCAGCCACTCCTTTACTCTGATGAAAGGGAAATAGAAGGGGTTTCCTTCCTTTTCCTCACAAGGGCCTGTGACTAAAAGTTAAATCCCTCTTTCTTGGAAGAAGCCACCCTTGGAATGCACTTGTTCATCTCTGTGTGGGTGCAATCAAATTGAACCTTCTCAAAATCAAAATCGGGAGAAAGGGCCGTCCAAACTAGAAGAAGTCTCTAAACTTATCAAAAACAAGAGTGAGGCAGATGCTTAATAAAAGTGTCTCAGTATGTGTAAATATTCTACTGTATATATGAAGCACAAAGAACATGTATAAATATTCTAACCTCATGATTCTCAATTCCCCTGCTCCCATTCTTTCCCAGTCACATTATGATAGTACAGTTTTCCCTTCTTTTTGATTGTATCTACAGATGTCAGCCCTGTAAGGTTTACCAGACTAAGAAACCAATCCTATATAGAGCAAGAGTACTTTTGTTGTAAAGAATGTTGCAAATCTGAATCTTTTTTCACTTTATCTTTATGCGAATTGGGGAGGTGCTTGTCTAAGATGCTGTCTCTATTTATTTCTTTGCTCCTGTTTTAGTTCCTCTTATCTGGTTGCTGTCTTGGGACAGCTCTTCCTCCTACAATATAGAGTTAAAGAGAAAGTTGCAGCTTTGGGGAGCATGGTTTTTCACTCTACTCTTATTTGATTTGGTGCTACCCTTTGCAAAGTATAACTCATAAGGCATGATGAAATCTCCCAATCCTGGAACACGGAAGTTTCAAATTTAATTTAATTTAATGTTTATTTTTATTTTATTTTTATCCCTTTACTATTTTTCATAAATAACTCAAGGTGGCAAACATATCTACTACTCCATCCTCCTTCTATTTTTCCCACAACAACAATCCTGTGAGGGAAATGGGATTGGGCTGAGAGAGAGTAACTGGCCCAAAGTGATCCAGCTGGTTTTTGTGTGCTCATCCTTACAGTGACTGGATCTTTAATTAAATATAAGTTTAAGAGAATGGATCAAGTATTGGGATCAAGCTTCAGAAGCCTCCAAGCAAGGTTTTCCATTGAATAATGAGGTGGCAGAGAAGTTTGCATATCAAGAAAGAGCAAGCAAATTCTAACTTTAGAAATGTGGATTTCAGTTCCAGAATTCTCAGTAATAATCATGCTGGCTGGTGTGGTGATCTAATGGTGGAGGTCTCTCCTTACATCCAGGAGGCTGTGAGTTCGATTCTAGATGGTAGCAGATATTTGTTTCTTTGGGTGCAAAGAGAAAACATCTGCTGTGAGCTCTGCATAGGCATCAGGAAGGGCATCTGGCCAGTAAACGCTCAGTTCTATTCAGTTGTCACAACTGCACTCCGATGCTAGGGATTACAGGGTCGTAAAAGGAAAAAAAAAGTCATGCTGGCTGGAGAATTCTGGGAGTTGAAATCCATTCATCTGTAAATTCCCAAGATTGAGAAACAATATTCTGTTGTCTTTTCCTATCATATAGTATACGTGGGATTATTTTATTTTATAATGAATAGAATGTGGCCAAGAGTAAACACTGCATCTTCAGAGGTTTGCTGCTTTCTTTACTGCAAATTACAAATCATCTTAGGCCAATCCAGTTTGTAAAGGCCTCTGAGGGAAAACAAAAGTGGACTCTGCTGTTCTAAAATGCCACCAACACATCGCAGGGGGCTGGCTTTACATGGTCCATTCCCCAGATTCACAATGTATACCGACAAACTTTTTTCTGTTTCTTTTTTATTTGTTTGTTTAGATATTCACCACTGAGTGTTGCATTAAAAGACTCTGACATGGCTGGTAATAATTTAAATTGAAAGAAAATCAATGTATCAACATTTTAAATGTTCCCTGGCCATATTCAATATATAGAAAAGAGCAAGAGAAGCAAAAGGGGAGGCGAAATGTATTG
Source organism: Bungarus multicinctus (assembly GCA_023653725.1). Taxonomy (NCBI): domain Eukaryota; kingdom Metazoa; phylum Chordata; class Lepidosauria; order Squamata; family Elapidae; genus Bungarus; species Bungarus multicinctus. The sequence goes on along the minus strand of CM042834.1, from coordinate 150,911,298 downwards.
TGAAGCACTCAGAGCTGATTGGATTCAGGGCTGCTGAAATCAAATCATGTCAAATCATCAGTAAATTAAAACAGTAAGCAGAGGCCTGAAAACTGAACCAGGAAGAAAAGAATGAGGCAAATGAGTATCGGGGAGTATACTTAAGGGTTGGGCATCATTTAAGGAAGTCCTTAAATGATCCTAGAGAATCTGTTGGTTTATATACTTCCAGAGCTTAATCCAAAAAGAAAGTGACCCTGCGATCAATAAGTGGCAAAAATGAAAAGTATTCCGATGAAGTGTACCTATTGAACTTCATGAGATTATTCTTGGGGTAATATAACAATGTTGATAATATTAATCCCTAGTATATTATAACTGCTATAGTGATATTAACCCCTGGATATTTGAAGTATTTGCTTTCCACTTAATATATTGTAAATACTTGCTTTTTAGGATGGATATAGAAAAAACATCAGTTGTGAGTTTTGAACATTTATTATTACCTCTGATACATTTGAAATTGTTTTCAATTGCATCCTAATATATTTAGCTGTATTACTAGAATATCACTTTCTTGGCACTTATTGTTTTATGTACAACCATAGACCAAAGAAGAACTAAAATACAAAACATTTAGCACAAATGTCCTATTCAGAGCAGAAATTAAGCACGCTTATACCATGTTCATCTCCAAAGATTTTGAATTACTGTTGCTATGGGGACAGAATTTGGCCTTGCCCACTACCAAAAAATAGATCACAAGGATGCCATTCTGAGTTTATTTCTAACTATGTCTTCTTTGGCTGTGTGTGTGTATGTGTGTATGGGACTGCTTTGACAGCTGGGTCTTTTCTTTCTTTCTTTCTTTCTTTCTTTCTTTCTTTCTTTCTTTCTTTCTTTCTTTCTTTCTTTCTTTCTTTCTTTCTTTCTTTCTTTCTTTCTTTCTTTCCTTCCTTCCTTCTACCTTATAATACTTTGCCTGGCCATGTCTTTTTTCTATTCTTTTTTCTTGTAAGCCAGTTTGGTCTCTCCAGTGCTGTATTAAGTCTTCATGATGTAATAGCTTCAGTGTAGTTTTGCTTAGCTTCAGCTCTCTTGCTGTCCTTCAAATATTCTTCCAATGTCCTTGTTTCTTCTTCAATTACTTGATGCACTTGCAATATTCCACGCTCACCTATGTTCCTTGATAAGTAAAGTCTATCAATGTTGCTGCATGGATGAAGGGCATGATTCATTGTCATTATTTTTCTGGTCTTCTTATGCTGGTCATTTAGTTCTGCTTATATCCAGTTCACTGTTTCAACTGTGTAGCTAATGACTGGAACTGCCTAAGGGATAACTGTCTTTAAACAGAAAAAGTTTCTCTTTTTCTTCCAAAACCATATTCTTTCTACATGACTCAGCTTGTGTTGCTGCATGGTATGTTATATGTAAGGGAAAATTCCTGCTTGAATTTAGCTAGATTTTTTTTACTGTGAATATATACAGCCAACTTTTCCCTTCCTGCATATTCTTCAATTTTACTTCTCCTAATTCTGTAGGTTTCCATTTTCCAGTATTTTCACCACCACTGTCAGTACACAACTTAATAAATTGTGGTGCTTTTCATTTATATTCCCTGGGATCATACCTTATTAAAATATTTGCAGTTTTAATTTGTTTTATTTTCAGAATTTTCTGAATGTTTTTGTGCATTCCTTTTGAGTACTTTTGAATCTTTTTGTGTAATCACCATTAGTGTTTAAACTAAATCATAATTCTTCTGGGAACCACTGATACATTGCAAAATTGATATTCTAACTTTCATGTTTCTAGATAAGCAAAAATGACATTTCTGGGCTATTTTCAAAGCTGCCCAAAAGAGCACAATACATTAATCTATTTCATGTAGGCATCATCTAGGCATTAATTGACTCAAGGCATTAATTAATAGATGAATAATTCTTTTCCAATGAATAGTTTGGTTAGATAATATTAATTTCAAGATGTTCATGACAAAATAGTTTATTTAGATGATGATGATGATGTTCATCATCATCATCATCACTCCAGGCTATCGATGACAGAATGCTGGACCAAAACTATCACAATACTGTGAGATAGCATTTTCTGAAACAATGCAATCTATTTTTCTAGACACATTTCCCCTTAATACATTTTATTCTTAGTTTAACTTCTTCAGACTATCTGATCTGGATGAAGTTTCAGATCATTCAACGGCAACTTGTTAAGATTTTCTCCACCTCCCTAAGAAGGAAGGAAATACAGAAATCTGTGAAGACAGTGTAGGAAGAAAACTCCACTAAGACAGGGACACTCCACAAAAACAGTGCTAAGAACCTTTAAAATAGTGCAGATAAAACCCAAATATAGCCTTTTCCCTATCAGAAAGCCTAAAGCAAAAATCGCAGCCAGAGCTGATTAGAAATCCAGGCAGGTTTCCAAGAGCTATTGAGACTCATTATAAAATATCAAACTATATTTAAAATCCAGGCTGCGGCCAAGGAACTGTTGTAAGAAATGTCCATCTGGGTTAAGTTCCAAGTGGGAAGAAAGACACTGAAAACATGGAGGCTGATTGGAAAGATGGTTTAATGGTGAAACAGAACCACCAAGCATCTGTGATTCTGGGTAGCTGACCACATGGAGTGGAGAGTGAGATACATTTATACCTTCTGTTGGGCTTTGAACTTGCTTCCTGTTCCTGTGGCAAGAAATATATCATGGTTGGTTGTCAGACTCCCATGGGGCCATGCAGGGGTAACTTTGTAGGTTGTCTGTGTGCTACGTTTGATTGAAACTTGCTGGATGATACAATGAAGGGCAATTAAATGGCTTTGCCTGAAGGCGGTAGATCTTTGTTATGTAGAATAGACTGGCCCAGGCCTTAATGGCCCATTAACAAAGCGAGGGGGCTGAGTTTCTGACTCTCTGAGTTTCTACTTCTATTTTAGGAGAAATATTCTGCCTTTTTAATATATCCTAAAATATTTCATTTTTCTAGGAGAGGGGTGGGTGCTAACTTCCTACAAAACAACTAAGGCTTGTTATCAGAAAAGCAAAAGCAAATGGGAAGTCCAGGCTATTGCTCAGGTCTAGTACTAGGAGTAACAAGAATTAGATTATAAAGCAGATTCTGGAAACACTTGAAGTATCAAGACTAAAAATAACTTACTAAAGCACACTAGAACTCCCCTTCCTCCTCTGGGACAAGATTACTCCCTCAGGATATGAAAGACAAAGGTGCAATGACAGGATTAAACCATCAGGGCATGAAGATAAGAACACAAAAGAGGCACACAAAATCCCATCAAACTGCACAAACTTCAGAAGGAAGACAAGTATAAAAACCATATACTTACCGAACATTTGAGCTGAGTCTCATTTGCTTCTTGTGTTCTTTCAATAAAAGAATCCTGCTTTCTGGCAGCTGGCTTTCCGAAACCTATTCTTTTCAGCGTCCGTAGATTTTCCCAGCTGGGAACGAACTGGGAAATTACTTAGAATAGTAATTTTTCTCCTAGAAAAATGAAATATCCTAGGAAATAATAAAAAGGAAGACTATTTCCCCTAAAAAGAGAAGTAAAAACTCATCTCAGAAGCATAAGCTCACCCCCCACCTTTCTTAATGGCTGGGCCATTAAGGCCTGGGACAGAATATTTTACATAACCAAGATCTCTAGGTAGAGCTATAGGAATTGCCAAAAGCCCTTTCATTACATCATCATCCAGCAAGGCTCAACCAAGCCTAGGACTTAGGACAGCCTACAGAGTTTCCCTGCATGGCCCCATGGGAGTCTGACAACCAATCAGAATACAAGCTCAAATTCAAATCCCAACAGAGGGTATAAAACCAGACACTTTCAGCCCTCCTCTTTTTTCTTGATCTCTTCCTTCACCTTGAAGCATGTGATCATCCTTCCTTCTTTGGCGCTCCAAGCCATGTTGTCTTGTCCACCATTAAACCATCTTTCCAAACAGCCTCCATGTTTCCAGTGTCTTTTTCACGACTTGGAACTGAACCCAGAAGGATAATTCTTCCAACAATAGAATAGAATATAATTCTTTATTGGCCAAGTGTGATTCGACACACAAGGAATTTGTCTTTATTTTTATTTTTTTTTATTTATTTTGTCAAGCAATTATAAGATAACAAGTATAAGTATAAAACGATTGACGCATAAGACGCATAAAGAGATTGGTCTGTAATTTTCAACTAGGCTGGGGTGTCCCCTTTTTGAAGATGGGAATGACTGTGGCTTGAGACCATAGGTTTTGGTGGAGGAGCTGGTCCTGAAAGATTTTTCAAAGATTATGCTTAGAAGTTTGGCTATGGCAGTGGATAGCTTTTTTAAGAAGTAGGCACATATTCCATCTGGTCCAATAGATAGAGATGGTTTTAGATTACGTAGTGCTTTTTCAAAGTTGTCTTCTGTGAAATCGATATGTATTGGACCATTGTAGTCATCTGTGATTTGACTAGGAAATACTGGGCATGATTCATTGCTCTTTACAAATACTGAGCCAAAGAATGTGTTAAAGAGGTTGGATTTAATGGTGTCGTAGTTGCAGTCTTTGCCATTTGGTCCTTTCAGGGGTGGGATGGACCTTTAATCTTTTAGTTTGTTGTTTACAAAATTGTAGAAAGTGCAGGTGGGATTGGTGCATAGAAAATTTTCCTCTTGTTTAATGTGATAATTGGTGCATTCAGTCTTTATCTGGTGGCATAAATTTTTGCATCAACTTTTGAAGTTGGCAACGTGATCAGATTTGCTTTTCCGCCAAAGTGATTTCTTTTTTGAATTGAAGCTTCTTTATTGTTATGGGTAATTTGTTTTCTCTGGTTTTGGGAATTGTTATTGGTACATATAGTTTGATGACTCTTTTGACTTTAAGTAGAAATATGTTGTAATGGTCTTCAACAGTATTGCATCCAGTGAATAGAAATTGCCAATCAAGGGATGAGAGATCATTGTTTATAAGATCATAGTTGCCTTTTTTGAAGTTATAATTGGGGATTTCGTTGTTGTGATGATTTTTGTGTGGACGTATGTTGAGACAAAAGCCAATCATGTTGTAGTCACTATTGGAAAAGGGTTCTTTAATTTGTATTCCATAAATTGAATTCAAACTATTGCAGAAGATGAGATCGATTATTAAGTCTAGTATTGTTGGTTATTAGTTGTTCTAGTCCCAGATTTGTTACAGTATTGTAGAAGGTTGCATGTGTGGGTTCAGTTGTACATTCGTTAAGGGTCCAGTTAATATGAGGTAGGTTGAAGTCATCAAAAAAGATAAAAGTGTGTGGGCAGGATGCTGCCCATGTTAGTAGTGTATTTAGCTTGTTTGCATGTTTGATGTCATAATCAGGGGCTCTGTAACATAATAAGAACCAAAATGTGATAGTTAAGGACAGTTCACAGATGATGGTCTCAGGAAGAGCAAGCTCCTGGGTAACTCGGATGTTTTTTAGATGTAAGGACTTTTTATAGAAGATAGCAACACCACCTCCTCCACGGATTTCACGATCTGATCAGTAAACATGATAGCCTCTTACTATGGTAATGGAGTCAGGGAGAGATGCATTGAGCCATGTTTCATAGACAAATATGATGTCAAATTTAGCCGTATTTAGTAAGAGAAGAAATTCAGGTATTTTATTCACAAGGCTTTTTGCATTGAGTAGCTTGCATTTAAGGGCAGCTGTAGTTGAAATTGAGGTAGTTGTGGGCATGCCTGTCTAGTCTTGGGTGATGGTAGATTGGTTGAAGTGGGGTTGGATGCGGAGTTGTGGGTTGTGTGACTTACTCTTGATACAGTCAGCACGGTAGTCAATGTATAGGTCCTTTTCTCCATTGTCTAGATGGTTTTTGAGTTCTGTGCAGAGTTCACAGGAGCAGATTCTTTGCAGTATGGATAAGTCTGGTCTTGAGCGAAGTTTTTTATGGGTGGGATTGGATTTTGCAATGGCGTTTATTGAATGAATGAATATACGTTTGCTGGACTCATTTTTGCAAACAATTCTACAAAATCTTGGGGCCACAGAGCAGTCATTGTATTTGTACCCAGGGCCATCTCTGGTTATTTCAAGGATATCTTCAGGAGAGATGTTTGTTGTATTTGAGTTGCTTATGATATCGCGAACTTTAGTGATGTCGTCTGATTCGTTGGTGTCTTCGAGACCAAATAAGATGGCATTTGGACATTTCTGATCACATTCTATAATGTCTTTGATGAATAAGGGGATATTATTTGTGGAATTATTTGATGGGATAGTAATTGTTTGTGGCTGTGGTTTGCAGTCTTTGATGCATATTCACATAAAGAAAAAATAAAATACATTCATCAAGAATCCTAAGATACAACACTTAGTGATAGTCATAGGTTACTAATAAGCAATGGAATCATACTAGGAAACAAATAAAACAATATAAATTGTAAAGATACAAGCAACATGGTTATAATCATAAGCGGGAAGAGGTAGGTACTAGGAAGGATAAGAAGAATAAAAGTAATACAATCTTAGTAAATAATTTGACAGTGCTGTGGGAATTATTTGTTTAGCAGAGTGATGGCCTTCGGGAAATAATTGTCCTTTTGTCTAGTTGTTCTGGTATGCAGTGCCCTATAGTGTTGTTCTGAGGGTAGAAGTTGAAACAATTTATGTCCAGGATGTGAAGGGTCTGTAGATATTTTCACAGCCGTCTTTTTGACTCATGCTGTATACAGGTCCTCAAATGGAAGGCAGGTTGGTAGCAATTGTTATTTCTGCAGTTCTAGTTATCCGTTGAGGTCTGTGTTATTGTTGAAATTATTTCCAACAACAGTGTACCAGTTCAGTCAGTACAAGCCACAGTTAATAGAATGTTGTTGCCTAGTGTTGGCTGCATGTCCCATGTGATGGATGCATTGTCCTAATTCATTATGCCATAACATGATTATACTTACAAAGATCAGAAATGTGCAGGCAATTATTTTCTCTTCCGCAGTCTCAGGCATTTTTGAAGCAGCAAAATAGGAAAAACATTGACACTTTGGTATTGGAGAAAACTCATGGATAGTCAGAGTTTTCACTCGAGACACAAATGATCAGACTCAAGATAGCATATTTTGGAAACACTATGTCATGTCTCGGCTCCCTTGAAAAGTCTTAATGCTGGGGGAAAAGAAAAGGAAAGGGAAAGGTTTAACTTAGAGTAAAAGATTGTCTGATTATATATTTGTAGTTGTGCTTGGGAAAGTTGGAAGTCTGTCCCCTCCATTTTATGTGTGTGTGTGTGTGCACACACATGCAAGTGCACACGTATGTGGATGCACACATGCATATACACACATATGCAGAAACACACATATAATGGCTATCCCTCTCCCTTTCCTCCCACTCTTTGTTTCACGTTGTAGCCTTTTCCCCTTTTGAATTCCCCACACCCATTTTTGTTATTTTGCATTTTATTTTTTCTTGAAATGTAATAAAATTGTATTAGATAAAAGAGGGAGAAGATGATAACGAACAGCAAAATGATCAGATTCAATTACAGCAGTGATAGCTGTATCAATGGAAGACCAGGAGAACTGGGATAATTATCCTGCAGAAGGCAGTTGCTAAAAATAGAATAAGGATAAGGATAGGGATAGGAGTAGAGTAGAATAGAATAGAATAGAATAGAATGGAATGGAATGGAATGGAATGGAATGGAATGGAATGGAATGGAATAGAATAGAATAGAATAGAATAGAATAGAATAGAATAGAATAGAATAGAATAGAATAGAATAGAATTCTTTACAGGCCAAGTGTGATTGGAAACACAAGGAATTTGTCTTTGGTGCATATTCTCTCAGTACACATAAAGAAAAAAATAATATATACTTGTCAAGAATCATAAGAATCAACACAGACCTAATAGCATATAATCAGTAGATCAGTATATAAATAATTGTGAACTTGATTCAATTCAATTGCTTATTCTCCAAGGCTAGCAGGTAACCTTGAACTCCATTTGTGTACTATATGCAGATGACATATACAATTTAAGAAGGCGATTATAGTTTTCTGCTTCTCTTTACTGCTGTCTTGTGGTCATCTGAATATCTGCAGCCCCAGTAGCACTAAGCCCGATTCAGACTGCTGCTCTTTGTTTTCTGTATTGCAAAATTAGCAGAAGAAAAAAAAACAATTGAAGAACAAATTTAAACTGCTTTTTTGAGGGAACGCAACCACTGTTGAGTTACCTTCACACTGCACCAGCACAGCAAGGACTGTATAATGTATAATGTATTATGCTGTATAACACAGCATAATGACTTCAGTAGTATAATTCAAGAAGCTTTCCATTATCATGGATGGGGTGAACAAGGAAGAACTTACCCTACTTTATCCTCAGTCCTATAACATAAAGGGAGACAGAAAGGATAAGTGAAGCTTTGAGAATTGATCCCCATCATTGTCTCTATGGCCTTCTGAAACAATTGTAGCTGCTGGCTACAAAGCAGTGGTGGGATTCTTTTTTTTTTTTACTACCGGTTCTGTGGGCGTGGCTTGGTGGGCGTGGCAGGGGAAGGATACTGTAAAATCTCCAGTCAGAGGTGGGATTGGCCGGTTCTCCGAACTACTCAAAATTTCTACTATGGGTTCTCCAGAACTGGTCAGAACCTGCTGAATACCTCTCTCTCTCTCTCTCTCTCTCTCTCTCTCTCTCACACACACACACACACACACACACATATTATAATGATTACATAATCATTACTAGTTTATGTCTGCTCCCTAGTGGTGCTAGGTAACACTGTTTCACTGCCTCCTGCCATTATTGGCCTCCCGTCGGCCAGTACACTCCCATAGAGTTGGCCTCCTTGGAGTGCCGCCGGCTGGACGGCTGGTGACCCCGAGGGTGCGGGCCTTCTCATTGGGGGCACCCTCCCTCTGGAACGAATTACCCCCGGAGATGAGGATCATCCCTGATCTCCTGACCTTCTGGCGCGCGTTGAAAACCTATCTATTTCATCAAGCCGGTCTGGCCTAGAGGTTTTTAGGGGTTTTTAGGATTTTAATTTGGTTTTTATCTAGTTTGGCTTTTAAACTTCTTATAAATTTCAGCCTTTCATATTTGGTCTTTTAACTGCTCTTAATTCTGTATTGTTCTCTGCATTTTAATTTGGCTGTGCACCACCCTGAGTTCTGTCAGAGAAATAGGGAGGTATATAAGTACAATAAATAAATAAATAAATAAATAAATAAATAAAGAGACCCAGAGCCTGCCATCCTGCCTAGACTTACCAGATGTTTGGCAAAAGGAGGACATGTTCTCCATTTTGCTAAACATCTTCCCCATCTTCTTTAACCCAAATATTGTCTGTGTTTTCGGGTATCTTTTCCTGAGCAGCTTTTATTCGGCACAGTACTTTCCTAATAAATACTAATAGCAAGTTAACAAGCTCACCTCTATGATGACAATTAGTTGATTAGTACCTTCCAGCAGGCTTGCATCTGCCTGAAATTGATAAACCCTTGATCAATTACACACTGAAGGCTTTTTGCCTTCTACCAGACACATTCCTGCAATTGAAAAACTCATTTTTCGTGAGTGTGCAAGCCAAAGTACTTTTTTTTTTTGCAGTTTTTCGGGCAAATTTGTGTCATGGATGCCAAGAAAATTAACAGATGCCATTCGTGGAATGCAATGACAATAAAGGTATTCTATTCTATTCTATTCTATTCTATTCTATTCTATGAAAATTAAATAGCATTAACCTCCTTTCTAATTGTCTCTGTCCTCCTCCCTTCGTAAATTAAACTGGCCCCAACCCTGTTATCCTTTGTAAGCCCCTAAAAATCTGTCTATGTTCCTAAGTCTTGAATGTGTTCAAGGCCCCATTTCCTGGCTTTATTGCAAACTGGCCAAATAACTTGACTGCTATGTATATTTACTTTGGTTGTTTTCATTATTTTAAAATGTTTTAGTGTTTTAATTGAAATGTATTTTTTGATTTGTAAGCCTCCCATAGTCACTGTCTGAGATAAGCGGCTATAGAAATGGAATAAATAGATAAAAATACTTCACTGTGCTTATTGTAGCCTATATGAAAGTAAGATAAAGGTGAAGCCAGAGCCTTGTGTTTCACTAGGCAGGAATTCTGGGAATGTAATCCTAGTACTTTGATAAGATGTGAGGCTGGAAAATTCTAAATGGTTACGTAAAAGTGTTTGATCTACCAGGATGTTTAGTATTGTTAATATGAGTAACAAGTTATTCAAAGTATTTAAACGGGGAGGTTAAGAATAGAATAGAATAGAATAGAATACTTTATTGGCCAAGTGAGATTGGACACACAAGGAATTTGTCTTGGTGCAAATGCTCTCAGTGTACATAAAAGAAAAGATACATTCATCAAGAGTCAAGAATCATAAGGTAACAACACTTAATAATAGTCATAGGGTACAATAAGCAATCAAATCATACTAGGAAACAGTCAATATAAATCGTAAGGATACAAGCAATAAGGTTACAGTTATACAATCACAAGTGGGAGTGGATGGGTGAAAGGAAGGAATGTTTTGGTACAAGTGAAGTATTAAAACAGTCATATCCTCTGTAAAATCTTCATTTGACTTTCTTTCATTTGTCACCTTTTGTGTGCTGCCACTCAGATTGCAAATGTTTTCTGCCTTTGTATAAGCAAATATAATATTGCTGTCCTGGGAGCAGCTGCTTTTTAGGGATTTGCTCTTGAACATGTCAATGATCGATTCATATCTCTCCCTTTGGGGATTCTGAGCACAAAATCAATTCATATAAAACATATATAGAAATCTATACATTCACTATGGCCACTGCTAAGTTCTTGAAAAGAGTATTTAAATACACCATAGAAGAATTGAATGAAACGTAATGGCTCGAATGTTATAAGCTGATAATGCATGACAGGACTGATATACTAAATGCTCTGTTGTGGCATCTGTTCTTTCACTTTTTGGCAAGAAGTTGCCATGATGAAAGATTATGTTGCTCATTTGAAAGGAAGTCTCATCCATGTGTTTTAAGCAATAAACCATAATTGAATCTTTGATTGAAGAAAGAATCTATCCAACTGAAACTCATCACTAGGTACAAATTATTTATGATGATGACTCTGTTAATCTGAGTACTATGTATCACTAGGGCCAAAAACAATATGTAAAGATGGCAAAGTGGGAAAAACGGACTTGTTTAGTCAAGAATGAAATGGAGAAATTGGGAATAGCAACTGACAAGTTTCACATGAGAAAGGCTGACGATTAAGGACAATAGGTGCATCACTCAAAGGGAAATTGCTGACAAGATTGGCGTTTATTTAATTTATTTATTTCTATTCTGCCTTCATTATTTTTACAAAAAACTCAAGGTGGCAAACAAAACCTTCTTCCTGTTTCCCCCAAAACAACAGTTGTGTGAGGTGAGTTGGGCTGAGAGAGTGACTGGCCCAAAGTCACTCAGCTGGCTTTCATGAATTCACAGTCTCTTAATTTTTAGCCTATTGCCTTAATCAAAACAAAATGTCTTAAAAATTGGTAAACATGTCCCTGAGGATTTTTTGGAAGACTTACAAAAATATTGCTTTCAGCTCAATAATCTTAGAAGAAGTAACATGAGACACCTTCAACTAATCATGAAACCATATTTAAAGTTGCATTCCTGTGCACGATTACTTTGGAAGACTGCCTAGGAAAAGTTTTCCATCTTTGATAGCATTACAGCCTTGTCCAAATAATACAAAATGTGTCTGAAGTAGGGTAATTTGAGTCTGGTCATTTTTGCCTCAAGTGACAACTCTGGATTGACTTGTTCAATGATTTGTTGGTTTCTTTTCTTGGGTGTCTACAGTATTTTCAGGAGTCTTCTCTTAACACCAAAGTTCAAAAGCATAAATGTTCTTCCCATTTTACTTCTTCTAATCTCAACTTCTGCTTCCAAAAAATGTCACAGGGAATCATATCTATGGTACTGTTCCATAATACAGGCAGTCCTCGACTTACAACCACTCGATTAGGAACTGTTCGAAGTTACAACAGCATTGAAAAAAAGTAACTTGTGACCGTTGTTCACACTTAATGACCATAGCAGCATTCCCATGATCACGTGATCAAAATTCAGACACTTGGCAATTGACTCATATTTATGATGGGGGCAGAGTGCTGGGATGGTGTCATCACCTTTTGCAAACTGCTGACAAGCAAAGACAGATTCACTTAACAATTGTGTTACCAACGTAACAACTGCAGTGATTCACTTAAGTGTGGCAAGAAAGGTCGTAAAATGGGACAAAAAAGTCACTTCACCACTGTCTCGCTTAGCAACAGAAATTTTGGGCTCAATTGTGGCTGTAAGTCAAGGCATAATATGTGGCAACTGTCGATGCCATGAAAGACTGAACTTTTATTACAAAGAGACAGGAGTACAAAACATGTTGAAAGATATCTTTCAGTTAAGACCATAAGATCCAGCTGTGTGTCATTCTGATCTTTTTTGTATCGAGGGCTTCAAGTGGCAGAAGAAAAGCAGCTCCTTAGCTGAGCTCATGACCTTCCTATTGGCAGAGCTGGCACATTAATAAATATTTTACTTTATTAGACTGGAAAGCCAATAAGCTACTTTTATCCGATGATGGAACTGTGCAGAGGTGGTATTCAGCAGGTGGATGGGATGGGGTTAAAGCTTCCATTTTATAAAACCATTCTACATAAGGAGACTTTGGATAACTCAAGAGAAAATTAAAAAGGGAGCTGCTCTACTATCATAATTGGCTTTTCAAGAAAAAGCAGAGATAGAAGATCTTGATAACATTAAGTCAAAGTTACTTTGTTCTCAGCTACCAATTCATTCAACACTATTTTATCTTTGCTTGAAGAGTATAAACTTCTTGAACTAAACAATCAAGCCTCTGCATCTGAATCATCATGACACAATCATGCATTTATTTTAGAAACAGCATTCAACTTGATCTCAAGGAGCGGGTTATGGGCAGTTTTTAAAAACTCCTTTTGTAAATAGATTCTTCCTGCTTCTGAGACATAAGCTATATGAGAAGATAGGTTTATGTGATGGAATATAGTGAGGAAGTGGACACCCAGGAGACAGGAGGCACATTCCAGAACAGTAAAAGGCATCTCACCACTGATACGATTGATGAGAGTGAGTGAAAACAACCCCATCCTAATAATTCCCAGAATATATTGTAAATCAGGGCTGTCAAACACACGGTTCGTGGAGCAGATGCATTATAGACTGGCCAGGCCCATCCCCAGTTTAGTGAATGGGGAAAAAGTCCTGATATATCATGCGACACCACCTTGACAACATGAGTTTGGCACCCTTGTTGTAGATACAGATAGTAAAACTCTCAGCCAGGCAAGATTCTGTCTGTAGGTATGAAATGTTAAAGAACTCAGCTTGGAACAATTGCCACATGTCATTCTTGTTTTGGGCCTGATAATTTTATAGTGAACTGCTGTCACCAGAGGGACCTTATTATTAAGATTTGGAGGGGGGAGGGGTTGAATCAAAATTGTGTATTAGCTCCACTGCATTTTAACATGTGCATTAACTCCTTAATAAATTTTCACCATTCCATGGACACTCATACCCCCAACTTAGAAGAATTTGAGTTCTGTTATATGTGGATCAGTGGTGGCATTCAAATTTTTTTCACTACCGGTTCTGTGGGCGTGGCTTGGTGGGCGTGGCAGGGGAAGGATACTGTAAAATCTCCAGTCAGAGGTGGTATTTGCCGGTTCTCCAAACTACTCAAAATTTCCGCTACCGGTTCTCCAGAACTGGTCAGAACCTGCTGAATACCACCTCTGATACGGGTGATGTGGTAATGCTTTCACAAATGCAAATTGTCGTGAGACAAGTAGGTAAACGTTTGCATACAATGGAACAGGTTAATCACTGCAAGTATTTAAGAGTAATTTTCTAAACGATAGGACATTAAAGCTCAGATAGCCAGTGTTGTTTTGAAGGCCTCAGGCTATTCCACTCCTATTCTCAGAATTTTTAGAAAACAAGGAGAGAAACTTGTTCCACAGCTATTAAGTTCTCATAAGAAATTGAAGGTACAGATGACAAATCATATCTGCGATGCAATAGATTTTAAAGGTAATAAGCCTTATTAGTTGAGTTAACCACCTCAGCTCAACAGGTTTTATAGGTTTTCACATCTATAATTTTTTTTATGTTGTCTTAACATTATCCATTTATTCATTTATCTGTTGTATGTGGATATTTTCTCTATCCCCCTTTTTTTGAACTGATAACTGATCATAATAAAGTTTCTTCTGTTCTGTTGTTTTGGGTAGGACTGGAAATCCCACCAGTATGCTGAACTTCACCAACCTGCTTTTCAACATGTATTACAGTTGCCTAGCAACTCTCAAATATGCAGAAGTTTTTAGGAAACATATTTAGTGGATACTAATCTCTTGCCGATTCATAACACTATCATTTCTTTTTATGTTGCCACTGCTACTACAAGAAAATGATAAGAGTGCAGGGCTGCATAACTTCAAGAGAGTAAAGAAGATACTGAACGCAAAGCAAAATGAATGACTTGCCTCCAGATTGTGGGTGCTCCAACACTGGAGGTTTTTAAGACTGAAGTATTTTTCTCAGCATTCCCCTGCTCCTGCCCTAAACACACACACACACACACACATACACATCAGAGATGGGATTCAGCAGGTTCTGGAGAACCGGTAGCAGAAATTTCGAGTAGTTCGGAGAACTGGCAAATTCCACCACTGACTGGCCCCGCCCCCATCTATTCTCTGCCTCCCGAGTCCCAGCTGATTAGCTGCTCTTCTTTTGTTGCCCTGCGCAGGAGAACGGAGCTGGAAAGCAGGTTAGTGGGGTGGGGAGAGAATGGGGATTTTGCAGTATCCTTCCGCTGCCCTTCCCACCAAGCCACGCCCACAGAACCGGTAGTAAAAAAAATTTGAATCATACCACTGATGCACACAAAATGCAGAGTCAAGCTTGAGCAATGTTTGATTAACTATATTGCGTTTGTTGATGAGCCATCAAATATATACCTTACTACATACAAACTTCCGTGATGTCTATCAGAAAAGCACATCAGTCTCTCAAATTAATTCTGAAGGAAATCTCTCTCAAAGTTTATATTGTAAAATAGAGACAAGACCATCCTTCAAAAATACATTTATTTTTATTTTTCCTTTTTAGATTTTTATCTCATCTTTATTACGTGATAAGTAACTCAAGATAACCAACATACACAATGCTTCTTCTTCCACTTATTTTTCCCACAAACATAACCCTGTGAAGGAGGTTGGGCTGAAACAGAGCGACTGACCCAAACTCACCCAGATGGTTTTGATGCTTAAGGAGGGGACCAGAAGTTACAGTCTCCTGGTCTCTAGGCTAGATTTTAGTTTTAATTTAATTAGAACAGGGGTGTGAAACTCGATTTCATTGAGGGCCACATCAGGATTCTGTTTGACCTTAGGGAGTCAAATGGGCATCACTGGGTGGGCATGGTCAGCTCGACGTCCTGCAACCCTCTGCCAGTGAAAACGGAGCCCAAGAGGGCCACACATGGCTCTCCTGAACTCTGTTTTTGCTGGCAGAGGCACAGTGGGCTGCTCCTTCACTGTTTCCAGGGCAACCTCCTGGGCCTGATCTAAGCACCCTGCGCACCTTGAGTTTGATACCCCTGAGTTAAAATATATAACACTGGAGCAAAAACAGTGCTGTTAAATTAGCAGCGTGTTAAAAATTCACTCACTGCTTCAGAATAAACAAATGTCTTTACTTGGTGGCCCAATAGATATTTGACATACCTTGATTGAAAGGACATTCTAGAGATGGGGCAGAGTGCAGTGGGGGGGGGGGCACTTCTGAAAAGTCCTTTGGTAGCTACTTGCTCTTGAGTAAAAAAAAAAATGTAGATATTCCTGAAAATCCAAAACGATTTCAGGTACGAGACAGCAATTCCTCTTGAGTGTTATCACTTTGGGTTTTCTTTTGAATGCTAAATCATACACTGATACCTTTAAAACTGCCTTCTTTGGCTTTTTATTTATTTATTTATTGAATTTTTACGCTGCCTATCTCCCCTACAAGGTGATTCTGGGCAATTTCCCTATCTTACAAGTTTAGGAAATATTATAACCCACCCAAAGTGAAATTCTGTCCTCAGATGAATCCCGGGACCCTAGTCTAAACATTCAGTTTTCATTTAATTTATGTTTGAAAATACAGGTAGTCTTCAACTTACAAGAGTCCAAAGTTACAACAGCACTGGAAAAAAGTGACTTATGACCATGTTTATAACCATTGCAACATTTCATGTTTATAACCATTGCAACATCCCCATGGCCACATAATCAAAATGCAGACGCTTGACAAGTGATTCATATTCATGACGGTTGAAGTGTTCCTGGGGTCATGTGATGTGACCTTCTGACAAGCAAAGTCAATGAGGGAAACCCAATTCACTTAACAACCAGGTTACTAATTTAACCACTGCAGTGATTCACTTAACAACTGCGGCAAGAAAGGTGGTAAAATGGAGCCAAATTCACTTAACAAGTGTCTCGTTTAGCAGCAGAAATGTGGGGCTCAATTGTGGTCATATTTTGAGGACTACCTGTATTAAAGCACATTAGAAAAATGCAATGCAGGTAGTATTGATTGTAATTGGGCCTGGCAGAAGTTGTCACAGTCATAAAGTGGGTCATCATTGACCAATGTTTTTTGGTGGCATTTATTAAATAAACTGGTGGTTATTAAGCAGTCGGATAAAAATTTCATAAATTCTGGTCATGTGATCGTGGAATAGCAATAGCAATAGCACTTAGACTTATATACTGCTTAGACTTATACAATGCTTTACAGCCCTCTCAAAGCAGTTTACAGAGTCAGCCTATGGCCCCCAACAATCTGGGTCCTCATTTTACCCACCTCGGAAGGATGGAAGGCTGAGTGAACCTTGAGCCTGGTGGGATTTGAACTGCCAAATTGTAGGCAGCTGGCTGCAGAAGTAGCTTGCAATACTGCACTCTAACTACTGCACCACAGAGGCTCTTTAAGATGCTGTTTAAGCGCCCCAAATGCAGTCATGTGACTGGAAAAGGCCTAGTCGTCAGAACTTTAGAATCAGGTGATAAGTAACTTTTGCGGGGTGGGTGGGGTGTTTCATTATAAGCGCGAACAGTTGCTAAGCAACTGGACATAAATCAACGGTTACCTGTAAAATAGATCTTTGCTTCGCAAGCTGCACTGGTTGCCAGTTTGCCAGTTTGCCTGATTGCCAGTTACAATTCAAGGTGCTAGTTGATATCTAATGGCACAGGGCCTGGTTATTTGAGAAAATGTTTATTTGCCATAATATGTGATTCAGCCTGGCAGAGTTGGGCATGTTCTGGGTTCCTTCAATTAAGCAATGCCATCTCTTGGGACTCTGCAAACTGCTTTTTCTGTTGTGCCTGCTGTCTGGAATAAGCTTCCCCTCCCACCTCACTGGAATGGTTCTCATCCTGCTGGTATCTCTAAGAAGCCTGAAGACCTGGCTTTTACCCAGGCCTTTGGCAAAGGTGATTGAAAGCCCTCTTTTAACACAGGTTGTTTTCTGTTGTTTCCACTCAGTTTGCCATTCTGGCATCTTCACCCCTCTTATTGTTTCTTGTTGTTTTTAATGCACTTTTTAATGTTTAAATTATCTCCAAGAACCACTTGGGAGTTGGGCAGCAGGTACATTTAATAAGTAATACTGAGGAGGAGGAAGGAAGAGGAGGACAAATAATTCAAATTCTTAATATAAAATAACAAAGAGGAAGAGGTTCCGAGTGGAAATTTAGAATTCCAGTAGTGGATGAATAGTATGATATGATTGGTCACACTCAAGTTCGTTAATAACTCTGATATGTTTGTATTAATCCAGGAGTCTTCATTGGTAAGTTTCAGACTTGTGGACTTCAACTCTCAGAATTCCTCCTCCAGTCATGTTAGCTCAGGAATTCTGGGAGTTAAAGTCCACAAGTCTTAAACTTGCCAAGTTGGAAGACCCTTGTATTAATCCATACTTGTATGGATGAAGTGATAAAATTATGGGACTTGGGAGGTCTGGAGTCAAAGACTTGCTTGACCATCCTGCTGCTGCTTCTGACAATGATATCTAGGCTCAGGAAGGGCAAAAAACAGGCCTCCCGAGAGTTCAAGAAGGCCAGAAATGGGCCCGTTTCCGGCTTCCAGAGAGCCTCCAGAGCCCAGGGAGACTGTTTTTTCCCCCCCAGAGGCTCGAGGAAAGCCTCCGGAACCTGGAGACCACAAAAATGCCCCCCCCTCCCACCGTGGTGCCGGAGGCTGACTAGGCCGTGCCACCATGGCCACACCCACCCAGCAACCGGGCAGAGAACCCCTTGCTAAAATTTTTGAAACCCACCCCTGGTCGTGTCTGATTCTTTGCAATTCTATGGGTCAGGTCTTTCCACATCTTCTGATCTTGCACTATTTCTTTGAGTTGTTCTGTTCTCTGGCTGGTATCAGCTTTGATAGCTATCAAAACTTTGGCCATCTTTATATAGCACAGTAGCTGTTGTTTAGAGTTGAAAGTTGGAATTCAGGGGGGAAAAGTTTTTGTGTACTTTTGACACACTGTCTTGTCAAAAGGAGCGGGAAATTCATTTATGCTTCTAAGCAGGGCAGTGAAAAGCTATAAATTATGTTTGGGAAGCTTAACTGGAAATAAAATGGTGGCTGCTTTGTGTTCTTACAGGAATAAACTGGGGGGAGGGGACTCAGAATTCTGCTTCACATTATTTTTTGAAATAGAATCTTTCGAACCCTGAAATACTTTGAGTGACAATACCTTTATGGATTTTTATTACAAGTAGTCCATGACTGACAACCACAACTGAGCCCAAAATTTCTGTTGCTTAGTGAGTTTTGCCTTATTTTACAACCTTCTTGCCACAGTTGTTAAATGAATTGCTGCCACTGTTAAGTTAATAACCTTGTATTGCATGAGTCAAAAAGAGGCTGTGAAAGTATTTACAGACCCTCACATCCTGCACATAAACTGTTTCAACTCCTATCCTCAAAACGATTCTATAGAACACCAGAACAACTAGACACGAGGTCAGTTTTTTCCTGAACGCTATCACTCTGCTAAACAAATAATTCCCTCAACACTGTTCAACTATTTACAAAGTCTGCACTACTATTACTATTAATCTTCTCATCACTCCTTATTGCCCATCCCCTCCCACCTGTGACTGTAATTTTGTCGCTTGTATCCAGGGGTGGGATTCAAAATTTTTAACAACGGGTTCTGTGGGCGTGGCTTCATTGGTGGGTATGACTTGGTGGTCATGTGACTGGCTGGGTGTGGCCAACTCAACATCACTCCCATTGAGGGACCCATCTCCTTGCTTATCCTCTCATGACTGTGGGAATGCTGCAACAGTCGTAAGTGTGAAAAATGGTCATAAGTCACTTTTTTCAGTGCCATTGTAACTTTGAATGTTCACTCAACACAAGCAAAGTACCAGCAAAGGAGGGGAAAAAAACTTCAGAGAAGTTCCTGAGACAGGAAGTCTAGTCCTGCCAAGAATTTAATAAAGGTTAATGGAGAGGCAGTTTCTTTAAGCAACACCAGAATGTTTCCTTCCTGCCTTCCTTACAGGCCAGTAATTTCTTCTAACAACCGATTCTCCGAACCGCTTAGAATGTTAACAACCAGTTCTAGCGAATAGGTGAAAACCTGTAGAATCCCACCCCTGCTTGTATCCTTACGATTTATATTGACTGTTTCTTAGTATGATTTGATGGCTTATTGTACTCTATGACTATTGTTAAGTGTTGTACCTAATGATTCTTGACTCTTGATAAATGTATCTTTTCTTTTATCTTTTCTGCAAGCATTTGCACCAGGATAAATTCCTTGTGTGTCCAATCACACTTGGGCAATAAAAAATTCTATTCTATTCTAAAAAAAATAACATGGTTATTAAATGAATTTGGCTTCCCTATTAGCTTAGTTTGTCAGAAGGTCGCAAAAGATTATCACATGACTCTGGGACATTGCAACCATTATAAATTTGAACCAGCTGCCAAGAATCTGAATTTTGATCACGTGACCACAAGGATGCTGCAATGGTTGTAAGTGTGTTAAATAGTCATAAGTCAAAAACATACTTTTTAAAAAGCTGCCTTTCCTTTCCCTGAGAACGATAATTTTAAGACTAAGTGACAACTGGTTCTACCATCTTATTAATCAACATACCTCTCCAGTCACATTAAACAGGCACATACAAAAAAAATATTTTAAAGGAATTTGCCATTTACTTATAGAACAAGATGTGCAAACAGGACTTAGCAGGATTTAGCTGTTCACAGATCCTCTTTCTAGTCTTACCTTCAATGAGAGCAAAGCCAGTACTTATTGGAAAACAAAACACTTTAAATTTTGCTCATTATACAAGCACTGCAAAGGTAAATGCCACCGAAACCTGATACTATATGCTTATGTTACTCATATTTGAAATGAAAATTGAAAATTGAAATGAAATTGGGAATCCTGGATGATTTAAAGCTGAGTCTTTGTTCTGCATTCATATACATGAATGCAGAACAAAGCGTATCTCTCAGCACAAATATTCCAGCTTTAGGTGAGATTCCTAATTGTGTTGTTTCAATCAGCAAGCCTTGGCAAAATGTAAATATATGTTTTATCTATCTAGAATCTAGAAGGCCAAGTTAAGCTAGGGATGGTGGCAGTGCTAAGTTGCCATCTAGTGGTGATACAATGAATATTTTTCAATGGAAGCATAATTATGGTAATATCTTAAATTAAGTTCAGCTTCTACAGATGAGGTGGCCCTGTTGTTGTTTTATAAACAATATAGGGATGCAATTTGCCATAGGGGTATTTTTTTTAGCTTTTCATTCTAGGTTAGAATCATAACATTAACTAATGGCCTCCCATGTAAGTACAAACCATTTCCAATAGAATTCTTTATTGGCCAAGTGTGATTGGACATACAAGGAATTTGTCTTGGTGCATATGCTCTCAGTTGCATCAAAGAAAAGATACATTCATCAAGAGTCAAAAATCATCAGGTACAATACTTAATAATAGTCATAGGGTACAATAAGCAATCGAATCATAAGATTTATGATTTATTACTTATTTATTTAATACTGTTTAGATTTTCTGGAAAACAGCCAAGGTTGACTACAGGCTATTTTCTGTGTAAGAAGTTACCAAAGAGTCCTGGGAATAATATAATATACTTTAATAATGACCTAGGCAGTCCTGTATCTTCAAGAATGTAATATTTCACAATCTTGTGTCTTCATTTAAGGGACTGCCTTGTATTTTACTATCTGGGCTGTCTTAGAGAATTTTTCATCAAGGTCAAGCTGTTTTCCAGATGCCAGAAAGAAAAGTTCCTGTCTATAGGAGGTAGGTTCAAATGGACCTCTCCTGTCAATCAAATGGATTGGATGGGTTAGTAATAGGAGATGTGTGCCTTAAAGAAACAAGTACCAAAGCTTTAGGTCTACACCAACATTTGAAGTATGCCAGTTGTTAGAAAATGATCATCGCCTGAACAAAAATGGAGTTCTTTTTTAAGCAGTAGAACATCCAATTGCAAAGTAAAACAATACCAATCTTTATAATATAGCTGTTGGAACACAGAGTATGATCTTAGCCCAGTTATCAAGTAATGCTATTAAATATTTATCCTATTTGAATTTAGTAGCTATACTTATTAAGAAATATATGAAAACAAGAATGCCTCACTTCTATGGCTAATGATGGCGAACAATGTGGTATGTGAGTCTATCTAAACCAAGGGTCGCCAACCTTTTGGACTTCAGGGATCACCAAACTCATAATTTTAAATCCCGCAGACCAGAGACCCTGGAAAAATCCCCCAAAAAGTCTGCAGGAAAATTCCCCACCCCATTTTCCTATCAATAGATGATATTTTATTTGGGATTGCAGGATATCGTCTCCAGCTCCATTCTCAGGGGGGAGACTTTTGGCTTCATGCAAGGAAAGCAACAGAAGCAGCAGAAGTCTTTCTTTCTCTCCCCCAAATTTTGCCAGAAACGAGTCTTTTGTGAGACTTGTCGCACTGATGCAGCCTCTTGGAGCAAGATGCCTTACAGGGTCCCAAAGACTCATTTCTGGTGGAGTTTTGAGGAGAGAAAGCCTTGTGTACCCGCGGGACATGTGGGTGATGCAGCCTTGTGTTCCCATGTAGCTTGGATTAATTGCTTTGGGGGGGTGCTTTGGGGTGACTGTTTTGGAGCGGCAATGAAAAGGCACACACGTATAGTGATTCAGTCTTTTTGTTTATTCTCAGGACACCGACTCTCTCGGCGGCGCGGCAGCCCTTCTTTTAAAGGGCTCCCGTGCCTAAGCCAACCAATGACGGCGCGAGGATCTCCCGCCGGAATGTAGACCAATGAACAGTAAGTATTTCAAATATTAACCAATCCAGAACACCCCTCCCTCCTTGGTCCAGTCTGACCAATCAGGAGGCGCGCCTATATTACGTAATCACGTAGATAGGCGGGGCTCCTGTGAGTCCGACTGGACCTGCGCGGCTCAGTTGCGTTGTTACCATCGGCTGGTGCGGAAGGACCTGTTGCTCCTCTCGCCTCCAGCCCTGGAAACTTCGAGCAGGTCGAGCCGGCTGCGTCACTACCAACGGGCCTAACTGGGCTAGTTGACGTGGCCATGCCGCTCCCTGCTCGGCCTGGATTATCGACGACCCTGTCAGATGTTTCATCGGGACGTTCTTCAGGATCAGGTGCGTAGCAGCGCGACCCGACCGGAGCTAGAGTTGAGGGTGTGTGTATGTGAGTTAGGGCGTCATTGTTTGTTAGTGGGCTTCCCTTATCCAGACTGCTTGATGGTTGTTCCCCTTCCCCCCCAGGAAAATCGCCAGGTCTGGGATGGGTGCGAGTTCGAAGTTGGTCTATGTGTCGCTTCCAGCTTTTGCCATCAGCGGTGGTAAGCCGGTAAGAACGGGGTCCGGTTAGATGTGTGATGGTGGCTGGCACCCATAAGGGGTGCCCTACCAGGTTTTTAGCGTAAACTAAATCCCCAATTCGGAATGTTCGGACTTTGGTTGAAGAATCTAGGGGTTTCTCTGTAGAGTAGGTGGGGTGTAGTCTATCGAGAGGGGAACGTAGTTTTCTCCCCATAAGTAATTCAGCAGGAGTTTTGTTAGTAGTGCTACTAGGTGTAGTGTGTTGGAGGAACAATAATTTGTCGATGCGTGTTTGTATAGGGCCCTGGTCTAACTTAAGAAGGGACTCCTTGGTAAACCGGACCATGCGCTCGGCCCGTCCATTCGCAGCCGGATGTGCCGGCGCGGTTAAGGCATGGCGTATGCCCAAACTTGCTAGGTAGCCCTCAAATTCTGTAGCCGTGAATTGAGGGCCGTTGTCAGATACCAGGACGTCTGGTAAGCCGTGGGTGGCAAACCAGTGACTGAGCTGTCGGATGACAGCTTCAGAAGAGGTTGATTTCATGAGGCTCACTTCTAACCAGTTGGAATAAGCGTCTACCAGAATCAAGAAGGTATGTCCCTTAGTCGGACCTGCAAAATCTATGTGGACTCTAGACCAAGGGCCCCTAGGTAGATCCCACTCAGTAGCTGGTGCCTTTGGGGGTGAGGGCCGGGAAGTCTGGCAGGGCTGGCAACCCGCGACCCAGTCGGTAACATCCTTGTCTAACCCAGGCCACCATACATAACTTCTAGCTAGACTTTTCATCTTTACCACCCCGGGGTGTCCCTCATGCAATAGTTTCAAAATGGAATTTCGCAGTTTTTGTGGAATGACCACTCGATCCCCCCATAGTACACAGCCTTTTAGTACGGACAGTTCCATTTGTCTCTGTTTAAACGGTCTGTGCTGTTCTTGTAACTCAGAGTCAGGCCAACCCTTTATGATCCACCTACTCACGGTATGCAGTAGGTGGTCGTTAGAGGTTTCGTGCGCGATGTCTGCTGCTGTCATCGGGAGGTCGGGCAGGGTCTCAATCAAAAAGGTTGAAGTGCTGGGGTTTGGTTCAGGATCAGAGTCTGGTAACGGGCAACGACTTAAAGCATCGGCGTGCGTGATGGTCGGACCCGGGCGGTAAGACAGGGTGTAATTGTAAGCGGCCAGGAATTCTGACCATCTTGTCATTCTGGGTGATAGAATGTGGGGCGTGGGTTTGTCACCCGCCAGGATACCTAGTAGGGGTTTGTGATCGGTGATGATAGAAAATGATCGGCCATACAGGTATTCATGGAAACGTTTAATACCCGAAATTATGGCTAGTGCCTCCTTGTCCAGTTGACTGTAATTCCTTTGGCTTTGGGACAAGGTTTTTGAATAGAAGGCAATCGGAGCCTCTCTGCCGTTAGGTAGAAGGTGGCTCAGGACAGCTCCGATTCCAAAGGGGGAGGCATCACAAGTTAGTAACAATGGCAAAGTCTCGTTATATTGAATTAACACTTGAGCTGAAGTGATCATGTCTTTAATTTTGTTAAATGCTGTTTCTTCCCGATGTCCCCACTTCCACGATGCGTCTTTGTCCAAAAGTCTATGCAAGGGTTCCGCCACCGTGGCTTTCTGGGGCAAAAAGACATGGTAAAAATTTATCAACCCTAGGAAAGCTTGTAGGTCAGCCTTGTTAGTTGGTGTGGGGGCATTTTTGATAGCACGGGTTTTTCCTGCTGTTGGATGGATGCCATTGCCATCGATTAGGTATCCTAAAAACTCTATTTTGTCTGTGATAAGGGTACATTTGTCTTTTTTGACTTTAAACCCAGCCTCAGTAAATTTGGTCAGTACTTTTCTTAGGCGGTCTCGCAGTTGCAATTTGTGTTTAGCTGCAATTAGGACGTCATCGAAATACGCAATGACTCCAGGAATTCCTTGAAGGAGGCGTTCCATAAGAGATTGAAAAATGCCTGGTGCCACGCTAACGCCAAATTGGAGGCGATTACACTTAAATGCACCCCGGTGTGTTACAATAGTTTGGGCTTCAGCTGTTTTTTTGTCAACGGGCAGTTGCTGGTAAGCCTGAGCCAAATCGAGTTTAGCGAAAATCTTTCCGCCCTTGATAGAATGTAGCAAGTGTTGCACGACAGGCACGGGGTATGCGCTCTGTTGTAGTGCATGGTTGAGGGTCGCCTTATAGTCCCCACAAATACGAACCGACCCGTCTGCTTTTATAGGGGTCACTATAGGGGTCTCCCATTTAGCGTGGTCAACTGGCTCGAGGACCCCTTGCTTTACTAGTTTATCCAGTTGTTCTTCTATTTTTGGCTTTAAGGCAAAAGGTACCCGTCTAGCCTTTAGTCTAATTGGGGCTACCTTGGGGTCTATGTTAAAAGAGATCGGGTTACCCCGGTACTTGCCTAATTCTTCGCTGAACAGGTCCTGGAATTCTTGAATGAGATCTGCCTCCCAGTCAGCGTCTGTGATATGGTTGATACCGGTCATCCCTATTCCCAGCGGTTCGAACCATTCCAGTCCTAAGAGGCTGGGTCTGTTCCGGTCCACGATTGTTAGGGGAAGAATCTCAGTATGGTTGTTGAAGGTTACCTGGAAATGTCCAATCCCTACTACCGGAATTCTGTTTCCCTGGTAGTCTTTGAGCGTTAATTTCTGTTTGTCTAGTTCGCTTCGCCGTAAGTCTGGGATCAATTTCTTAATAGTGTCCCAGGAAACCATGGAAAGGAATGATCCTGAATCCACTTCCATTTCACAATTTTTTTCTTCAATTCTTACTTGCACGTGGACTTTTTTGACGTTTTTTGTATTAGAGTGACCAATTATTATTGTTTGATGTGTTTCTTCCTTCTTGTAAGATGACTCTTTAAACTTTCTATTCCTTCCTTCCTGGCTCCAACGGTTGTTTGTTTTCTTTTCTCTCTCTCTTGGGGGAGGGCTTTCTCTTCGCCTGGGGCTGTAGCTTGATCGGGCTCTGCATACCCTTGCGATGTGCCCTTTCTTTTCACACTTTCGGCATATTGCGTCTATGAAACGGCACTCTGATCTGGGGTGGTTTCCACCACAACGGTTGCATTCAAAATCAAACCGCCTGGTTGCCCGCTCTTTTTTTCCTCTCGCGGCTTTTAGGTGGCAAACCTCGTCTTCTTCACTACTGGTCTCAGTTTCAAGATCCTCGTAGTGTGTTGAGGTTTTTCCTTGTTCATCATCAGCTTTGGTGGCTTCTTTGGATTTGTGGTGTGCAGCTTGATTAATCTGTTTCATTCTTGCCGCCGATTTGTGAGCAGCTTCGGCTGCGGTGGCTTCTTCGATGGCCTCTGTGGCTGTTATCTTGGGTCGGTTTAGCAACTTACTCTGCAATATTGGATCTTTTAAGCCTAAAACGATCCGGTCTCTTAGCGCCTCATTGAAATCCGAGAATTCGCACTCTCCACCTATTTCTCTTAAATCTGCCACGAAATCGGCGATAGGTTCACCTTCTTTTTGGTTCCGGAGGTAAAACTCATGGCGCTTTATCAGGCAGGAAACTGTGGGCGCGTAGTGTTTCCTCAGGATCTTCTCTAGCTCGGGCCAAGTTAGCGTTTTGACATCGATTGGAGACGCTAGCGCCTTTGCCATCCGAAAAACGGCTTGGTCGCAGTGGGTCAAAAACACCGCTCTCTTTCGGTGATCCGACACTCCGCTCAGATCGCTACTCTCCAAAAACATGAGGAATCGGTCCACATACGTCTGCCATTCCTCCTTGGCCGGGTTGAATTTTTCAGGCGGTGCGTTGCTTCCGGACATGATGCCGCTCGCTCTCCGCCGCTATGCACTCTCTAAACGTGTTGCCTCGATCCCATCCTCGTCGCCAGTGTTTTGGAGCGGCAATGAAGAGGCACACACGTATAGTGATTCAGTCTTTTTGTTTATTCTCAGGACACCGACTCTCTCGGCGGCGCGGCAGCCCTTCTTTTAAAGGGCTCCCGCGCCTAAGCCAACCAATGACGGCGCGAGGATCTCCCGCCGGAATGTAGACCAATGAACAGTAAGTATTTCAAATATTAACCAATCCAGAACAGTGACATTTCTCTGCGGACCACCAAAATTTTCTCACGGACCACCAGTGGTTCCCGGCCCACTATTTAGCGACCACTGATCTAAACTATATCTTGAAGAGAAGGTAGCACAAGCAGGATTGAGATAGGTGTCTCTTAAAATAAATCCTCCCCCCTTTCTCTCATCTATCTGTCTGTCTGTCTATCACCTATCTATCTATCTATCTATCTATCTATCTATCTATATCTATCTATCTATCTATCTATCTATCTATCTATCTATCTATCTATCTATCTATCATATTCTATCCATCATTGTAAATGCTGTACTTGAAGCTGCAAAATTTTGAGGCCAGATTAGGGTCTTTTTAAGAACAGAACAGCTACTTAATCAGAATTTTGGAGTATTATGGAATGGAGCAGTCAGTTCTCTGCTTATTCCTGTCTTAAATGGGTGGTGTTTGCTTGGCAGCTTGGGTTTGGCCCATTTCAAAATGCGGCTTTGATGTGATTATTTGGAAAAATAAATCTTCTTATATCTCCATCCCTGTGCTTTGAGATTATCCACATTCCTATTCTGAAATACAGTAGGGGGCATCTGAGTTGTGACACTCAACCTACCAAGTACCTTACCCAAAGGGTTCCAGCGGTGACCTTCTTCTAGAATTAAAATGTATTATTACTGTTGGGGCTTAAATCTGTACTGTTGTTGAGATTTGTATTTCAGAAGTCATTGTGTTAGCGCAGTGGTGAGATGCCCTTTAATATAAGCTTCTTTGAGAACTTTGGCCAACCATGTGGTATGTGAGTTGAACTAATCCCTTGGGCTTTAAAGGTTAGGCTTTACCTTCTAGCATGGCTTTAGCTGTTCATCATTTTAATTGGTTGGAAGAGTGGGGAATTCGTGCTCTAGTTCCCTTCCTTCTTCTGCATTGGGAAAGATTTGCTGTGAAACTGTTTAAAAATGGATGAGGGGAGACATGGTAAAAAGGAATATTCACTTCTCCTTCTTTCATCATAGGCTTCCCAACCTGTTTGCTGGATTGATCAAGGCAGATAAGGGAGTGCAGAGCTCTTGGTTTCTGTATTGTTTAGAAGAGCCCTGGAGAAATATACAATAAAGATAGAAAAATGCTAATGCCTATTCTTAATGAAGTGCAAAGAAGAGGCCTCATTGTTGATGCTCAAAGGAATGGAGAGAGGGTGTGAAAACACGCCCTATTCTCTGCCTTGTCTCAGAAAAGAGTGCCCACTGAAGAAGTTTGGATCTGGGAAATCCCTATTTCTTTTCCAACCTCTTCTGGCTCTAGAGAAATCTAGAGAAGCTGGAAAGCAGCATGACAGCCTGCTGCTGTCGAAGCTTCACAGCTTTGCCCCAGGAGAATGAAATGACTCCTTCTCACCACCACCACATGCAAATACAAAGTGCCATTAAAAAAAATAAATAAATCAGATGGAACCATTCCTTCTGTGGAGTTGTAGTTTCTATTCTCCACCCCGCCACACCAGGTTTTATGCTAAAATGAAACCAGACACATTTTGAGCGGTGTCGGAAAAATTATGCAGTGTCAAGTAATTTCTCCTGCAGACATAGGTTTGAATATGCAATTAGACGGTTCCTTTGAAAGACATAGATGAGAAGATTTCAGAAGTTGAGAGAGAATGAAGTTAGTAGGCCCCGTTGGCCCTGAGGCCACCCCCTGTGCTGTCGCCTACATAGGTCTGCCTAAATACAGGTGGCTGTGACTGAAGGGCAAAATACACCATATTTCAAATATATAGCATGCTTCTGTGCTTCACATTTCTTTGCTGTGAAGCAGATGGCAGCCCCATATGGATGGCAACCTACGTATTTCTTTTTGTGTGGAGGTTTATTTATTTATTTAAAACATTGACATGGCCGCCCATCTTATATTGAACTCTGGGCGGCTCCATCTCTTATTAACTCAAATTCAACACTCTGTAGAGTGAAATGGAGATTATATTTTGTTTACTAGATGTGAAGCAGGAGTGTCCATCTTAGTAATTTTAAGGCTTGTGGACTTCAGCTCCCACAAGTCCACAGCCAGCTGGCTAGGGAATGCTGGAGGTTCAAGTCCACACGTCTTAAAGTTGCCAAGCTGGAATAGCTCTGATGTAAAGAATACCAGGTTTCAACTGATCCTTGGAGCTTTACCTAATAAAAGGTCAGAACAAATAAACTAGAGAAATAGATGAGATGGATTCAGGGGAAGAAATAGAAAACAACAACAACAAAATAAAATTTCAACAGGACTCATCCAGGATCCTGCCTGGGAGAACAGCTTGGAGCAACTTTCTGAATATCAACAAGATGGAAGCAATATGGACTTCTGGAGGAATTCTGCATCAAGAGCCACCATATGGAGGTAGGCCTCAGAAGATGACATTGTTTAATTGAGGAAATCCTAAGCAACATATTATTTAATATAAATATTTATAGAGCACCATGTTACATATGCATTTGAAGGTTCACAATTACAGGAAACTATATACATTCATTATTCCCCACCCCAGCGCCAAAGATTGTTTAATTTAAAACATTTCTAAAGATGTAAAATGGCATTTTAAAATGGCCCAACTATTTGAAGAGAGGCAGTTTGATGTATTGGTACAGGCGTCAGGCTAAAAATTGAATCTATAATGGAGGAATGGTTTATGAAAATGATGGTACTAGCAGAGATGTCTAAATTAATTTTGCTTAAACAGTAAACAATATGTACACTATCAATATAAGAGAATATATGTAACTCAGGGTTCAACTGTGGATTACAGTATATTTACATATATGGTTGACTAGAAACACCTTATAGATTTTTTTGCATAAGATGGGGGGTGGGAAATGAACTCACGATTTGTGGTTCTGATAATTAGGAAAAAAAGGATAATAGAAAAGAGTGAGCTTTCTTTTTTAGTCACAGAGATAATTTTGTTATTATATATATATTTAGAGCCGCAGTGGCACAGTGGTTAGAATGTAGTACTGCAGGCTACTTCTGCTGACTGCCGGCTGCCTACAATTTGGCACTTTTGAATCTCACCAGGCTCAAGGTTGACTCAACCTTCCATCCTTCCGAGGTGGGTAAAATGAGGACCAAGATTGTTGGAGGGCAATATGCTGACCCTGTAAACTGCTTAGAGAGGCTGAAAAGCACTCTGAAGCAGCATATAAGCCTAAATGCTATTGCTATTGCTATATTTGCTGCAGAGAAAGCTTCTTACTACTTCTTTTTCTTCTTTCTTTCATCACTTTTGTCTTTTTCCTTTCTCTCCTTTCTGCTTTTTCTTTTTATTAGTTTGTGTTAGTTTTTAATCTTTGAAAAACATTTAATACAAACTTATTTAAACAAAAGGCATCAGGCTAGAAACAGGAAAACCATGAATTCTAGTCTCACCTTAGTCACAAAGCCAGCAAGATGACCTTGGGCCTGTCACCCTATCTCAGCCCTAGAAAGGAGGCAATGACAAACTACTAAAACTGAACTAGGAGAGAACAATCAACCCATGGAACAGCTTGCCCTCGGAAGTTGTGGGAGCGCCATCACTTGAGACTTTCAAGAAGAGATTGGACTGCCATTTGTCAGAAATGATGTAGGGTCTCCTGCTTGGGCGAGGGGTTGGACTAGATGACCTACAAGGTCCTTTCCAACTGGTTATCTGTTATCTGTTACTACTGAAAAACCTTGCCAAGAGAATTGCAAGGATTTGCCAGGCAGTCACCAGGAGTGAACACTGATTCAAAGGAACAAAAAGAAAAAGAGAATCCTGTTTGAATTTTTCTAACATCCCAAGGGAGAGCTTCCCATAGTCTGGGCCCTGCCATCATAGTGCCCTTCATTCCATGTACTTCAGCCAGTGTTATGGAACAAACAGCCTTCTACTTATGGGCAAGCTTTCTCTCCCCCACCATGTTACTGAAATACAAAAATGTCCCATTTTACTGTTTTTTGAACACACATCCTTATAATGCAGGCTGTGTCTCATTAGCCACCTGCTACAGAGCCAGGCTGAAGACAGCCCAAGGTATTTGGGCCTGTAAATAGCACAATGTCCAAACAATCCAGGGCATGTGGAAAAAGGAAGCTCAAATAGCAATGGTAATAGCTTATATGGCTTCAAGGTGCTTTACAACCCTCTCTAAGCGATTTACAGAGTCAGCATATTGCCCCCAACAACTTGGGTCTCATTTTACCCACCTCGGAAGGATGAAAAGCTAAGTCCACCGTGAGTTGGTGAGGATCGAACTATTGGCAGTCAGCAGAATTAGCCTACAATACTGCATTCTAACCACTGTGCCGCCATGGCTCAAAGTGATGTGGGGATGAGAGGGCAATCAGCTCAGTTATAATCGGCTCAGCTGGTCTGTTGTGGCCCTCTTCTGTCTGGTCCCTTGGCTGTGCACCCGTGTCTGCAATGTTGTTTTGGCTATAAGGGAAATCAAAATTACAGATTCTAGAGATGCTTGTTCTTTTAAACAAAAAACAAAGTTGGGTCAGCTGGTTGACCTGGAAAGCCTTGAAACTGATTCAATTGTTCTGGAATTAATGTAGGTCATAGTAAGTTAAATTAATAAGACCACTACTATCAGGGATGCCCTTTTTTTCTGATGGGTTTTTCTTTGGAAAAATGCATGCTGTATAATCTGATGTAGACGTGGTTTCAACCTGCAACTATGTTTTTACACCAACATAGAATATAATTTGGTATGGATATGACTTCAGGCTGCAGCCATGCCTTCCCCCTTCTAGTCTTTTGGGTGATCAGTGCTTATTTATTCTGTGATTGGCAGAAGAATCATTACAGTAATTTCTCCAGCTCTTAAATCCTGATCTAGTAGCTGCATCTAAGCTGCACAAATCCAGACTGCTAGATGGCAGCCAAGAGAGACAAATTTTCCACAGCGTTTTTGTTACCTTGGTCAACTGGCTGACAAGGCCATAGTTTTGGAGAAATTATCTTGCACAAATCCAAACTTCTTTCTTGAATTCCAGCTCCAAGAATATTCTCTCAGAAGACAGTGGCTACATCTGGGGTTGTGCAGGTCCAGACAATCAATGCTTTGCAATTTAGAGATGCGAAGACTTGGTTGACATCTTGCGATCATTAGGGGGGTAAACCAACAGTCCTACAACAAAAAAAGGAGGGTGGCACAGGAAGAATTGGACAGAATGCCTGGAATTTAGAAGCACCACTCAGGCCCTCATTCTGTTTACTATTAACCCTCCCAGGTAAAGTAGACAGGAAATTCAATTATTTATTTATGTATTTATTTAGATGAGCTAAGGCTGCTGTAATAACACTCTTGCAAGCGTGAAAGGACAAATTTCCTCCCACCATTTTTAATTCCTTGATGCATTAAGGTGGATCCTATTAAATTTCTTTCTCTGATCATTAAGCCTGATCATTGGGGGGCTTCTCTTGTCAAATTGTTTCCTAGAGGCAGCATCTCTTGCCCTGGGCCACTCCCCCTGCCTCCCTCCCCCCCCCACCCCAGATCATTCACACATTCCATTACATCAAGTAATTGGTGCCTTTCCTGCAGGCGCTGACAAAACAGAACTGCCGACCATTGACCTTACAGTACTGCACAGAGGGGCTATCTCCAGACAGCAGCACCATATGGGCCGAATCCAGATGTGTGTTAAGGGTACACATGAAGGCAACATAATTCATGTCAACATGGTTTCCTCCAGCACTGGAAACCGCAAAGCAGCTGTGTGGATGCAGAGGAATACAGAGATGATCTTGGAGAAAAATATGTAGTAATAGAAGTGGCCGGGTTACCATCAGCCAACTCAACTAACAAGAACAGCAAATATAGCAATATAGTAGTAAAAACTGTAATTAACCACCAGGTGTAAAGGAGTACAGAAATTATCCTAGAGAAAATGCAGGTAGTCTTTGACTTACAAGAGTTAGTTTAGTGAAAAAATGACTTATGGTGCTCTCTGAGCTTGCTTATTTTCTTGCAGATATTTCAGTACCCTAACTAAGTGACATCATCAGTGCTAGTAAGGAGTGCTTCTTTGCTGTCAGAATATAAACTGACAGCAAACAGCACTCCTTACTAGCACTGATGATGTTACCTAGTTAGGGTAATGAAACGTCTGCAAGAAAACAAGCAACCTCAAAGAACACCAAGGACCCCTCATTTCAACCCTGAACTACAAATATCCCCTTTAAACATGACTTATGACCAGTTTTCACAACCATTGCAGCATCCCCATAGTCACATGACCAAAATTCAGATGGTTGGCAGCTGGTTCATATTTATTCATGTTTTGTGACCTGCTGATTAGCAAAGTCAATGGGGAAGCCTGTGCTGTCCAGCTGGTGTATGGGGATTGGATAGATAGTTAGCAATTGTGAGCTTCCCCCCTTAAGGGAATGCATCATGGTAAATGTAGTTAAGGTACCCTGGGAAATGTAGTCCATGTCACGTGACCACATCTGTAATCCTGATTGGTCACTAAATTGACCCTCGATGGGTTGGGGGAGGTTTCTTCACTCTTGCCTGAACTCACGGACTCGTGGTAACTACCGCTATGAGATGGGAGGAAAGGGATAAGGAGATAACCATCTCCTTACCTAGAAGACAGATATGCAAAGGATTAGTCATTAAAGAAGAACTTTGTCACAAATGTGAGTTATAAGGGTACCTGATGAACCAATAATAAAGACTTTGTATGAATGTTTTGTTGAGTTTATCTACCTGCATCTGTACAGAAGACAAAATCTACCACTGTACAGAATACAGAACAAAGCCAGATTTAACAACCACTTTACTAATTTAACAACTGCAGAGATTCATTTCACAACTGTGACAAAAAGGTCATAAAAATGGGGGCAAAATTCACTTAACAAATGTCTCGCTTAGCTACAGAAATTTTTGGCTCAATTGTGGTTGTAAATTGAGGGTTACCTGTATACATAATAATCTATAAATAGTTTACAAATTATAAAATATTTTACAAATAAAAATAATAATAATAATGGGCTTAGTTTGGGAAAACAGGAAAGTGTGAGAAAGAATCTTAAGACTGCTGAGTCTTGATTCTCTTTGGTATAAGAGGGAGAGAAGGAGAAATACTATGAAGCTTTCCAGATCTGTTATAGCTTATCGTAATAGAATATTTATTGTGTTTCCTAATCTGGCCTCCTTCAAAGGGGCTGACTGACAGTGAATGAGTCCTAAGACTGCACAGGAAATGTGGTGGATGTATGATAATAATTAAGGTCAACAGGTTCCAGTCATTAAAAAAAATCATATACAATTATAATACCATGCCCTGAAAACTTCCATTTGCATACCTCTATTAGTTCTGAGTTGCAAAAGTCTGGATGACCACTAGCTGGCAGAAAATATTTACTTTTCTTTGCTGCCATCTAAGAGGTGAGATTTTTGCCACCTATGTCTGGTTGCCATAGTTTTAATTTTCCTCCTACTTCTCTTTGCCTTGTTTAAAATGGAAATGCAAGGGCAATGCAGACTACCTACAGATCAAAATTGGGTAATCTGCTTAACTATAAAATACCACAAATTCCTGAGCCTTAAACTAACAGCATTAATGTACTCCAAAGTGTCTTAGAATGAAAAAGCATTTGTAATGAAGGCGCTCTAATCCCTAATTCAGGCAAAACCTTCTATCATCATTATAACATAAGCTCAAAAGTCCTCTTCCCATTGCACCAACATCAAACAGATTTGATGCAGGCCTTTTTGTTTCAAACTGATTATTCTGAAGGACAGAACGACCCAACAGAAAACCTGGAAAATGCTGATTTGTTTTGGTCCACTCGTTAGCCAGAGCCAAAATAATTCAAATTGAACAAATTAAATAAACCTTCTGTACAGCCATTCTTATTTCCTGATATTTATCTCTAACCTATTTTATTTCCTGGGGACATTAAGATAAAAGAGTATCAATGCTCATGGTATTCAGCCTCCTTTGGGGCCCTTACGTTATCTTAGGCTAAGTGCTAACACAATAAATGTATTTTAAAAGGATAGGATTTTTTTAACTTGCCCCTAAATAATTTCTGCTACCGCTTAACAAATCTTCATCATATTCATCATATTCACAATATTTCACCTAGTATCCTCTTAGACCTGGAAAAAACATTTTAAGAACTTCCTTCTGTCCACAATAGCCTTATATATAAATTTTCAAAATGTTTATCCTGAAGTAAGATCTAAATTGTGCTAGAAGTATAATACATCTTTTGATCTGGAAGCTTACTCTTAATCTGTTAAGAGGCCTTTCCTCACTTCTACTTTACCTCAGAGAAACACGTCCTGTGCTGTCCAGTCTCCTGACCATTAGTGTGACAAGCTTAGGTAGTTGTTATTTGTATTGGAGATAAAGTAATGTTTTTTTCTCTTATTCTGATATCATCCAAGAATAGTGTTAAGATTTCGACTGATGAACCCTGCCAAAGTAAGCCCAGCTGAGACGATCCAATCTCTTAATGCAAAACTTTAATGAGTTACATCATATCGGCAAAGATGAGGAGACTCATTAAAGATTTGCATTAAGAGATTGGATCGTCTCAGCCATGCTGACTTTGGCTGGGTTCGTCAGTTGGAACGTTGACATTAAACCAGATCTACCAAATTAAAATCTACAAAGGAATCCTGGGTTCCTGCACCCTGTCTAGACCCCTCCGGAAGAGCTGTGAAGGCCCAAGAGAAGATGTCTGGGATGGAACATAAAGGGAAGCAAATGGCCAACCCTGGGACAGCCACAGCAAAAGAGGCCCTGACTGCTACAGAGATGGATTTCAGCACCTGGGTACTTACGGGACCGCCTACTGCCACCGTCAGCCTCCCGTCGACCAGTGCGCTCCCACAGGGCGGGCCTCCTCAGGGTGCCGCCAGCTGGATGGCTAGCAACCCCGAGGGTTCGGGCCTACTCTTTGGGAGCACCCTCCTTCTGGAACGAATTATCCCCGGAGATGAGGACCATCCCTGACCTATTGACCTTCCGGCGTGCACTAAAAACTCACTTATTCCATCAAGCCGGTCTGGCCTAAAGTTATGTGTAGGGTTTTAAATTTGATTTTAAATGGTTTTAGCTTTCTTAATCCCCTAATTTTTAATCTTTTGATAATAGCCAATCTATTTAATTCTTTTAACTCATTTTAATTATTGTATGTGTATTTATATGTATATTTTTATCTGGCTGTACACCACCCCGAGTCCCTCTGGGAGAGGGAGCGGTATACAAATTTAAATAAAGTAAAGTAAAGTAAATGGTGGTGACCCATTCAAAGAAACGACGGAGAAATCCGAGCAGATAGCTGTGTGGGAAGAGATCGTGGCAGCCAGGGGATTGCGTCAGCCGACCAAGGAACTGTGTGGTACCAAAGGTATCTGAAACCAAGTTCCCTCTACTTCCCCCTGGAGTGATGTTTACCCAGGGCCTGAGATGGAGAGAGAAGAGAGCAGCAGAGTGGGGAGAACTTGTGGAGTGGAGATACCTAGCAACTTGCTGCAGCACATCAGTCAAAAAGCTGAGAGAGAGGTTCATCAGAACGTTAACAGATAGCTTCAAGGTGTATGAAACCTGTTACTCTTCAGCACTTGCTGTTGGTCTAGCCAGGAAAACTAGAATAACAACCAGATGAGTTAAATCTACTTCATTGTAAAGCTAAATTAACAGAATTTTGCAAAGTACAAAATACAGTTCTCTTGTTGCCTCCTTTACAGCCTGAGAAACTAGGGAGAATCTCTTTTGAGTCTCTTGCTTTTCCCACTATGCAGCTGTGGGCTATGCTATCTCCTATCTGATTGTTCAGCTTGGCAGCATCTCATCATCTAATCCCCCAAGGTCTTCCTCACATATATTACATCTTCTATGTTGGAAGAAAATCAGGTGACTGGCAAAGACTAGAAACAGAGGGAAGAAAGGCAGGACAGAGTTTGACAATGGGGACACCTGATTTAATGAGAATATGGGTTTTTGCCTAAAGGAGTATGAGTGGAGAGATCACCAAATCCTCATTGACAAAAGGCGCTGTGTGATAAAAGATCCTTCCTTTGTACTGTGATCCAATTAAACTCAAAACAGTTTAAGCCCTATTCTAGGCAGAATCTATTCTGGAAAATTCTTTGCTTTGCAATTACAGCATAAACACATGGCATAAGCCAACTCAGTGCTGTAATTTGAGGGAAACAGGAGGGCACATCGCTACTAAAAGCACTCTGGCAGTTACCCACACAGCCTTACCTCAACAGCGCAGAATGTAAATGACTTTTCTGTCATTTCTGCCTGCAATGGAGACCAATGAATTAATTCTTCTGAAGAAGTGGGCTTGAGCTTTGAACGTTTATGGTATAAGAACATTAATTAACCTTATGGGGCCCACTTTAATGTTTTTTTTTAATTTTAGTATAATTTCTTCCCCATCTGTGCTGTTGTTTCAAGATTCAGGTTGTATTAAACGTGTATCGTTTTAAAAAATTCTATCTAGCACCAGAATGCAGGTTTACAAATTAGTGCTCAGTATTTGGATCTGAAGTGTTTCTGTGTGCTTTGTAGCCAGCGTGGTACCCTTTTTTTCTTTTTTGTCAATCAGCTTATTACTGTGGCTTCCCAGAAGGCCAGTTCTGTGAAGATCTTTTTATACTGTTGCTTACAAATCAGGCTTATGCATTCCAGAAGTCCAAAAATGAAATTATACTTATTAACCAAACAATTTATTTACCTCATTTGTTTTGAATATTCATTAAGGCAATCAAGTACACCATAAGCACAAAAAATATTTAAAGCTGTAATGATGTATAAATGGCTAGTTTGATACAGTGGTTAAGGCACCAGATAAAAACATGGAGGCTGTGGTTCTAGTCCTGTTTTAGGTACAAAGCCAACTGGGTGGCCTTGATCCAAGGGACATTCACCCCTCCTGACAATCTTGCCAAGAAAATTGTAGATTGGTTGAAGTATTTGCCAGGAGTCAAGGCTAACCATAAAAGCACCAAAATAAGTTTAAAAATGCATCCATGGGAATTAAGCACATTGTTAAATGAGAGAAAGACATGGAGTTCATAAATGGTATTTTTGTTACAATGAGAGAAAGGCTAGACTTTTGGAGAGTTGCAAATTCTATTCAATTTATTATTACCTTTATTGTCATAGTACAACATGTGTACAATGAGATTGGCTCAGCCTCCCTTCATGCACCCCCACACACACACACAACTCACAGTGAGGACAGAAGTCCCCAACCCAGTCCCAATCTTATTACACTATGTGACCTTGTTGCACAACATACAGGCCCCGCAAATCTATCATAGTATGTTGACATGAAGCTATTTTCTGTTCAGAAGTCTGACAGCCCACGGGTAGAAACTGTTCTTCAGCCTGTTGGTGTGGCTGGCTATGCTTCTATATCTTCTACCTGATGGTAGGAGAACGAAGAAGTGCTGACCGGAATGTGAGTCGTCCCTGAGAATTTTCCTCACTCTTCTAAGGCAGCGAGCCCTAGCGAGGTCATCTAGTGGTATCAGGGAACAGCCCATGATGTTTTGTGCTGCGTTCATCACTCTCTGTAACATCTTTCTATCTGCGGCTGTCAAGCCAGCATACCACACTGTAATGCAACATGTGAGGACGCTTTCTGTTGTGGACCAGTAAAAGGAGGTCATCGATCGTTGTTCCACTGTATTCTTTTGCACAACGTAAGGAAATGGAGTCTCTGTTGGGCCTTTCTGGCCACCTGGGTTGTGTTGATTTTGCAGGTAAGATCTTTGTTGAGGTAGACTCCCAGGAATTTAAAGGAGGAAACTCTCTCCACACAACCCCCCTCGATGTAAAGTGGGGCGGGTTCCTCTCTCTTCTTCCGGAGGTCTAACACCATCTCTTTTGTCTTGCTGGTGTTCAGGTGCAGGTTGTTTTCTAGGCACCATGAGGATAATTTTTGAACCTCCCCCCGTATGCTGTTTCATCTCCACCTGTAATGAGACCCAATACAGTAGTATCATCTGTGAACTTAATGATCTCATTAATGAGGAGAAACCAAAATCTAGAGAGTGGTCCTTTGAATTCAACATGAGAATTATCCTCCATTCAGCATTAAATTAAAGGAATGGCAGAAAATCAAAGAATAGGAGGAACTGGGGGAACTTGTTAAGTGATTCACTTTACACAATATCGAATTACAGGAGCAAGCAGAAAAGAGAGATTCTTATTGCCATAAAAAATAAACTAACTAAAAACTTATTGACAGCTGGATGCAGCATTCATACACAAGGCTAAGGAGAAGTCTATCTAGCCTCTTTGAATGAATGGATGAATTCTTTATTGGCCAAGTGTAATTAGACACATCAGGAATTTGTCTTGGTGCATATGCTCTCAGTGTATATAAAAAGAAAAGATCAAGATTCGTCAAGAATCATAAGGTACAACACTTAATGATAGTCATAGGATACAAATAAGCAATCAAATCATACTAGGAAGCAGTCAATATAAATTGTAAGGATACAAGCCAAAGGTGGTATTCAGCAGGTTCTGAGCAGTTCTGGAGAAGTGGTAGAGGAAATTATGAGCAGTTCAGATAACCAGCAAATACCATCTCTGATTGACCCCGCCCCCATCTATTCTCTGCCTCCTGAGTCTCAGCTGATTGGCTGGGTCTTCTTTTGTTGGCCTGCACAGGAGAACAGAGTTGGAAAGCAGGTTAGTGGGGTGGGGAGGGAGTGGAGATTTTACAGTATCCTTCCCCTGGAGTGAGGAGGGAATGGGGATTTTACAGTATCTTTTCCCTGCCATGCCCACCAAGCCACACCCACCAAGCCACGCCCACAGAACCGGTAGTAAAAAAAATTGAATCCTACCACTACAAGCAACAAAGTTACAGTCATACAGTCACAAGTGGGATGAGATGGATGATAGGAATGATGCATTGATGGAAATGGGAATAAGAATGGAGTATGTGTTTTTGTGTTGAAGAAAGACGGGGCAGGGAAGAAGCACATTTTCTTTGCAGCTCGTGCACTTTTTCCTTGAAGACCAGTGGTAAATGAATTAACAAACAGTTGGAAGGGAAGCTGTGCTTAATATCAGGGGTGGGATTCAAAATTTTTAACAAACGGTTCTGTGGATGTGGCTTAGGTGGTGGGCATGGCTTGGTGGTCATGTTATTGGCTGGGTGTGGCCAACATCAATACCACTCACATCAAGGCACGCATCTCTTCAGCTGGCGTCTCATGACTGTGGGGATGCTGTAACAGTCGTAAGTGTGAAAAATAGTCATAAGTCACTTTTGTTCAGTGCCATTGTAACTTTGAAGGGTCACTCCACACAAGCAAAGTACCAGCAAAGGAGGGGGAAAAAACTCCAGAGAAGTTCCTGAGACAGGAAGTCTAGTCCTGCCAAGTATGTAATAAGGGTTAACGGAGAGGCAGTTTCTGTAAGCAACACCAGAATGTTTCCTTCCTGCCTTCCTTACAGGATTAGGCCAGTTATTTCTTCTAACAACCGGTTCTCCGAACTGCTTAGAATGTTAATAACCGGTTCTAGCGAATAGGTGCGAACTGGTAGAATCCCACCCCTGCTTAATATGGTCCTTCTGCAAAAACCACTCTTCTCCTGAGGATGGGGATTCAATCCAGATCAAAGAATGGGCATTGACAATCAGCTGATGAGCCAAAACCAGCTGGCCCTTCCAAGCTATGGAATTCAACTCAGACGGGTTGGTTCAGAGATACAGGAAGTCTGTACAACTTAACAAAGGATACTGCTTGCATGATAATCACTCTGTCTGGCCTCAAGTCCAGTCTGAATGTGGCTGGCTGGCTGGCTTCAGTCTGGGATGAGCAAAAATGTTCAGAACTTGTCTGGTTGTCCTCTGCATTTCTCCGAAGTGAAGAAGGGGAGAAACAAAAAGGGAGAAGGGAAGCGTATCTCATCAGAGACAGAGAGAGAAGGTAGTGGGCCTTTCCTTCTTGTTTTATAAGGGACTACTATTTCAAGGCAAAAGTATCAGCAGTCCAGGTAGAAAGATGGGAGAAGATCTGGAAGACTAACAAAGGAGATTCCTAAGGAGATCAAAAGGAGAAAAGGTTGAACCGTGTGTCTGGGTTGCTCCTGGTTTGAACAGAAGAGTTGGCAAAGGTTCAAGGCCCTAAACAAAGCTCCCAAACTCCTTCAGTATATGGTTTCAAGGAAGAGCAGCTGATTCAGTCACTGACAAGCTTATTGCTGTTTAACAAAAGATGAGGCCCCAGATGAGTCCATGGCTCTGACAACATTATGTTAGGGAGATATCCTTCTGCAACATCTATTATTGTTTGAGCAAGACCCCTTCATCAGTAAAGCAGATAGGGAAATCTGGGGCAGGGGAAAATCCCTTGTGCAATCTTATATTTAAACTGGTACCTCCCTTCCGAGTACTTAACACTTGCCAAATTCCTTTAGTGCATAATGGATGACTGAAAAAAGGAATTGTTCCCCTGCAATCATTGTTTTTGCTTGACCACAGGATTAGGTTTGCATAAACCCTTGAGCCCAGTTTAAAGGAGTGGGTGATGGGGAGCAAAGCATGCAATAGGTTACTTCTTAAAGAGGCAGGACTTCTGCTTGGGCCAAAGCAGTAGTCAGCTGAAGAAAATATGTGTTTAAATCCAGGAGACATTAGGAAGTGGGTGGGAGGATGATGACACCTGATTGCACCCAGTTGTTGCCTCTTGAACTTAAACATGTATTTTCCTGAGCCCACATGGCCACCAGAGAGAGAGAGAGAGAGAAAGAAAGAAAGAAAGAAAGAAAGAAAGAAAGAAAGAAAGGAAGGAAGGAA
Organism: Bungarus multicinctus; assembly: GCA_023653725.1. Lineage (NCBI taxonomy): Eukaryota > Metazoa > Chordata > Lepidosauria > Squamata > Elapidae > Bungarus > Bungarus multicinctus. The sequence goes on along the minus strand of CM042834.1, from coordinate 150,869,442 downwards.
GGAAGAAAGAAAGAAAGAAAGAAAGAAAGAAAGAAAGAAAGAGAATGCCCTCACTAGATCAGAATCACCCTTGCTTTTGCTTTGGCACAATATTGTACATCTCTATTTAAAAATAATTGTAGGGTTCTTCATAGATATGCAGATGTGTAGGTGTATGCTTTATGGTGAAAAATAGTATCTGGGAAAAGAAAAAAAAAACCAGGGTTTTTCTGTTTTGAAATGTCTTCCCACCCGCTAGCATTCTTTTTTAAAAAAAGAGGGAAAAAAGGTTGCAAAACAAGTTCTCCTGTTTAAAAACTTCTCCTAGTGAAAAGAGTTATATATCATCCGTAGATGCAGTTAATGTTGGAAAATAATTGTGGGTCCCTGCATCCAGTTCAGAGCAATTGAGCAGAGATCACTAGCAAAAAGTATTGCTTGTTGAGTTATTAGACGTCATCAAATGTCAAAAATAAATACAGTTAATTGTCAAAATAAGATAAAAGACTGACAGAGAGAGGGGGAAGGGGGGCAGAGGGAGAGAGAGAGAAAGAGAGCAACAGGAAGAGATAGAAGGGCCAAAAGTTTAATAATACGTTTCTACAAGGTTTCAAAATTCTTAAAACTTTAGTTGTTAGAAACTATATGGTTCCTCCCTCCTGATGTTAATTGTTAGCTGTTTATTGTTTTAGAGTTTTTATAGAACTTTAAAAATATTGTACCATATGTGGGGTTTTTTTAAATCGTGTTTGGTCTTGTACCATAAACTTTTTTTGATTGATTGAATAACTAACTGCATTAACTACCATATATGTCTATATTTTGCATGGAACTTTTCAGAGCCATTGGAAAAGGTTCTTATGCATGAAGAATCCCAGAAGGAGTGGCCTTGGGTTTATTTTAGCTTTAACCCTTTTAGGCACATAATAGTAACAGGACAGGGATGAAAAATAGGACACCAAGTGATCTGTACTTTGTCTTGGACCACGAAAGAAACAATTTGGTGGAGATGATGTATTCAACAGTTAGATTGGAATTCCTAACTTGGTTCTGCGGAGATATTGCAATAATTTAAAAAAGCCATTGTGAAAATTCTTAAAAGGGGCTGCTGCTGCTGCTGCTGCTGCTGCTGATGTGTGTGTGTGTGTGTGTGTGTGTGTTTATGTGTAGGCAACAGATTACAGTATATAGCCAGGCTGTCAAACTCGCAGGCTGGATGCATCATGTGCTGGCCACGCCCATGCCCAGTTTAGCGAAGGGAAAAAAAGTAGCAATATGTCGATATGTCACATGACGATGCCGTGATGACGCCAGTTTGACACCCCTGGTATACAGCAAGCAATAGTACAAGAGGAATGAGTACAAAGGAATGAGTCAAATTCCGCTTCCCAATATATCTCCCAGAAGCAAAGCCTGTTTTTCCCCCCAAATACTCCATAATATTCAAAGGGGCAAGGTTAAGATCCATCCTCCTGGGAAGCATTGACAAAGGGCTGACCTTTGTAAGCTATGAGTGTTGCATCCATCATAGACCCAGTAAATATTCAGATCTGTGAGCCTGAGGTGAGTCCATTCTCTCCGGGAAAAACAAAGGGGGAAACTTAATAGAGTTGAAGGATTCTCAATGATTGCTATGGTGAATTGCAAAGATTCTGTATACTAGAATCCATTGGAGGCTGAAGCTGGATTTGGGTTGGGTTTGCCAGACAGAATGGGAGTGGTTCAACAAATCTGGGCTCCATTTAACTTTTTGTGTCTTCAACTTATGGAGCCCTTAGGGATGGGAGCACTTTCTTTAACAGTAAGTAAGGAGGGGAAGAGCAGCAGAGCTGGAGGGTGGGTGGAGTTAAGCATGTCAGCAGCTTAGAGTCATTACATTCCCACAAATGATTCAAATCCAACACCTCCTGAACTCCGTTGATTCTTATCTGGCACCAGTTTAGTGCCAAACTTTGGTTGACTAGATTTTTTATATATACCCTTGAATAAATCATCTATGCTGTGGATGGTCCAGATTCTTTCTACCTGACAACATATTTTGATCTGAACCCATGAGGGTCTTCCCTGGCAAAATACCTCTTCCAAATTTTGTGACCTTACTGATGTTTCATGGGTTATATGTGGCTTGGGTTGGGCCACATATGCGTTCTCTTCGCTGATGATGTAAAGCTATTCAACACCACAGACAATACTGCTACCCTTCAAAAAGACCTTGACTATGTATCAGAATGGTCAAACAAATGGCAACTTCAAATCTCAACAAATAAATGCTCTGTCTTACATATTGGCAAAAAAAATCAGAAAATAAAATACAGGCTGAATAGTCAAGACCTTGTTGATGATCCAAGCTCTGTAAAGGACCTTGGAATACTCATCTCTAATGATCTAAGTGCTAGAGCCCACTGTAACTACATAGCCAAAAAGGCGTTAAGAGTTGTTAACCTAATCTTATGTAGCTTTTTCTCTGGTAATATTACACTACTAACTAGAGCATACAAAACTAGATAGACCAATACTCGAATACAGCTCCTCAGTTTGGAACCCACATTACATACCTGATATTAACAAAGTTGAGAAAGTCCAGAAATATTTCACAAGAAGAGTTCTACACTCCTCTACTCATTGCAGAATACCTTATGCCACCAGACTTGAAATTCTAGACCTAGAAAACCTAGAACTACGCTGCCTTCAGTCCGATCTAAGTATAGTATATAAAATCATACATTGCAATATCCTACTGTCAATGAATATTTCAGCTTCAACCATAACAATACAAGAGCAAACAATAGATACAAACTCAAGGTTAATCGCACCAAACTTGATTGCAGGAAATACGACTTCAGCAACAGAGTGGTCAATGTCTGGATTACTCTACCTGACTCTGTGGTTTCTTCCCCAAACCCCCAAAACTTTAACCTTAAGACTGTCTACTATTGACCTCACCCCTTTCCTAAGAGGTCTGTAGGGGGCGTGCATAAGCGCACCAATGTGCCTACCATTCCTGTCCTATTGTTTCTTTTATTTTTTTATTTTTCTTATATGTATCCATGTATTCATAACTATGTTTTTACTTATACTATTATCTTGTAAGCAATTGACAACTTCACAAAACTCCAGTGCATGAAAGAAGGGAAAGACAAAAGGAATGAAAGCAAGTAGTAGCACTTTTCTTTTCTGACTACGGTGGCTTCTTAAACCTCTCCTCAGTTTCCAGCTGATTTGGATGAAGTAGTCCTCAGGTCAGGGGTTAGTTCCCATACCACCTCATCTCATATTTCATCTGATAAACTCTCCTTAAACCAGTCAATTACTGCAAATCTCTCTCTATCCAGTCACATCTTGTGTTAATAACTCTGAAGCATAGCGCTACACCAAATACTTATCCTTCTAGGGGCAACATGTTCCTTGGTTTCTGACATCACAACACAGCGGTGTCAAACTTGCGGCCACGCCCACCCCCACTTTAGCAAAGGGGGAAAAAGTTGCGATATGTCACATGACGACATGTCGTCGCACGTTTGACACTCCTGTCACAACAGGATCTTCTAAGTTTCAGATGTGTTTGATTGATCTCAATCAGTAAGAAAATTGTCCACTTGGACATCCAACTTGGTCAAGAAGAATATAATCCTTCCTGGCTTGGTGAAGAGGGAAGTTCTGTGGCATACAGAGTTAACTCTGATCAAGTACTAACGTGAAAGAATGTAAACACATATGCTTTCTTACTTTAAGGAGTGTTATACTGTATTTGTAGACTTTTTAGGGATGAAGTAATTTTGACCAGGCCAAGAGATAAAAATATTTTTAAGCTAAGACACACTACTTCAACATGTATTTGACATGCCACTGTGTTTAACATAACAGCAAAAGTAATACTGATATTATATTTCAGTAAACGGATATTTCTTACTGATCTGTGCTTAGATCTGTATCTTAGACATTTAAGGCAAATTCTATTGTGAAATGTTAGATGAACTGTTACATTTTACTCATATTTTATGACTTTCCATTCGGATATATCAGTTCTTGTTATGTTTTTTCTCATGATGCTTCAGAGCTCTCTCTAGTGAATGTTTGAAGAACTTGATGCTACGGTTAGTTTTTAAAAACATCTAAACAGAACAGAATAATAGAGTTGAAAGGGATCTTGGAGGTTTTGTAGTCCAATCCCCTGATTAGGCAGGAAACCCTATTACATTTCAGACAAATGGTTGTCCAATCTCTTCTTAAAAACTTCTACCATTGGAGCATTCACAACTTAGAATAGAATAAAGCTGGAAGGGACCTTAGAGGTCTTTTAAATCCAGCCCCTTGCTCAAGCAGGAGAACCTGTTTCAGATAAGTGGCTGTCTAGTCTTTTCTTAAAAACCTCCCCTGATGGAACAACCCATTATTTCTGAAAGCAAGCTATTGCACTGGTTAATTGTCCTCACTGTTAGGAAGTTTCTCCTTAATTCCAAGTTGCTTCTCTCCTTTTTTTTTTTTTTTTAATTTGCATTTATATGCCGCCCTTCTCCGGAGACTCAGGGCGGCTTGCAGTCTTTAGAGCACCATGTTAAATGCTCGGCAATAGCCTTCATTCCATTGTATATGCCTGCTTATTACTAGGGCATTTTGCCCCACCCCCACCCCCCCAAGCGGCATTTTTTACAAAGTCAGCTTATTGCCCCCAACAATCTTGGGTCCTCAATTTACCTACCCCGAGAGGATGGAAGGCTGAGTCAACCTTGAGCCTGGTGGGATTCGAACCTGCACTAATTGCAGGCAATTGAGCTAAGTGCTAGATGATTAACAACCTGCACCACCAAGGCAAGTTTCCACCCATTGTTTCTTGTCCTGCCCTGTGGTGCTTTATAGGAGAATTTGATCACCTCTTCTTTGTGGCAACCCCTCAAATACTGGAATACTGCTATGATATTGCCCTTATTTCTTCTTTTCTTTAGACTAGTTCAGGGGTGTTGTTGAATTTGAGAGAAATCCCCTCCGCTGGGTTCGAATTTCCCGCTGGGAGGAAACGCCGGAACGGCACAAGAATCAGATGGAAGCAGCTGATGAAAGCGAAGGTTTTTTTATTTCAGGAAGAAGTACACGCGGTGCGGAGAGGCAGCAACGGTACAAGTTCCCGGGCTAGCAAGCAAATGGTGAGTAGCCAGGTGTTTTTATACCCTTTTTCCCTTTTGTCTTTGTGTTGCAATAGTTTCGGGTGTTTGCTACCTTAAAAGGTTGGCGTTTGGCATCTTTGCTTTATTTGGAAGTAGCCTGGGGCTGGTGAAAAGGTGCTGACCTGGACTTGATTGGTTTTCCTAAATTAATCCTTTTATATGGTCTACGTGTCAGGTAGGGTGATTGACTTTGGGTGTTGCTTTATCTGTTTCCTTTCTTTCCAAGGTCAGTAGCCCTAGGTGTTTTCTATATGCTTTCCTTATCTTGTAATCAATCCCCTTTGATTGCCCTGTCTTTGTCTCATTCTTTCTGATTTGGGGAAATCTTGGTGTTTCTTATTTTAATGTTTTTGTGCTGATTAAGTTTCTTCCTCTCATATTCTTCCTACAGTGCCAAACTCACATTGTCGTGGTATTGTCATAGGACGTATTGCAACTTTTCCCCCTTCACTAAACCAGTTGTGGGTGTGGCCAGCACATGACACAACTGGCCTACACTAGCCCTGGACTAGCCAAACCCAAATCCTGCAGCCATTCTTCATATGTTTTATTCTCCAGGCCTTTGATCATCTTAGTTGCTCTTCTCTGAACTTCTGGAGGCCAGTTGTTCCACTGATTAATTGTTCTATCAGGAAATTTCTCCTTAGTTCTAAGTTACTTCTCTTCTTAATCTACAGTGATATTTTTTTTACCAATCCAATTTAAAGGGAACTTCTTAATTAAAAAAACCCAAACAACAGTAGCAACCCTAACAACAATGGATAAATGCTACCAGATGGAACTAAAAGCCAATTTTTGCAGGTGCAAACTGCAGCTTGTCCGATGCAGAGAAATACCGCAACCTAACAACAGAAGTACAGCCTTGAGGGAATCATCTTGATTGTGTGCAACAAACTGGTAACAGCTGTACCTTGATTGCACTAAACAGTAATAATCAGTAATTTAAATCCAATTAATGGGGTGTACCCAAGTATAAAATGAACCCTATCTCTGTCTTGCTGTTTTTTTATACAGTGGCCATCAGGGGGCGCCAGTGCTACACCTTTCCACTCATTAATTCCTCTAGGTCTGCTGTTCTTCCCCTAAACATCTCCGGCTTGGCTTGCTTCTGTAGCTGAAGCTCAGATTTCTCTGAACATACTGTTTGTAGTATTAGTGAGGCCTACAGTTGTCCATTAGAAGTCATATTTGTATTAAACAAAGATCCTTTATTTTATGAGAACTTTGGCAGTCAAATAAGAATCTTTTCCATCCCTACTTGGTAATAAAGGGATTGAATCAGAGGTGATATTCAGCAGGTTATGACCAGTTCTGGAGAATCAGTAGCGGAAATTTTGAGTAGTTCAGAGAACCGACAAATACCACCACCGACTGGCCCCGCACCCATCTATTCTCTGCCTCCTGAGTCCCAGCTGATTGGCTGCGTCTTCTTTGATTGCCCTGCACAGGAGAATGGAGCTGAAAAGCAGGTTAGTGGGGTGGCGAGGGAATGGGGATTTTACAGTATATCCTTCCCCTGCCATGCCCACCAAGCCACGCCCACAGAACAGTTAGTAAAAAATTTTGAATCCCACCACTGGATTGAATTTAAGGCCTTTGGCTTTGCGAAAGCCTGTGTCCTACCTTTTAGCTATCATCTTTCCCCATATTATTTCTTACAGGTAGTTCTTGACTTACAACAGTTCCTTTAGTGACTGTTCAAAGTTACAACAGCACAAGTGTTGAAAGAAATATCCTTCTGGGTTCAGTTCCAAGTGGGGAAAATGATACTGGAAACATGGAGGCTGCTTGGAAGGTTTAATGGTTACAGGGCCACATGGCCTGGAGGTCCAGAGAAGAATAATCACATGCTTCAAGGTGAGAAGAGAAGGGGAAAAAGAGAAAAAGGAAAAAAAGTGTTGAGGTGCTGTGAATACCAGGGTTTTATACTCTCTGTTGGGATTTGAATTGGAGCTTGTATTCTAATTGGTTGTCAGACTCCCAGGGGCGGGGGTCTTAACTCTGTAGGCTTGGTCTGGACCACATGGCTTTACCTGAATGCTGGCTAATGCAATCTTCCCAGACCATGTGGTGAGATGGGTAATCCTATCATTTCCTGAGGGCCATCCTTAATCCCATCACTTTTGAGTTCCTTCTTATGTAAAGTATTCTAGCCCAGGCCTTAATGGCCCACCCATTAACAAAGGTGGGGGTGAGTTTCTGCTTCTTGAGTGAGTTTTTGCTTCTTGAGTGACTATTCTTTTTAGGAGAAATATTCTGCCTTTTTAATATTTCCTAGATATTTCAATTTTTCTAGGAGAGGGGTGGATGCTAACTTCCTACACAAGAAAAGGTGACTGATGACCCTTTGTCACGCTTATGACTACTGCAGCATCCCCACGTAATCAAAATTCAGACGCTTGGCAACTTCTCTAACCTTTGTGAGGGTTGCGGTGCCCCAGGGTTATGCGATCACCTTTGGGTAAGCAAAGTCAAAAGGGAAGCCAGATTCACTGAACAATGGTGTTACTACGGTAACAAGGTAACAATTGCAGTGATTTCCTTAACAGCTGTGGCAAGAAAGGTTGTAAAATGAGGCAAAACTCACTTAATAAACATCTCATACAGCACCATAAATGCTGGGCTCCATTTGTGGTTGTAAGTTGAGGACTACCTGTATTGTAATGCTCAGGCAAAGTATTACTTGGCTATCCAATAGGTTAAGTTGCGAGTTCCTGACCCCAACATGCTTGCCTGAAAGTACCAGTGTACATATGATGTCTCCGTATTTCAATCCTCCCAAGCAATTCTCCATCCTTCTCCTCTGGTGTACATGTAAGAAAGTTAGGACTTATTATATGTATTATTTAATTTAGAGAATTCTTGAACTGAATAAGAGAGTTGGAAGGGACCTTTGGAAATCTTCGAGTCCAACATCTTGCTCAAGCAGGAGACTCTATACCATTTCAGACAAGTCTCTTCTTAAAAGCCTCCAGTGATGAAGCACCCAGGACTTCTGAAGGCAAGCCATTCCACTGGTTAATTGCTCTCTAGGTTGTTTTTCTCCTTGATTAGTTACTGAATGTAACAATTGAAGCCACAGACTTTTTTTTTTTTAGCTTTGATGGACAAATAGATTGAAAAACAACAACATGGAACCTTGTTCTTATATATTGTAGGAAGTTAGCACCCACCCCTCTCCTAGAAAATTGAAATAGCCTAGGAAATGTTTAAAAAGCAGAATATTTCCTCTAAAAAGAGTAGAAACTCAGAAGCAGAAACTTACCTCAGAAGCAGAATCTCACCCCCACCTTTGTTAATGGGTAGGCCATTAAAGCCTAGGCCAGAATACTTTACATAAGAAAGATCTCCAGGTAAAGCTATAGCAATTGCCAAAAGCCCTTTTAAGGGCATAATACCCAGCAAGGCTAGACCAAGCCTGGAATTCAGGACATCCTACAGAGTTGCCCCTGGGAGTCTGACAACCAATTAGAATACAAGCTCCAATTCAAATCCCAACAGAGGGTATAAAACCCAGCACTCTCAGCACCTCAGTTCTTTTTTCTTGATCTCTTCCTTTTCATTCTGGCCATGTGGTCCTGTCCACCATTAAACCTTCCAAGCAGCCTCCATGTTTCCAGTGTCTTTTTCCCCACTTGGAACTGAACCCAGTAGGATATTTCTTTCAACAATATGACAATAGCACCAAGGCTTCTCTATGCACAGAGATGGAAGAACTCACATGTATCCAATGAAAGGATGGATGGTGAATATAAGGGAGTTAGCAGAGATGAAGAAATTGCCTGCTTTGATTAAAAGAAAGGCTTTAGTTTAGTTTCTCCTTGGAAATCACTCGTGGTTGTTTTTGCTGTTTTTTTTTAAACTGAAAGTAATGAAAGTTAAGCTTGGTGATTAGACTCGTTTATAATGATATTGCTGGTATTGTATCGTGGGTTACAATTGATTCTAGTTCAAAGAGTGATTGATTTTTACACTTTTTTATTTGTATCACGGAAAATCAGAAGTTACTTCTTTCTATAGCTTTTTTCCCTCTTCGTTTGCACTTCCCAATTTGGCTTTTTCCCTACTTCTTCCTCTTTTTAAAAAAAAAAATTCTTTGTTTTTTTTGTACAATATTTCATACTTTTTTAAAAAAATTAATAAAGTTTTGAAACCACAACAACATCTCTCTACCCACATATACTTTCTGGTTTTGTGGGTGGCCCTAACACTAGGGCAGCCTGTTTGTGAAGCAGCAAATCTCCTTTATGGCAACTCTAACATTTATATCATATTTTTAAATTTACAAAGGAGCAGCAGAGATCGCCCCAAAGATTCTGTATGTATTTCATAGCTGAACAGAAATTTTGAATGCAGAACTTTATATTTGAACCACTAAACCATAAGGTTGTCTTAGTCAATATGAAGGCAAGCGATTTTTATCCTCAAAATAGTCAGCAACGTTGTCATAACAGAGTATTCTAAACTTAGGCAACCATATTGGACAGATGTTAGCAAGTACCGAAACATATAATTTTGGGGGGATAGATGCTTGAAGATTCAGTAGAAGGAAACAAAACAAGTTTTTCCATTGCCCGAATTACTATGCAATTGCCATAACCAGATGCTCCAGCATATGTTTCATTGTTTTCACGATGACTTCTTCAAAATATTACACTCCTGTCACAAGGGCTGTGCAGTTCTTTGACAAATGCTTTAGAACATGTGGGAGTAATACAGAAGCACCTCTTTTGGAATCATTAAAACAGCCATGTCTTTTTTTTTTTTAAGCTCATATTTCTATTTTGGAAACTGTTCCCTTCTGTCTGTCTGTCTGTCTGATTGTCCAAAGAGCCTCTTTTTGAGTCTTAGGAATAGGCATGTAGAGATAGCTGGGAACATTATGAGCCTGAAAAAAAGACATGGCTGTTTTAATCCTTTTGGGGAGGGGAAAAGGTGCATCACATCAGTTCCTGCACATATCAAAGTACTTTCTTCAAAAGGTTTACTCAGCTGAATTAGACTGCAATTCTTCTGAACACCAAGGTGCCATGGATCATTTGTAAGAGGCTTTCAGGAGACCCCTTACAAATAAGAAGAAAGTTAAGCCCATTCAAATTAACAAACCTGAATCAAAATTTACATTCTCAACTTTGGTACTGGAAGAGAAGATTTATCATCATTTACCCACCTTATTTGGTCAATTCAAGATAGCATTCATATCAGATTCTCCCATCTTGGACCTGAACTCATAGCTTTCCAATTTATAGGTACCATCACTTCTAATTGGCTTTCCATATTACTATGCTTTTAAAAATGTAAAGTAGTAGCTAGCATTATTCTGTGGCCTCCAGATATCTGAACTCCCAGTCTATATCATCCATGGTCATATTAGATGGAGCTGTTGGCTGTTTTGGTGCAGCCTTTGATACAGAAGTAGTTATCTATTATTGCAATATTGATTGAAGCATTACCTAACTCACATGTTAAGGACATGTGCAGCCCTATGTTAAGGATATCCAACTTGTCAACAATTTTGAATGATGCAACCCTCTGGGTTTTTTGGTGCTTTTTAATCAACTTCCATTGAGGTTAAGGACAATTCTGTTCATTTTACTGGACCCACAACATTATTTGTGATTGGATCATTGAACCTTGCCTAATGCAGAGGGCAGCAGTTTAACTCCAGGTCTTGTCTCCTTCCAGTCGGAAGGATCAAGTCAGCAAAGGTAGCCACTCTGCAAAGAAATTTCTAATATGTAGCATTTCTGTATGGGTGTGGGTCATTTTGCATTATGTCCTGTATCAGTGGTGGGATTTAAATTTTTTTACTACCAGTTCTGTGGGCGTGGCAGGGGAAGAATACTGTAAAATCTCCAGTCAGAGGTGATATTTGCCGGTTCTCCGAACTACTCAAAATTTCCACTACTGATTCTCCGAACTGGTCAGAACCTGCTGAATACCACTTCTGTCCTGTATTATCTAGTTTTACCTGCTACACTAAATGATGAACAAATAAACCAATTACGAGACTGTGTTAAAGTGAACCCAGCCATTGTTGTTGGTAAACCATGCTTCTTAATTTATGTTAATTCAGATTATTGTGGTTTATTCCACAAACCATCAATAAGCCCACAGGAGAATTCTATAGCCCTGTGAAAGTAATGCCAAATTGTTCTGATGTTACAACACTGGCGCTTTGGAGATTAAAGTCAATTGGTTTTTGTTCAGCTGCAGTCGAAATAATAGCAGAAGTAGCAATAATAGCAGCAGAGCTCAGATTCTATTTTGCAATGCCTTGAAATGTTGCAACACCATAGAAATGATGTCAGTCTGTTACCCTCTTGAAAGTAGCTCCCGCCTCACCTTGCTTCTTAGCTGAGAGGTGTTGCCAACCCTAGAAAGCTCTGAAGAGAGAATATTAGTTTGCAGTGTTTGCACTCTCTTTAAATTTTATTTTCTTAAGCAACCAGTGCTCACTCATAACATAAAATAAGGATGTGGTTAGAAATATATTTTCCTTTATTTCCCGCTTCTGGGCAGAAAGCGTTCCCCTTCCCCTTTAAAAAGAAAACCCCCAGTTTGTGCACCATTATTTACTCCATTTACTTATGTACATTAGGGAGCCTGGTGGCTTCCCCAGTTCATCTTAATGACTATAATTTCCTCTTCTCCTAATTTCACATAGCAGCAGCAGCAGCAGAGCAGCAGCAGGAGGAGGAGGAAGAAGAAAAGATAAAATGATCTGTTTAGCTTCTCCTTCCTTTCTCTCATTTGCCATCCATGTTGCTAGCTGCTGGGAGTTTGGCCGCTAAATTCTGTTACCATTGGGATCCCAATAGTTTGGAGATCCAGAAAAGTCTCCTTCTGCCTCTGATCAGCTCCAGCCAACCAAAATTTTCTCAGACTTCCTTTTTCTCTCATTTCATTTACTTTATTTGTTAGTTTTGCTATTTGTTATTGTTGTTCAGTCATTAAATTGTGTCCGCTTCTTCACAAACCCATGGACCATAGCAAGCTAGGCCTCCACTGCCTCCTGCCCAAATTCATGCCCTTCGTGTCAATGACACTAACCATCTCCTCCTCTCTTCCTATTGCCTTCAATCAGTGATGGGATTCTAATTTTTTTACTACCGGTTCTGTGGGCGTGGCTTGGTGGGGCATGGCTTGGTGGGCATGGCTGGAGAAGGATATTGTAAAATCCTCATTCTCTCCCCACCTCACTAACCTGCTTTCCAGCTCCATTCTCCTGTGCAGGGCAACAAAAGAAGACCCAGCCAATCAGCTGGGACACGAGAGGCAGAGAATAGATTGGGACAGGACCAGCCAGAGGTGGTATTTGCCGGTTCTCTGAACTACTCAAAATTTCCACTACCAGTTCTCCAGAACTAGTCAGAACCTGCTGAATACCACCTCTATCTTCAATCTTTCCTGCACCAGGGTCTTTTCCAATGAGTCCTTTCTTCTCATTTGGTGGCCAAAGTATTTGAGCTTCTGCTTTAGGATCTGTCCTTCAAAAAAAACCAATCGGGGTTAATTTCCTTCAGGATTGATTGGTTTGATCTCCTTGTAGTCCAAGGGATTCTCAAAAGTCTTTTCCAACATCCCAATTTGAAAGCATCAATTCTTTGGTGGTGCTCATGGTCCAGCTCTCACAGCCATACATTCCTACTGGGAAAATCATAGCTTTGACTAGATGGGCCTTTGTTAGCAAGGTGATCTATGCTTTTTAATAGGCTATCAAGGTTTGCCATAGCTTTCTTCCCAAGGAGCAAGCATAGTCTTTTAATTTTATGGCTGCAGATGCGGAAATGTCTTCGGACAGTGCTGGCTCAATGGCCTTGAAATGGAGATAAGCCCCTCTCCTTATAGTCCACTATGATAAATGGAGTAAAACCTGCAGGGTCTCTTTTACCTTTCTTGTCTCCATCATCTCCATGCACCAAGCACCATCAAGCACCATCAACTTGAACTCAAGAAAATAAAATCTGTCACTGCTTTCATTTCCTCACCTTCTATTTGCCTTTTGGTCCTTGTTTATTTTCTCTCCTTTTGACCAATATTTTGGTTGTTTTTTCTAGTTGTCTTCCTGGAACCTCTGACTTAATTTTTAAAATTTGCCATTGGTCTCAGATGTAGCATTTCGGGGAAAGCAATGGCTGGGCTGCTGGCCATTGGTGGAACTCCTGCCAGTTAGCGATATTGTTTTAGGTTGCCAGGTTTGGAAAGGAAAACTTGCAGTATGATTTCTTTGCAGTTATCCAATTACATTTTTTAAAAAAAAGCACTGACTGTATTTTTAATTGAAACGTTATAAAAATGGTGGCAACTTGAACAGAGTTATACATGCCACAGTAATAGCTACCAATAGGTGGTAATGCCAGTTTGGTGTTGTAGTTAAAGACACCAGGCTAGAAACCAGGAGACAATGAGTTTTAATCCCCCCTTAGACATGAAGGCAGCTGGGTGAGTTTGGGCTAATCACCCTCTTTCAGCTGACACCTCATAGGGTTGTTGTGGAGGGGAAAATAGAGATGGAACATTAGGTATGTCTGCCCTCTTGAATCGACCAAACATAAATGTATTGATTTCCTAATGCACAAATGTGATAAGCTGGTTATAGGTGTTCCTGGTCAAAATAATCATCTAATTAAAAAGGGTTTACATTTGTTGAATTGGCATTTTACTTTATTTCACTCTTGTTCTCGTTCCCAGAGTTTTCCAACTGCTTTGAAAAAGACAGAATGAAATTACTTGATCTCTTTGACTGCACTGCACTATTTTTTCTCTAGGTAAATATTATAAAATATTGTTCTCTCGTGCTCGTGTTTTGCAGCACTTTCTTATACGCAATTTTTTTCTCACCCCCAGTCTTTTCTACTTCATCTTATAAATGTGAAGCATTCTTATAAATATTCCCCATTAGTGTTTCTCTATGCCTTTTTGGCACTTTATAATATAATTATCCAGTGAGGCACTAATATCACTCTATAAAGCCTTAGTAAGACCATACCTAGAATACTGCATCCAGTTTTGGTCACCATACTATAAAAAATGATGTTGAGACTCTAGAAAGAGTGCAGAGAAGAGCAACCAAGATGGAGGCTAAAACGTATGACGAACGGCTGCAGGAACTGGGCATGGCTAATCTAGTGAAGGGAAGGACCCGGGGAGACATGATAGCAGTGTTCTAATATTTGAGGGGCTGCCACAGAGAGGAGGGGGTCAAGCTATTTCCCAATGCACCTGACCAGACAAGGAGTAATGGATAGAAACTGAACAAGGAGAGATTCAACCTGGAAATAAGGAGAAATTTTCTGACAGTGAGAGTAATCAATCAATGAAACAGCTTGCCCTCGGAGGTTGTGGGAGCATCATCCCTTGAGACTTTCAGGAAGAGACTGGACTGCCATCTGTCAGAAATGGTGCAGGGTCTCTGCTTGGGTGGGGAACTTGAACACCTACAAGGTCCCTTCCAACTCTGTTAATCTGAATCGAATTCTTTTCACAATTCCAAGTGGTTTCCACAGCTTTTTTTCTAAATATGCTGACTTGGCAAATGACTTAAGCAGTATATAAGGGCAGTATACTCCTTCCAATTTTTCAGTGGTGTTTTTGTGTTAAGGTGATCAGCCTAGAGCAGGGATGGGATTCTACCAGTTCGCACCTATTCACTAGAACCGGTTGTTAACATTCTAAGCAGTTCGAAGAACCGGTTGTTAGAAGAAATAACTGGCCTAATCCTGTAAGGAAGGCAGGAAGGAAACATTCTGGTGTTGCTTAAAGAAACTGCCTCTCTGTTATTACATTCTTGGCAGGACTAGACTTCCTGTCTCAGGAACTTCTCTAGAGTTTTTTTCCTCTCCTTTGCTGATACTTTGCTTGTGTGGAGTGACCATTCAAAGTTACAATGGCACTGAAAAAAGTGATTTATGGCCATTTTTCACCCTTATGACTGTTGCAGCATCCCCACAGTTACGAGAGGCCAGGTGAGGAGATGCATGCCTCAATGTGAGTGATATTGAGTTGGCCACGCCCAACCAATAACATGACCACCAAGACATGTCCACCCAGTCACATGATCACCAAGCCATGCCTACCACGTAAGCCATGCCCACAGAACTAGTTGTTAAAAATTTTGAATCCCACCCCTGGCCTAGAGTCCATTATCCTATCAGTTCCTGTGATCCTGACACTATATCTCTATTTATTCAGCCCCAGAACTGCATTGGCTCTTTTGATAGCTACAGAACTTAAAAACAAACAGACCAGATTTTGAGTAAATACTAACCAGTTATGATTATTCTTGGGCCTCCAAATGTCCCAATCCCTTTTTCTGTGGCCTCTCATCTTGTTTCCAACTCATTTATTCATGTTGCTTAACACATTTTTTTCTCCTAGATCATAGTAATTCAAAATGTTTCACAATTTTCTGGAAAGCTCTATTCCCCATTCTTACATATCGTCATTTACTGGACTTTAACATGCAACTCTTCCCAAACTATGAGTTCCGTTTTTGTATATTTCAGTAATGGCCTTCATGATACCAGTTTGTACTTTCTGACACATATCTAATACATATTTCCCCTTTCTATAAATTACACAACCATACAGCATATCCATTTTTCTTCCTTTGCTTTTATTTATTGATACATGTCCTTTAGGTTTCTCTCCCTACACTCACTTAAAGTCACAATCTTCCATATGTCATAATCATGAGCTGATTGTTTTCTGTTATCCACTGTGGCTTTGGCTGATAAAGACTTTATCATAACACTTTTCAGTAATGTAAAAAAGGAAGGTGTAGGAATGACTACCAGCCTTAGTCATTCAATAGGGCAATATTGGTTAGCTATGGCACATTATAGCACATTATGGCACCTTTTGGCTAGTATGCCCCAAATACAAATACTAGTTTTATCCCACACATGCATACTCTATTCAATATAAGCTAGAGACTACCTTGCAAACCAACGTGTTATTCCTTGTTTTTCAACTATCAGGATATAAACCATTGGTGGGATTCAAATTTTTTACTACCGGTTCTGTGGGCGTGGCTTGGTAGGCATGGCAGGGGAAGGATACTGTAAAATCTCCAGTCAGAGGTGGTACTTGCTGGTTCTCGAACTACTCAAAATTTTCGCTACTGGTCCTCCAGAACTGGTCAGAACCTACTGAATGCCACCTCTGATATAAATGTAGTATTCTAATCTAAGATGCACTTTAGATGCAATGCAATCTAGCAATTAGAGACATGTATAATGTTCCAGTCTAGAAATGAAACTCTATGGAGAACTCTATAATGTTACATTACAATACGATGTTCGCAAACAAACAACCAAGCTCAGAAAGCACCAAGTACTCCATATGTTAACATTTTTCCCCATACTATACAGACTTAATCTTTCTTAAGCATTCTTACTTAGAATGCTTTCCAGAAAGCACCAGAAACAATCAATTGTCCACTTCCAGAATTTGACATTTTGCAGATATCTCTTTTGACACAGGATTTGGAGATTGGTGACAGTAAGAATAACCCTGGATCTGCTTCAAACTGTTCCTGAGATTTTGGTGACTGAAACAATGCATTGTGAAAGAGACCTTTTTCTCAAAGTGTTTCATGAATCAGAATCAGTTTAAATTAATTCACTGTTCATTGATTTTTGGGGGATGGAGGAGGAGAAAAAAAGAAGAAGAGGAAGAAGAAGAAGAAGAAGAAGAAGAAGAAGAAGAAGAAGAAGAAGAAGAAGAAGAAGAAGAAGAAGAAGAAGAAGAAGAAGAAGAAGAAGAAGAAGAAGAAGAAGAAGAAGAAGAAGAAGAAGAAGAAGAAGAAGAAGAAGAAAGATTCAAAATGAATCTCCTTAAAAAATGCAGCGATGTGGGCTAACTTTGAAAGAAAAAAATTATGCAACAGCTAAAGGCCAGAGAGTGCAAAGTCTGCATCCAGATCTCAAAGCCAGTTATTCCCCGCCTGGCCCCCAAATAATGACAATATTTCTGCTCTAAATTGAAGTGTACGTGGGTGGGAATGAATGGCAAAGGCCCCAGCAGTGTACTGCATTCCTTTCATTGCACTTCACACTTTGAAAAGCAAGTGTTAATCACTCTCTAGCTTTATGGAAAGCAGATGTGTCCCTGCCATTTGGAAAGTGAAGGCAGAATCTATATATCCTGCTCTCTTGGCTCCTTCTTCTCTGGTCTGCATTTCTGATCAGCGTCTGCCCTTCTTGACTTCTTCTGTGCCTAGAAATCAGTGTTTGACCATGAATCAACCTTCTCCTAACTTCTTTTCCAGGTAAACACAGCCATATGGAACCAAGTTGCAGACATGGTTCATAGCTCTGTTCAGCTCCAGTGTATGTAAGGCATATATTTTATATTTTCTTCTGGATGTCTTCCGGGATTATCTGTTCGTAGAAAAAAATATATTATGGCTTCAGAATATGCAGTTCTTTTTGTAAAACTGTATTAAGATAACTTGATCCAATGTCAGCATTTTTAACTTTAACTGGTAACTCCAGTGTACATCAGCCCAAGCTGTTGCAACAGTCAAGGTGATTAGTAACCTTCTGGCAGGAGAAGCCAGCCATAGTTTTGGGACTTAAGTTTGGATACTACCCAGAATCATTATAGCTGCTCTTCCAAATTTGCCCTGGCAACAGTTGTACGATTCACATGTGAAGCTTTCCATGGCATAATATGCCGAACTATAAAGTAGCCAAACTCATTTGAAACTAGGACACTGGACAAACCTACTTGTGTAATTAGTTCTGTTCAGGGCATTGTATGTATCCAGAAAATGGATAAATTAAGGCCATTGTCATGATAATTATAAGCAAGTATGTTATACAAAGACAGCCAAAAATATCTTGATTATATCTACAAAGCAGTCAGTTTTTAGTTGCAGAGAAAGGGCCAAGTATGGAATTCAGGAACCCCGTAATGATAGAAGGAGAGACTAGATATTGGTCTTTCTGCTAGGTCTTCAGGAGTATCTGTCTTTAAGCTTTGCTTATAAGATACTAACACAGAAAAGTCCAGGAATTAGATGAAGTAATAGCGATTAGGCCAAAGACATGGTAGCTGTTGGGAAACTAGCATTTTAGGATCAGAGACTATATCTGTAGCTGGACAATTGGAGAAGAAATGCTGCATTAGGCAGCTATGTGATCCAAATGCGGATAATATTTATTAAATGGTAAAAACATGAATTGAATTTCCACAAAGAAATCTAGACTTTAGATCCCAAACATGGAATCCATATGCCTACAAATATTTGGTGCCTACCAAATTATCAGTTCTGCCTGTTTTTGTTTTTATTTTAGCTTCAGAGGTGGAAGGAAGGAAGGAAGGAAGAAAGGAAGGAAGGAAGGAAGGAAGGAAGGAAGGAAGGAAGGAAGGAAGGAAGGAAGGAAGGAAGGAAGGAAAGGAAGGAAGGAAGTTGAACCTAAAGTTATATTTGCAGCAATGCTTCTGAATTCTGAGAGGCATTTTGTAAAACAAAGTAGTTGCAACTTTTTGGGTCATCAGGTCTAATGCTCTCAATACAGAAACCCAGATTAAAATCTCTTAGTCAGATGGTTGTCTAGCCTGCATTTGAATATATTCTACAAAGAAAAGCCCATCATTACTCTAAGTAATTGGTTCCACTTTGAAACTCTTCTTGTAAGTTAGATTCAGTTAGAATCTGACTTCCTGTAAAAATAAATCCATTATTCTGTGGTGTCTATTCTACAATAGTGAGCAGGTCTTGACCTTCTACTGTGTGACACTCTTTCAGGAATTTGAAGAGTCTGGCATACCATCTCTCAGTCTTCTCTTTTATAAAAGCTAAACATTTGCAGATCCTTCCATCTGTTCCCTGAACTGAGATCCTTCCATCTCTTCCCTGAACTGAGTTTCTAGTTTCTTATTCATCTACCTTGCTGTTATACAAACCTACTTGCTGCAGTTTGTCTAAATCCTTCTTAAACATAGTACCCAGAACTGGGTACAGTACTCAAAGTGAAACTGTCACTTCACAGAATTTGGAAACTGTGCTTCAAATAAACACAGTCTAAAATTGCATTTGTCTTTTGTATAAATATATCACAGTACTTATATATACTTCGTAATTATTATTATTGTTGTATTATTGTTCTGAAATTATTTTCACAAGTACTGTCTTCCATCCTACATCTGTTTTGTTGCATTTCTGTCTCCTACACAAAAATATATTCATCTTGGTTAAACCTCATGCTTTCAGCCTATTTCTCTAACCTACATTTGTATTTTTTTTTTGTATTTATTTGTTTTGTCAATCGCTTACAAGATACAGGTATAAGAATAAATATAGTTTTGAATACATGAGATAGATACTTGTAAGAAAAATAAAAAGAAACACTAGGACAGGGAGGGTAAGCACAATTGGTGCGCTTATGCACGCCCCCTTAAATCTTCATCCAAGTCATTTCTAAAAAATATGGAAGAACACAGGGCCCAGATCTGAGCCCATTCAACACTTTTCTCCTGTTTGATGAGGAACCACTGATGAGTGAGTAACATTTTGTAGTTGTCTTTGTATTCCCCCTAATTGTCATGTCATCCAGCTCATACACAATTTGTTCACTAATCAGAACGTTGAGAGTGCTTTGTCAAATGCTTTGCAGAAATCAAGATGTATTATGTCTACGGTACTGCCACAACGTATTAAGGAAGTTAGTTTGGCTAGACTTGTTCTTGGCAAATCCAGATTGACATCTGGTAATTGCCACATTGTTTTCAAGTGTGTACTGACTGATTTCTTTATGAGCTACTACGGAACTCTAAGCTGGTTTGTAGTTCCCTGGAGCTTCCTCTCCCTATCCTCTACTCCCCTTTTCCAAGATAAGGAGAATATTTGTCCTCCTCCAGTTATCTGTCATTTCAACCATATTGCAGGATTTCTCTCAAATAATCTCTAAAGGCTGAGCCAGAGGAATACCTCATTTTTTCAGTAACTTTTGGATGCAGTTCATTTGACCTTGGAATTGTTGTTTCCCCCAACACACACATCCTGTGCTAAGCCTATAGGGCTACAAACATATTCCACATTTTTTTATTCTTAGCTAAAGTATCTGCATCCTTCTATGTAAAATGGATGTCTTCCAAATGTTTGGCGCCAGGTTTTCTTTGGCCTTCCTCTTTTTCTTTGACCATTTGGTAGTATCCAATTGATTGCGGTCTTTGCTGGATGTTGCTCATTCATGTGGAGCACATATCCAGCAAAACACATTATTCATTCTGTCACTATTTCAGGGAGTCTTCGGGAATTGCTTCGTCATTAGTGACATGTATTTCCTTGTTAGTGACATGGTCCCCATATGAGATACGAAAAATCCTCCTGAGGCATTGGAGGACACTCCCACTGTTGGGAGACATTGATCTTATGAATAAGGTCTGTAGATTTGCAGATCTCATTGGCATATATTACAGTCGGCATGACAATGGCATTAAATAATCTGATCTTGGCTGCTGGGTTAATGGCGGATGAGATCCGTACTGAACACATCTATTAGAAGACAGCAGTTGCTTTGCCTATTCAGAATTTCACATCTTCTTCTGTTCCCCTATCTCTATCCACGATGTTACCAAGATAGTTGAATTGTTCTACAAAGTTTAAGGCCTATTCTACTCATGTTATCGAGGTGTTGGCTTGAACATTGCTGACATGCAACAGCTTGGTCGTGTATTCACTAATTTTAATGCCCATTTTACTTGCTTTTGCTTCAAGTGCCAGTGTCATATCTTTCTGCTATGTCTTGGAGTTTTTAACTCATTCAAAAGGAGTAGGATATCCGTGATATGTCTTTATCAGTTTCAGGGCTCACTTATATCCTTTCATCTTGGTCTTCACAACTACTTGGGGGAAAACATGCTTGGAGAACACTCAGACAAAATAATTAAGGGGTTCTGCCTTTTTTGGGAGGGGGAAAGGCTATTACTAGTATTTTATGGCATCAGTATAACATTATACACTTTCTTTCTATTCCTTGAATTTTGAGCATATCTAAACAACATTTTGTTCTTACTATCCTCACTTCATTTTTGAGCTTCAGCTTTTGTATCAGCATCTCCACAGCTTTGGGCTATCTGTCTGTACCTTTCCTTGGTGAGCTATGTTTTCTCTGTATATACGTGTTCTTTTTTAAAAAAACAAAACAAAACTCCAGATCTTATCTAAGCTTATTGTTGAACTCTGCTGGCTTCTATTTTCCATTTTGTTCCCTCATTGGAATTGTTTGCAGTTGTGGCTTCTGTCTTCTTTTTAGTGCCTCCATTTATCTTGAGCTCCTTTTCCCATTATGTTGCCCTGCTGTGAAATCCTACTTACATGTGCTTTGACTTTATTAAAATCTCATTTAAAAAATAAATAAATCTCAAGATATGCATGTAAGTACATTCAACTTGAGTTTTCCTTCAGGAATTCAGCATGACATGGCTACATTCCCTGCTCCACCTCCCTCATGTTCCTTCTGTTCTACCTCTGAATTGATTGCTTTTCTGTAATGCATGGGAAACAGTTTTCAGGCTTTAAGATATGTACCTAAGGAAGCTTAATGTCTTTTAGGAATTAAAAGAGAAAAGAACTGGAGAAACAATTTGGAACTTTGTTACTATATATGTTGACAGCAGCAAGATTATTGGATGCATAAAAATGGAAGGACGCTTTGATTCCTATCATGGAAGAATGGTTGCAGAAGGTGATGGGGTTGGCTAAAATGGCAAAACTGACTACCTTGATAAAGAAAAGACTTTAGTTTCCACATGGAGACTGCTTCTGAACTTCGTGCTTGATGTGGGAAAGAATGAATCTTTGACTTTGGGTTTTACAGATTAGAATTGATCGATTTTTATAGAAATGACTTGTTCACACTATTATGGAAAAGCAAAAGGCTGTGATTTGTCGTTAATGCCCTATTCTACTGTAACAGAGAGAGTCAGAAGTCAATGCTTCTTTTTCTTTCCCTAGCTTTCCACACATTCCCCCACTTTTCCCTCCCCCATCACTGCCCTCTTATTTACTTTTGTATTTTGTATTTTATAATACTTTATAACTTAATAAAAATTACAAGTTAAAAATAAAGGAATTAAAAGAGAGTCAACGATTAAATGTGGATTGAAGCAATGTACTTTATTTTGATTGGATTCCTAATCCTGTTAATTTGTTACTGATACCAGTAACTCCTCAGGTGGCCAGACACAAAATAAACAAGGCCAAATGGGAGAGAGAGATATCATTGCCCCGAATACTATGGGATCAGATGGTTCCAGCTGAATCAGCAGGGCTTCAGTCTATTTGAAGAGTTATCTCTGAAACTGGATAAAGAGACCAAGACCATTTCAGTTCCCAGACTGAATCTAAATGCTGTTCTTCTTCTTAACCCAAAATGAAATGGAAAACATGCTTACAAATTCTGTAATGTCAGAGAGTTAAGAAAGGATTCCCCACCATCCACTTTATATTTTTATGGTAGTCTTTTTTTATATACATGGGGAAAATTTATTACTCCCACCCACCTACCTTACCCACCACCTGATCTATTTGTAGTCTGTTATTCTGGTTGAATACATATGTAATGGATCCCGCTGGTTTTTTTTAAAAAAAACCCTGTCTACAGCTCCAGGCTGTACAAATTGAAATATCAAATTTAATGGGATAAGCAGGTGCCAAAGTGTTATCAACAAATACAATTCTAACCATAACGTATAAATCAGAATGGTTAGGATTGACTTAATTCCCCCAAACTCTCACAAATTGGTTACAGTAAATCTTCAATCTGTTCTTCGTCTCCACTGTGTGAGGCAAGATATAAAAAAATTCTTAACTTCTCAGAAACTCCCCTTACATGCTCTGAGGAGACGTAATGAGGGCAGAAAAGGAAGGCTGCATTTGAAGACCTTCAATTAATAGCAGCTCTTTGACTTTGTCATCCATTTATTGGAACTGAATTTCTGAGCACAAGGGAAATGGATTGATGGTTATCTCAACTATGGGAAGATAACATCTGATTGAATTATTTAATTGCTTTGGATATGTTAAGATATCAGTTTCAGCCAAAAAGTCACAAAATTAAGGCAATAGGTGGTGTTCACCCAGCAAGAGATAACAGAATAACAGAGCTGGAAGGGACTTTTGAGGTCTTCTAGACCAACTCTCTTCTCAAGCCAGACATTTTATACCATTTCAGACAAATTATCCAACCTCTTCTTAGAAACTTCCAGTGTTGAAGCACCCACAATTTCTGGAGGCATGATGTCATTCCACTGATTAATTGTTCTGTCAGGAAATTTCTTTTAAGTTCTAGGTTGCTTCTCTCCTTGATTAGTTTCGATCCATTGCTTCTTGTTCTGCCTTCAGGTGCTTTTGGAGAATAGCTTGACCCCCTCTTCTTTGTGGCAGCCCCTGAGATACTGAAACACTGCTATCAGGTCACCGCAACTGGCTTTTACCGTGACATGCAGTAGAAGGAAGTGGCATCTTCTGGACAAGCTAATAGGAAAAATCAATCAAAGCAACCGCTTGATGTTTGTCTTCCTGCCCTAAGTGTTAACCCTAACATGGTGCTAAGTACACACATGGTGCTAAGTTAGAATTTGATTTTGTTTTATCTTATTTAACATAACATGCAATTTTAGGCATTGTGGTTTATATGGGATATCTTGTAGAAACCCAGGCAACTGTGGTTTTTCAAAGCAACTGAGAAATTGTAAGTTCTAGCTCTGTTTAGGCATGAAAGTCAGCTGGGTGGCTTTGGGCCAGTCATTCTCTCTCAGCCCAATCTACCTTACAGGATTGTTGTTATGAGGAAAATAGGAAAAGGAAGGAATATTACCGGTAGATGAATTCACCACTTTGAGTTATTGATAAAAATAATAAAGGCAGGACCAAAAAAAATCTTTAAAGAAAAGATGATTAAGTGAACTCTACTAGTTAGTGTTGATTTTTTTTTTTTGCATAATTGGAAATATTGTTTGTGACCATGGGTATTATGCTTGGTTTGCTCCTAAGCCTTGCATACAGAGCTGCCTTGAGTAATTTTTTATGAAAAGGGCAACTATAATAATGTTTTTTTTAAAAAAAACATGTCAATATGGGAAGTTAGTAATGCTTTTCAAATATTATACTAAACATGTTTGTTTAATGTTGCACTATTGCATTAAAAACCCTTTGGGAAACTGGCAAAAAGCATTGGAAAGCCAGCCTTCCTTCCTTCCTTCCTTCCTTCCTTCCTTCCTTCCTTCCTTCCTTCCTTCCTTCCTTCCTTCCTTCCTTCCTTCCTTCCTTCCTTCCCTCCCTCCCTCCCTCCCTCGGCCACACTGAGTCTAGGCTTGCTACCAACTTCCCTGTTGACTTAATAAAAAATTTAATAGTTGCCATGGAGGTCAGGGAAGTTGTGTAGCATATAGTGAGGGTTGGGAAAGTTGTATGGGAATTGGGGAGATGCATAGGGGTGCAGCATGGGTCAAAAAGAGCATATACGGAGATGCAGAAGAGATGCTGCATGGATCAGGGAGATCGTGCAAGGTTGCAGGACAGGTTAAGATGCCTGGGGATGTGTGGGGATGCATGAAAGATACCAAGGGAGTCAGGATCTAAGGTTATGGCGCAGGTCAGGAAGGATGTATGAGAGTTCGCAAGAGGTGAAGTATAGGTTGTGGGGGGTGCATGGTGTTCAGCGTTCATCAGGAAGGGTGCATGTATGGCTATTTGAGTATGCTAATTAAAATTGTGCACCATCTTGCCCAGTGGAAGGTTACAAACAAACAGACAGAAGAGTTTTAGTTGTGTATAGATTGATTTCTCAGTAGTTTCAGAATTCTCAGTAGTGACTATGCTGGCTTTGAAGTCCAGACACCTGCAAGATGTCAAAGTTGTAAAACCCTAACTCAGACAATAGTTGCTTCAAGCCTGTGTTGATTGATGGATTTGCATAGCCACCCATCTCAACAAGTGGCTCTGGATGGTGAATATATATTATATGAAAATAAAAACCAATTACAATCGTAAATAAAAGAATTAAAATGCATACCCGCTGAGGAAATAACACAGTCAACAAACACTAACACAGACAGGATATGGGTTTTTTCACATAGTTGAAGCCCCAGGACTGGGCACAAAACCAGGTCTTAAGGCCTTATGAAAGGCCAGCAATTTTGGGAACATCCTAATTTCCAGGGAAGAACATTCTATAGGGCAGGTGCTACAACAGAAAAGACATGTGTTCTGGGTGCTGCCAACTAAAATTCCTTAGCTAATGGGACCCAAAGCATGACTATTCTGCGAGACCAGATTGGATGATAGAAACAACCAGTCTTTCTGCTGGGCCTTTCGTTTCAAATCAACATAGCATATGACTTGACAGGAATTATGGACAAGCCAGTGACTCATCATACCACAATGAAAACCAATACAATGTATTGATTAAAGATATTGAACTACGAATGGGACAAGATGTTAATCTGTTGACAGCCATGGAAGCTGATTGGTTGATTTTGGGCCAGTCACATTTCCTTTCAAGCCAACACACTTCACAGAGTTGCGATATGGAAAAATAGGAGGTTGGAGGACGATGCATAGCACCTTGAACTCTTCTGAAAAAGATGGAATATAAACTAATAAATAAATAAACATGATAGGTTAAAATGTGGCTTCCTTCATTACACAAATCCAACTTAATGTATTGTTACAGATCAGAGGTGGGGAACCATGCCCCCTGCTTATGATTTGAACTCCCAGAATTCCTGAGCCAAGCATGGCTAGCTCAGGAATTCTGGGAGTTGAAGTCCACGAGTCATAAAAGGGCCATGGTTCCCAACCTCTGTTCTAGACCATTCAGGAAAGAATGGTTTAGTTAATCATGGGCTAACATTTACTGAAAGGATTTTGCTGTAAACCAATGGCCCCCAACTTTTGGGGCACCAGGAACTGATTCTGTGGAGAGAAGTTTTACCACAGACCGGAGGGGCTATGGTTTCTTGTGCTGCCTGCATCCTGCTGATGAGGCTTTGCTTGTTTGCACGGCCTGGTTTCTGGCATGCTTCATGGACCAGAGGTTGGAGACCCTTGCTATAAACCATCTGCTCTAAAAACTGATTTTTCTTTTTTTTTTATATGCAAACTTTGGTTTTCAAATAAATGACACATATAACCTCTGGTTCAGTCCTAGGTTTTTGTTTCTGGAGTAGCTTTAGTTAAGTTAGGTGAAATTAATAAATATTAGAGGCATTTGAATACATTTTATTTTTAATAGGCCATCCTTTTTTGCACTATTATTCTGTTTTAAGCAGTAGGATATGTTTTTTAAATGTTTTTTATTTTATTTTATACAAACAATCCATCTTCCATTTAAGTGTGTCGTCTTGGGTACAAATATCTTGTGCAATAACAATTACAGTTTATACATATTCATTACCCTAGTATTAATATTCTATTCTTACTTAATACTGATATGCATAATATATCTAATTATTATAACGATCCCTTTTTGCTAATCTTCTTAATTTCTAACTTCCTTATTTATTCTCCAGCCATTGATAAAATAATTCCCATATCATATAATATTCGGTTTGTTCCTTCTCTTTAATCGCAAGCGTTAGCCTGTTCATTTCTGCACATTCTAATATTTTCCTCATCACATTCTCATCTGTTGGAATCTTTTCACTTTTCCAGTTTTGTGCAAATACGATTCTAGCTGCAGTTAACACATGGATAATTAAATATGCCTTCTCTTTACTATAGGTTTCAAGTATAATCCCCAACAGAAATATTCCAGGTTTTAAATCAATATGTTGCTGTATCATCTTTTCCAACCACATGTGTATTATTGTCCAATATCTTTTGGCTTCTGCGCATGACCACCTCATATGATTGTATGATCCAGATGTCTGATGGCATTTCCAATGTTTAGCTGATTTATCTTTAAACATCCTTGCCAGTCTTGTCGGTGCAAAATGCCATCTATAAAACACCTTATACAATTTTTCTTTGTATATTTTTAATGTATGTCAGCTAGGCCATTACTTTGCTAACAGCTCTAGGGGTGGTGTGGGTTAAAACATGAAGAAGGATAAATATTAGCTGTTACAGGAAAAACAAGGTTATCATGAACCTGAGTGACAGAGCAAAGGTCAGACGGAAGTAATCTCTCCATGGTAATGCACTATGATCCTGATGTAATATTGTCCAAGTTTAACTAAAAGGACAAACTTTATCAAATATTAACTACTGTGAAACAGATGTTCTACAGAACATTTACCCCATTTGCAATATGAAAAGTTTAATAATCATCAAACTGTATGTGGACATACTTTTCTTGTATGTGGACATACTTTTCTTTGTATTTACATATCTTTGGCGAGGAGTATATGGGTCCTTTTCTGGCTATCCAAATTATTAGATGTAGGCTTTTGAATTATTGAATCCCTAGGATCAAGTAAAATGGTGATTCTAAGTCTATTGTCTACCTATACTCCAGCACTCAAAAAGAAGTTCCAACGAAAAGGGAAGAAATATTTTTTTCAGTTTTTATGCTTTGAGTAAGACTGCCAGATTTAAACTTATTGCTAGAAAAAAGGAAGACAATAACTGAGCAAAGTTCTTTTATAAAATAAATATTTATAGTTATTTCAGAGGAATAAAAGAGATTTAGTAGGCAGATAAAATCAGGAAGAAAGTTAAATATTGGACAGTAAAAATAATGAAAGATCTTTATAAACTTCATAGTCTTTCACTGGCATGAAATAAAGTTAGGATGGCCTCTGAGGATTTAGATGTATCTCTGATGACTTTCATTATTATTTCAAGGAGCTTAGAGTAATATATAGTGGTATTTGGTTACTGCATTTTGATTTCACAGCAATTTTATAAAATAAATTACACTAAGGCTTTTCTTCACGCAGCAAAATGAACCACATGCTAGCCAATCACATTTTATCCTAGAGTTGTAAATAACACCAGCCATATCATTATAATTTTAGGTTTTCATGGAATCCCAGCAAATTTGGATAATAGAATAAACTACTGTTAATGTTTGCAATGTTACATGAATGCAGACATTATAACTTGTCCAAGGCTGGATACAGATGGTTCTCATTTAGGGACTGCTTCATTGAGTGATCATTCACAATTACGATGGTGATGAAAAGATAACTTTGTGACCAATCCTTGCATTTACATCTTTCACAGTTCTGTAAAGCAAAGGAAAGCTGAAATGAGATCAGAGAGAGGCACAGTTGCAGTTTACTTAGCAACCACTTTGCTTAACAACCGAATTGCCAGTTCCAAGTTGTGGGCACTTAAATGAGGACTATCTGTATAACTCTTTGTAACTGCACGAGGAACTGAATTCTTAAATATTAGTTAAGTAGAATGTTCTATCCATTACAAGGAGACTTGTACTTTTACCTGAAATATTTTTTTCTTCTATTCAATTGTGTCTGATTCTCAGAGATTGCCTAGACAAGTCCTTGCAATGTAACATATTACAAGAGTAACTCAGGGGTTTCCCCTGAGGTCAGAACAATTTAGGAATAGGGAAATTACCTATACACAGCGGGGGAAGAAGATGGAGAAGGAGCGGGGAAGAGGGAGAGAGAGGGAGGGAGAGAGAGAGAGAAATTTACAGGTTAGTTAGGCATGGTATTCATGCTCAGACTTTTGAACAATAGTAATCTGATTAATGTTACTATCTGGAGAACCTTTTAAAATATTTTCCTCTGAAAATGTAGCTTTGCTTTAAATTTTATTGATTTTTTTTCCATAACTCCTCCTGTTGGTCCACCATAAGTCTCTCAAATTTTACATTGATTTTAACGTACAGTTTGTTCTGTCTCTGAGTTATATTTCAGCCATCAGTTTGCATATAGGTCCTAGGAAATGAGCTTGGTTTTGTGCAAGCGTTTCAATTTCTGTTATCTTTCTCAACCCCTCTCTTTATTTTTTGAGATCACTTTTTATTTTTCTGTGCACACATTAAATTCATTCATTGTGCAGTTGTTGTGTTTAAATTTGTTTTCTGAATCTGCCTATATCTTACTGGCATTTGATATTACATTTTTGTGGTAACGATCCTTAAAATAAAAAGCATTTGATAGTAAAGCTAGTGGTAAAATTGTCAGAGCTACTCTTTCTCTTAAAATGTTGCAAATTTTTTATAGGCTTTGTGTTATTTGAAATAATACTTCAAATTGTTTTCTTCTTTTGTTCCTTTGTGCTAGAGATACCTATGTAGTGCATTATCTTGATGCGCACCTTCTAATATTGATCTCCAATTATTCAGAGATCTTGTCCCTTCTGTTATCCATAATAACACGATTTGTCTACAGTACAATGTTAGACTGGGAAAAGCTAGCCAGCCTCTTTCCTTTGGAGCTTGCACATTTTAAAATTTTATTCTTGTTTTTCCCTGCTCTATATAAATTTCTTGAATGTTCTTCATCAATCCTGCAAGTTTTCTCCTGAAATTGGAAGTGGTGCCATTTGGAATAGAAAGTTTATTTTAGGTAATATATTCATTTTCATGATTTTATTAAGTCCTAGCCAGGAAACTTTAAAGCTTTAAAAATTGAAATGGGTTGGAATTAGACATTTTCAATCAAAAGAGAATACTGTTTACTAGTCAAGTCACCAAAAAGAAGACGAAGGAAACGCTTGGTTTTCATAGGCAGGAAAGATTACAGCAAAAAACAGACTTGGCTACAATATAGTCAATGACTGAATAATATTAATTAGACTTTGTAGACAACTTTTGAATATGACAATTATCCAAGTTTATGCTCCACTGATGCAGAAGAAGAGGAAGTTGATGAATTTTAGGCTCAAACTCAATCTGAAATTCACAAAATATGCAAGTAAGATGTACTATTTGTTGACTGGAGACTGGAATGTTGAAGTTAGAAACATGAAAGAGAAAAACGTAGTTATATGGCTTAGGAAACAGAAATGAAGCAGGAGAATGAATTGTCAGTTTCTGCCAAGCCAGTAATATTTTTATTTATTTATTTAGAATTGTCAACCACTTATAAGATAATAGGTATAAGTATATATATAGTTATGAATACATGAAATGGGTACATATAAGAAAAATAAAAGAAACAATAGGATATCATGAGATTCAAGCTGGTTTTAGAAAAAACAAAGGAATAACAGACATTATTGTTGATGCATGCTGGAAAGACTAAATATACCAAAAACAACTCATACATTTTTTGGGAAAAGCTTTTGATTGTGTTGACCAGGTCAAGTTTTGGAATGTCCCAGTGGTGGGATTCAACTTTTTTACTACTAGTTTTATGGGCGTGGCTTGGTGGGTGTGGCAGGGGAAGGATACTGTAAAATCTCCAATCAGAGGTATTTGCTGGTTCTCTGAACTATTCAAAATTTCCACTACCGGTTCTCCAGAACTGGTCAGAACCTGCTGAATACCACCTCTGGAATGTCCTTAGGAAAATAGGAATCCCAGAACATCTCATTGTCTTCATGAGAAAACTCCCAGTATACATAGCGCAGTAAGCAACAGACAGAACATGGCAATACAGCTGGTTCCAGACCAGTAAAGAGAAAGACAAAGCTATACATTCTTTCCTTAATTATATAAACTATATGCTGAATATATATTGAAGGTTGGATTGAAAGAAGGAACATCAGTAACCTGTGCTATGCTGATGATCCCACTTTCATAACTGAAAATGCAAATGATATGCAATTGCTAAAAATGGAAGTCAAGAAGCACAGTGGAAAAAAATGCAATTAAATATGACTAATGGCAACTGGCACATCAACCAGCCTTAGAACTGACAATGAAGATACCAAAGAAATTGATTGCTTCTGCAGTAAAGGAGCCAATAGTCAGGAAAAATGCCACAGACGAATACTTGATAGAATGAGAATAAAGGCTTTGGAAAAATATTCAGACGCCTTGTCTATATTTACAAAGTTCAGAATCACGCAGGCAATATTTCCCCTGTGATATTTTATGGAAGTGAAAGCTGGATTTTGAAGAGGGATAGAAAGCGTATTAACACTGTTGAACTTTGGAGTTGGAGAAAACTGCTGGTAATATCAAGCATAGCCAAGAAAACAAACAAATGGATCATAGAATAAAATGATTCAGAGTTCTCACTGAAGGCATAAATCATCAGGCTCAAATTATCTTATTCTGGGTACATTATGCAAAAATTAGCAACAAGGTAAGTAGATTTGCTTACAGTCATAATGGGTATACTACTGAGAGATTTGAGGGACCAGTTTAGGAGGACGGCTTTACCTGGAGAAAATCTATCTATGAGTTGGCACCAAAGTGATGGTATGTAATCAGAATGTTAACATACATTATTAAAATTCTCTGATTGGTGTTATATCGGAGATATCAATGATATCACTATCAATAAATAAAAAATATCCCCAAACTATTTTTATACATTTCTTTGATTGAAGTATAATTTATTGTCCATGAGCTAGTCATCAGAAGTAGCCAAGACTCTCTCATTATGGAACAATAATATGAAATTAAAATGACAAGGAAAAACTTTTAATTAGAGTTGCTTAATATGTTAGCAGAATTGGAACAACTTGTGAATAAATAGAAAAGGAGGATTTGGACTGTGGAAACGGGCAGAGCTGGACTAGATAATGGGCTATTAAATGCTTGTAAAGGAGTTTAGCTTTCATCCACATGCCCTAATTGTGCCACAACTGCTCCATAAGTAAGGATCTCGGTAGAATAAATGAATAATGTGCAAGAAGCAAAGAACATACAGGAAAACACCTTCTCACAAACCACTGCCTTCCACATGTAGAATTATAACTCCCAAAATTCCCAGATGAAGTTTTATTGTCTTTTTTGAATGGTATGCAAATATGGTTTCGTTCTGTGTCAATAGGCACATTGAAATAAATCAACCATCAATATCAGTAGACAAGAAAGTTCAAAGCTGAAGAGAGTTTGAAATTATTCTCCTTGCTCCTTCCCATCAGTTTCACATTGATGTTTCCCTGTAAACTCTCTGAAAAATACTAGAATGCCCTTCAACAGATGTAGGGAATGTGTTGCGTGCTTGTACACAGCATTTCCCTACAGACTTTCATGCATTACCACCCCAACTGCAGTTTTCTCCAATTTGAGTGTCAGATTACAATCTGTGAAATCAAAATAGGTTTAGCCGGCTGTAATTCCATTCTTTTGTAGTAACTCAGATGAGTACTATTTTTTAAAATTAACAATTAATTGATGTTAATCTCAATTCACTTCTGAGTTTTAAATAATTGGTGGGCAATTTTCAAACTGGGATTAACTCAAAATGGAAGCTTAACATGTAAATAAAAATGAACATTAGGCTTGTATCACTCTTTTTCCAACCATAAATTGAAATCTTTAATGCTGGAGTTACAATAGAATTTTGACTGAAAGAGAAATTTAGTACCTGCAATTTGTCAAAGGGATTAATACAACCCTAATCCTAACCTTAAAACCTTTATTTTTTTTAAGCTTGGTAGTTAAATTTTGAAAGATAAACAAGTTAAAATATGTTTTTGATACCACAGTTGTATGCGTATAGAAGAAAATATGGGAACGTCAGTTGCACCTACCATTTTCCCCTCCCCTAATTGCAGACACCTCCACCAGTGATAAACCTGAAACTTAGGAAAGTTAGAATCCCCATTCTTAGATAGATAAAAAGTAATTTGGAGTTTGTCTTACCATAAAAACATTATGAATAATTTATCCATCTGCTTAAAATAATTTAAAAGTACTGATATAAAAATCACACTAAGTACATATATCTGTCTTGAAGTAATATTCATTTTTGCAACATGCCTCTTTTCTCATCAACTTCTGGGGATTTTTAACCATCTTTTATATAACTATTAAACTAATATTTGAAAGGTTTACACATATAAAGAAACACAGGTAGAACAATTATTTCAAGATATTGGTAAGAAAGTAAACACAATTTTTTACAGATTTCTATAGACATTTTAGAACCAACAGGGAGTATATGAGATTTACTCCAATTAATTAAAACTTGTACCAAGCTTCTGTACTATGTCAGTTTTATAAACTTGCAACAGAGGATTCCTAATTGTCAATCCAACATCATAAATTATGTCATATAATAGCAGTGTTTGTTTAACTCCAGCCACATCTATTCCCATGCTGTTCTTTGATTCACTGAAACTAGGTCAATTTTTTTCAGTACCAAATTAAATAAGAGAGGAAATAAAGAGAAATTCCAGAACATACTTTGATAAATGGGTGAAAACGTCATTTTTGATCACTCTGGTTGAAAGATGAGAATACCACATTTTGATTCAATTAAAGAAAGAAAAAGAGGAAATCCATATTTGACCAACTTGTTCCACAGATTTGAACTGCAGCATATCAAAGATGCTTCCATTTTCAACAAAACCTCTACTGCTGATTCTTCTGAATCTATATCTAAGATATTAGTCAGTAATCTAATACTGCCTGGGGCTTGTTGTCCTTGTATGAAACCAGATTGCATAGGATAAACAACTCTATGAAGTATCCTCTGTAGACTCTGTATGAGAATCACTGTCAATGTTATATCATCACCATTTAAAGATTTGTCTTCATACAGTTAATAGAGTTCATTATTTCCTATTTAAGAAGGTAAACAAATGACTTCAATTTTGAAGGCTCATTATTTTAAAAAATAAACAAATATCATCCACAGTAACCTTTAACTCAGATTACAAAGATAAAAATAAAAAAGTGCTGGTTTAGAAGATCAAGAGTTATGATATGTTAGATTCCAAGTATTCTTAATGATTGCAATTATACTATTTTGTTGTTGCTGTTTAACTGAGAGACGAATAATTTAGTAGATTCTTTTCCTGAGATAATAAAGCTATACTTTTTAATGTTTTTCTTTAATTTTAGTCTTGTGACCTCTGAGTACATGTGGGTGTTTTCATATCTGAAGTTTAGACTGTAAAATTATTTTTCTACCTTTTGTGAATATATTTGAAAGACGTTATATAGAATAAAAACAATGAAAGAGTCATTTTTAAATTGGAGGTTATAGTGGCCATCCCAATTGTTGGAAGAAATATCCATCTGGTTCAGTTCCAAGCTGGCAGAAAGACACTGGAAACATAGAGTCTGATTGGAAAGATGGTTTAATGATGAAGCAGAACCACCAAGCACACGGTTCTGGTGCAGCTGACCACATGGAGTTGTGAGTGGGATTTTTTTATACCTTCTCTGAGCTTTGCACTTGAGCTTCCTGTTCCTGTGCAGGAACATGTATTCTATTGGCTGTTGTCAGACTCCCATCGGTCCATATAGGGGTTTGTAGGGGTCATGGCTGGCTCTATAGATTGTCTGAGTTAAGTTTGAAGTTTCTGATGCAATGTCTTCAGGCGATTGGGCAATGTAGCAAATTCTGTGTCTTAGTGGGTTAATCCTATTATGTCCTGAAGGGTCATGCCTTATTCCAGGGTCATGCCTTATTCCTTTTCGGCACCGAGTAGCCAAAGTGCATATGCACATGCGCATTGCCAAAATGCAATGCATGCACATCCCTCATGCATGCGGGCCTCCCTGCACCTGTGCCCCGCCCTTTCGTATGCATGACAAAGGCCTGAAGACCAGCTGACCAGTGGGAGACATGCATGCATGTGTGGGAGAGCTGATCTAGGGCAATAATTTGTGTGTCCAGAGAGAGAGCTCAGTGTGCCACCTCTGGCACACATGCCATAGATTTGGCATCATGGTCTTATTCTCTTCACCCTGAAGCTGAAGGTCTTTTGTTTTGTAGATAGGCTGGCCCAATCTTTCTTAATGGGCACAAAATATCTGCTGGGACAGGGAACTGGGGCTTTGAGTTTCTGTCTCCCTAAAGATTTTTTTATTTCTCTTTTAGGGGAAATATTTTATCCTGCCTTTTTAAAATATTCCTCAAAATATTTCATTCTTCTGGGGAGGAGTGTGCGGCTTCCCACAATATCACAGTCAAGAAAGCATCATTCTCTTAAATTTGGAATAGGTTGGTTTATTGTGATGACCAAGATGTTAAGTTAAATAATCCTAAAAACCTGGTATATGTTACTAGTTCCTCCTTTACCAGTGACTTGGTTACGCTGGGGAGATTGTATTATCTTTTATCTCCAACTAAGTTTTTTCTTCTTTCCATTCAATCATGATTCTCAGAGACTGCTTGGAAAAGTCCCTGCAATTTTCTTGCCAAGGATTTTTTTTTATTTGTCATTGTCTCCTTCCTAGGGCTGAGACAAAGTGACCGGCCCAAAGCCACCCACCTAAGGCAGGACTAGAACTCAAGGTCAACCAGTTTCTAGCCACTATACAAAACTGGCTTCTAACAAAGCGAAAAGGATGTTAATAGCTTATTTGAAACTCCCAAAATGTTTGTTTTTATTCTGCAAAATTCTGGAAATAATCATCTTCATTCCCAAGCTCATTGCATTACAATGGTCCTTGTAATTCCTGAGGGTTCCATTCTAGCATAAAACTATGAATAGCAAAACTGAATGGCAGAACAGTAAGACTAATCCCACATTCTACAGTTATCTTGTTCTATCTATGTGCAGCTGTCTATATACTATGCCCATATTTGCTTTTCTCCTCCTCATTTGGTCATGATGGATCTCATTGGATCAATTGTGAAGCTCTGCTTGGCTTTGTGAGCAATTGGCTTTCTTTGGAGTAACTCAGTTAGTGATGGAGGAAGTGGCATTTCTCATGCCATGTGGTTTACACTGGCTTTTCTGCTCTGCTTAGGTCTTTGTATGACTTTGGTGCTAGTGCTGTTGATAGATTGCTTGGGGCAATGGAATAAACTCAAGTGTTTACAGACAGAACTGGTGTCAAGTTGCATAATGCAGAAATCACTGAGAGTGTTTTGCAGACAGCACTAGCCCTTTAAAGCACCTATAAATAGCAAAATAGTTATAGTTTTTAGAGCACTCATAAACATTGCATTTTGTCCCATTGGAATGTTTAGAACAATTCTGTGGAATTGATTAGTAATATCCTCCTCATAGTGTATATAATGGCTGCATGTTTTTAGCTTAGCAAGGTGAACCAGTAAGGGAAGGACTTCTGGTTCATGTATCTAATCTAGCCAACCAATTCTTTGAATTCAGTCCAGGCACATCCTTACCCTTTGACTTTTTTGGTCTTTGATCTCCATATGGATAGAATGCTGTTTGTACTTTTTTAAAAGTGTTCCAGCTTCTCCCTTTTTGTCCTTATGGGAGCAGCTCTCTGGCCTTCTGAAATTTGTTCTCTATTATTCTTCAGCCATCTGGAATTGCTATACGTTCATAGTGTCCCAGTCAGTTACAATAAAACTTCAGAGTTCTTCTTCCCCTACTGACAATCAACCATCATAACATTCAGTAAGTTTCTGCAATTTGCAGTAAGTTTAAATTACTATTTTAGCTTTAACAGAAATCACGTGTGGGTTTGAATATGTTGTTTCTATCATGAGTAGTAGTAGTAGTAGGGTGTTGTGAAGATCACAATCAGCAATTTTAATTAAGTTCTGCTGGATTTAATTCTGCAGCTTTTTTGCATATTTTAGTTGGCTGACCCATTTGCTGCCACAAAGGACACAGACATTCCTATAGGGTGCATGTGTTTCCTCCAAATGACTGGTTTCTGTTTCTATAGGTAAGTATGGCGTGCTCATTTTTCTTCGGCACACACCCATCATTAGAATTCAGCCTCAGAGATCTTTCCCATGTGGGAATTTTTCTACTAAACTGCAAAAGGTATCTTCATCCCTGCAGTTAACCACATGACGTAAATTAAATTTCAACTGTGGATAGCATGTTTCACCTCAAAGCACTTCACAGGGCCTTTGTAGCCACTGCTCCAGGAGTGGTTCTGAATCTGTGCTTATTCATGTAACCGTCTGTATCTGGCAGCTCATTTATCACTCAGCTGCAGCATTTATGTAATTTTGCTAAATGCAATTGTCTCAGTTGAAACAGTGAAGGTTTGCCGAGTTGGTAGATGGGATATTTTCCCACAAATGGGAATTCTTCATCACCTGATTTCATAGCTCATTCTGACAAATGATCTTTTCAAGGCAAAAAAAGAATGGAGGATTGACAGCATAGCAGTTCCCCCTCACAACACCCATCTATTCCCCCCCCTTTTTTTTCCTGCGGACAGGCAAACAAGCATAGGGGCAGTGGCATGGTAGAAAGAAGTAAATTAAAATATCTGATTTCCATTTTGTCTAGGTTGGGTGTGAGGAAAAGTTTATAACGCTGGGATGTATTCTACTGTTGGTCAGTTAGAGAGAGCACTGACTTGTATTCTCACTGGTCATAAAGATAATCGCTCATCAAAATTCATAACTGAGATTAGGGAATAGAAATGTACTGGTATAGAAATGCCCACGATTCTTGAATAAGATGCCTTTTTCTGAGATTTGCCATTTTTGAAATACTGAGAAAATTATTAGCCATGGTCCAAGATTGTAGTTTTTAACTGTGATTTTTCCTTTCAACCTCTTTCCATAAAACAAAATGAAAACTTAATGGCTTAAACCTTAAAGGTTTATCGGCTATCATACTATGATGTACACCCCGGGTGTCAAACTCGATTTCATTGAGGGCTGCATCCGGGTTGTGTTTGTGGGGCCAGCTGGGAGTGGTCATTCGTGTTGGAGGCGCCTGTGGGGACCCAACTGCTCTACCAGCAAAAATGGGTTCCCGAACTCCGTTTTCAGCTGCGACGGTCTCCTGCAACCCTATGCCAGCAAAAACCAAGTGGCCCTCCTGAGTTCCTTTTTTGCTGGCAGAGGCACCCCGCGCCAGTCCTTCACTGTTTCCAGGACAGTCCCACGGGCCGGATGTGGTCTGCAGGCCTTGAGTTTGACACCCCTGATGTAAACTCAGAACCGTATCTTAGATAGGCCTTATGTGGGCAAGATTTATTTACAATGGATCAGAGCCAGAATTGAGAGTGAATTAGGTGAAATGGTGAAGGCACCAGGCTAAAACCTGGAGACTGTGAATTCTAATCCCATTTTAGGCACAAAGGAAGCTGGGTGACCTTAGGCTAGTCACTTTCAGCCCTAGGAAGAAGGCAAGGTCCTGTCACTTCTGAAATCTTACCAAGGAAACTGCAGAGACTTGTCCAGGCAGTCACCAGGAGCCAAGGATGACTGGAAGGCATCCTTCCCTGCCAACCAGAAGTAG
This sequence comes from Bungarus multicinctus, assembly GCA_023653725.1. NCBI lineage: Eukaryota > Metazoa > Chordata > Lepidosauria > Squamata > Elapidae > Bungarus > Bungarus multicinctus. The sequence goes on along the minus strand of CM042834.1, from coordinate 150,831,105 downwards.
AACAGATTCTAATGATAGGTTTGCACTAGCGGAAAGAACTTCTGATTATGGAAGAAGGAGGAGGTAATTAGCACCTTGAAGCACCCCACCACCACCCCTTCCTCCCTGCTCCAACTTTCCAAGGCTGAAGCTAGGGATGGGAAGTATTGAAAAGTAGAAGTCAGGAGGAAGGAATTTGATTGCAAAGGTTGGACAAGCAACATTAGATTCCTCTTTGAATGTATGGAGACCCCTTTAAATTAATATCTCTTGTGAAATATTAATGTGATTGTCTTCTATCAAAATTAATAAGAGTTACTCAAACTTGAGAACCAGATTGAGGAAGGTAGTTAAGGCATCAGGCTAGAAACTGAGAGGCTGTGAGTTCTAGTCTTACCTGGGACAAAGCCAGTTGGGAGATCCTGGTCCGGTCACTTTCTCTCAGCTTAGGAAGGAGGCAGTGGTAAACCACTTCCAAAAATCTTGCCAAGAAAATTGCAGGAATGTGTCCAGACAGTGTGTAGGAATTGGTCAAGAAAAAATACTCCTCCTTCCCAGTCATTTAAGTAATATCAATAGCTTGGTTCTAGCATGAATAGGCAGAAAATCAGACCACTATGTATAGTCAGATTAAGAGGGAAAAGGCATAAAAACTGTTCTTTCTAAAAGGTGCCTATCATTCTTGAATGTATGGGCACCTATTGTTTGTGGATCGGCTTTTAAGATAAACAATCTATTGTGTTTCAGTCAGGTTCCCTCTCATCCCGAGAAGCTTGCCTGGCATTATCCCATTCCTCTCTGCAAGGGAAAGGCAGCTGTGGCTTCCGAGTGAGGGTAATATGTTTTCAGACAGCAAGAGCTTTCCAAGTCATTAGCTATTTGCACTCCCCATTGGTATTCCTGAGCATGTGCCTCTCCCTCTCCTCCATTGATGTGCTAGTGCATACCTAGAATGAACATTTGGCTTTCATTTCAAACATCTGGCATGTTATCCCCAGATAAATAATCACCCTTTGATGCTGCTTGCATTTCAGAGTTAATCAGCTTGTCTGTTACTTGCAATCTGCCTACTTTCGGGGCTGTTCCCTGATCCAGAATTTCATTTTTACATTAAATAAGCTGCAGTGACATTGTCTCCATAACTGCAAGGGGGTTTATTTTATTTATATTATTTATTATATCATATATATTCCTTTCATGTGTATTGAGCTTGGAATATCCAGGGAACTGCACCAGAGCCATTCCAAGATATTTTGCTATCATGGGCAAAGGACTAGAATAGATGGTATCCTCTTTTCCCATTTACTTTAAGAACTAAAGTGGCATTGCAATCTTTGTCCATGCAAACCATGGGTAGATCTTTTCAAATATTTGCAGGAGTTGTCTGGAAATTTTGTATATGGGATAATAAAGGGTAAATGAATATGTGACAATTCTCATGAAATGTTGAGCATTTTGCGGTAAACCTGAGATCAATAGGCAGGCCATAGGAACCAGAATTTGGTGATGCCAGAGTTAATATGGGAAACACTTGTAAGAAAAATAAGCTATGAGAACTGGGTTAAATAACGCTGCTTTTTGTTGTTGTTGTTTTTGTTGTTGTTAAGCTCACTATGTTACATAATCCGCATACTCTACTATCCCAGCTTTGATTTACCGATTCATCATTTATGTATGTTGAATTAACTAATCCTCTTAACTTGCTAATTTATTTGCCACTTTCTAATTTAGGATTGCTAGGTGCATATGATAAATCAATGCACTTCTAGAGCAATGTAATCTGCATATATAGATATAACACTTCAGCCATCCATGTTCTTTAGGGATGTTGCAAATGATGTTATAAAAGGGCTGATCATGTAACTATTTGAACTTAAGATTACTAAATATATTAACTTCCTGCTTCTCATGATTCACTAAAGTAACCAACAGAGACTTAGTATTTTAGTATATCATGTTCTGTCCTTCTTGAGGCAGCATACAAAAAAAGATTGATTTTATGAATGAGGGTCTGTATTCTACAGATATGGAAACAGTAAGTATAGTAATTCTGAGTTACTTTTCATACAGTGCTCTTGAAATTCATCTAAAGCACCATTATGGGTCAACATTGCTAGGCATTTGCGGAGCCTTGTGCAAAGCTGTAATGGGCCCATTATTTTTAAAGATAAATATTAAATATTAATACAATTTTTAAATAATTGCATGCTGCAATATTATGCAAAAGTGTTGTTTCTATTGCTTATTTCTTTATTGCATGTGTGCAAACGTATCTCACATTTTCCTGTTATTTTTCCTTCCTCACTCTCTGGGAACCCATATATTGTGGCAAGCCCTTTAAAATCAACATTAGATGATAGTTTCTTCAAGGTTTTTGACAGAAAAGCAGTCATGGAAACATGGAACACCACCTTTGGTTATGATCTGGAAATATAAGATGCTCTATGAAGAAATAAAGTTTCCTCAGGTGCATAGATTTTTGAAAGGAATTTATCTGATCTCCATTCTCTGCATACCAGCATGGATATGATTACTGAAGCACACAGCTTTCGAAGAGTCATTGTGGTTTCTCCTGGCTTTCTTTTAAAGAAAGAAAGAAAATTCTAGCATTGGAAAGAAATGCAAGAAATTCAGCCATAAGCTGAACATAACCTACTAGTATTTCTGGAACTAGCTTACATTTAAGATGGGAATGAAAATGGTGGTAGCAATGATAGCTGAAACAAGCACAATATTAAAAAGTAAGTTCAATGCATTTGACACATCAAAGTTGCCCGAATGAAAAAATAGCAGAATTTTAAAAGAGAAAATCAAGAGAAAGTGTGACTTCTAATACAACTATACAGAAGACAAAACCCAAAAGACAGAACAAGCAATAGAAAAGTAAAATGTTTTCTTAAGGAAAGCAGATCTGCAGCACTTTCTAAATCAAAGGGGAAGAGGATTTATTTATTTATTTTAAAAATAGAAATACAAGTTTAAAAAAAAACATTTTTTCCCTATAATGGACTGACAGTATGGCTTTCAGATATTTCTAAAAAAGGCATTATCTTTCCAAATTGTCTTTGTTCGAGCAATTTTCAAAACAAGATATCATCACATTGGTTTATTCCCTATCATTTTCCTGATAAAGAATAAGTAGATTACCCCCATGACCACACATAATACTCCTGAAAATAAAAACCTCACAGTTCTCTCTTTTTAACTTATTATAATCTTGGCTTCAATGAGTATAACTTCCTTCCCTATTACAACAATATAGTCAACTAGGCTTTCTTTATCTGGAGAAGTAAATTACATTGAAACTAGACAATCTCAGAAAGATAGAAAAATAATAATTCTATACTCATTATATACATATAGAAAAAAGGGACCCCCATCTGCCCTTGACTTGGAGTGCTGTATTGGATATACATATACATGTATAATACATCTGGACTGCTTAAGTGACTTGTGAACTGAGAAGCCATTGTAACAAACTATTTATTAGTTTTGATGTTTGTACAGTGGAAATCTGAATTGGCCCAATTAGATTGACCAACATCTTGCCAATGTGGATCAGTTCCATTATAATTTCTAAAAAGTCCCATTATGTGTAACTTTTAGTAACTTCCAGGTTTTTAGGAAATATTTTGAACTCATGGGATACAACAAACTTATTAAGACTAAGCAGGTTGACATAAGTTTCTTCTACATTATTTTTAGTGCATAAATCCATATCACATACAATTAAAACTTGAAAGGAGTGGGGCTGGGGAACAATTTCCTAGTTTCTTGCTGGTACATTAGTTTTATGACTGATCATGCCCATTATTGGTAAACATTTTGTAAATTTGAGTGTGACATAGTCTCAAAATTCCAAAAGTGCCCACTACATTCAAAGGAATAGCAATAGCTGGCTTATGACAATAGACACCAATGTACATCTTAAGTCGCTACAAATCTCCTTGACATTTATATTGGAGCGTGACATAAAATTTCAGCATGCCCAGTCTGCTTGATAAATGTTTATTTGTTAGATTTAAACATGCTGAAGTATTAAACCTTAATGCATGATCTCTAATGCCTCTGATACATATTTTGAGAAGTACTTGGTCTTTATTCTCTGATTCTTTGTAGATCTATGGATTTCCAACTTGTAACTTCTCTGAATTACATGCTCATTCAGTCAGCAGTCTAGAATAAAATAGAACAACAGAGTTGGAAGGGACCTTGGAGGTCTTCTAGTCCAACCCCCTGCCTAGGCAGCCAGGAAACCCTACACCACTTCAGACAAATGGTTATCCAACATCTTTTTAAAAACTTCCAGTGTTGGAACATTCACAACTTCTGGAGGCAAGTCGTTCCACTGATTAATTGTTCTAACTGTCAGGAAATTTCTCCTTAGTTCTAGGTTGCTTCTCTCCTTGATTAGTTTCCACCCATTGCTTCTTAACCTGCTTTCAGTGCTTTGGAGAATAGCTTCTTTGTGGCAGCCCCTGAGATATTGGAACATTGCTATCTTGTCACCCTTAGTCCTTCTTTTCATCAAACTAGACATACCCAGTTCTTGCAACCGTTTTTCACATGTTTTAGCTGCCAATCCCCTAATCATCTTTGTTGCTCTTCTCTGCTCTTCTCTTTCTAGAATCTCAACCTCTGGCAGTATTCTAACCCTAACTCTAATCCTTACCAAGGCATTATAAAGTGATATGATCTTGATTGGTCTAAGAAGATTGCAGTTCAATAACAGATGAGAACCAAGACTGAGAGCAACATCCTTATGGGAAAGTACAGGATAGATTTTGTGTGTGGCATCTAAGGGGAAATAAGAAGAAATCTGTCTGTCTGTATATCAAGACCAAGATCAGGCCATGCTACAGAAAACTTTTAAAGCCAATATAAGCTAATGAAATGAAAAGTAAAACAATTCTCCTCCATGCTGCTCCAAGAGCCCAGGAAGGGTTAGACTCCTCCTGATGATGTCAGCATAGTTGCAAGTTTCCAGAACCAAATTGCATTTACCTACACAACTTTTTTACCATGTTGAACTCAGCACTGAAATATCAAGGAATGCAAAGAATAAGGAAATGCCTCTTAGCTGATGGAGAAGAATATTGTCTGATGGGCACCTTGGCTCACAGGAAGACCTGTATATGCAAGAACCCCTGGGGTGTTCTTGAGGTTTTAGATAAAACTGAAGGAAAATTCGATTTGAATTTCAGAAACTTCCAAGTATTGCCACACAATGTAGGCAATTTGAAAAGATTGAATCAGATAGCTACTATTACTAACAAACTGATGAGATGAAATATCCTGAGCACAACTTTAAAGAGGTTGTTTTTGTTATGCTTATGTGATTTTGGTAATGTTAAGTAACTTTCGAGTTACTTTGGGTTTTATTTCATTTGTGAGATTTAGTGGCTACTCAACTCCACAGGATTGGGGCAGTTGATAAGATTAAAAGCAGTGAAACAATAAGACCTTTTAAAAAAAGCAGCATTGCAAATGTTAATTACGCTTAGATTTGGGAATGAAAAGAACCGTTTAAGACTTCTGCTTTCCTGTGAATAAACCGCGATTTAATCAGATCTATCAGAGATGATGCCTTGAAAACTTCCCCTAGTAACACGACGTGCAAAACAAGATGTTTAGGTTAACAGAAATCATTAAAGCGATCTCTTAGAGGTGCCCGAAATGCGCTCCCCCTCTACGGAAAAGCAGGCTGCCATCTTTCGATTGCTTTCAAAGTGGGCATCCGTTAGGAAACAGGGTTGCCTTTTGTCATCTGGTGCCTTTTTGTCCACGTTGTCTGGGGATTCCGCGGGTTTTGAGGGCGCCAGGTTGGAAGAAGGCTGGGAAAGGGAATCGCTCTTATCAAAAGCATCTGGCATCGGCAGGCGACAGAGTCACGGCCGCGTTTACCGGGCATTGTTTCTATTGTTTGCTGAGGGACTGGCAATCAGGCATCCCCAACTCGGCAGCTTTCCCCTTGCGCTGTGGGAGCTGCTTTGCCTTTCTGTCATCTTTAAGGGGGCAATCCCTTCAGCCGCGTTGGCTGCATCCGTCGCTCTGACCAAACAAACCAGCAAACCAACAAACCCACGCACGTTCGTGCTCCATATAGGTGGCTTCCCTTGCAACAAGGACCTGGCTGCCTTGCATGCCTGCGCACATCCTATTATCTAATGGGGAGAGGTGTGCCTCGTTGAGCGCGGCAGGTTTTTCTCCTCCCAATACAGGCAGGCAGGTGTGTGCGTGTGACTTGGGGGTGGGGGGGCCGATTCCCTCCACAAGGTTTGTGGCAATTGAACGCTCCCCTCACCGCAGCTTCCCCGGCGTGCATTCCCTTTGTGCCCGAGGAAGGGGGCCGTCCTTGTCATTAGGACGCCTCTCAGCATTTCATGGGTTTGGGTTAGGCGGCGGGAAACGGCTGCGTGTGTATATATCTGTGTGTGTGTGTGTGTGTGAGAGAGAGAGAGAGAGCTGTGAGAAAAAACCACCACCACGCTACAGTATTTCGAAAAACGAAGAGGGCGCGTGTCGCCCTTTGACATTTCCCCCCCGAAATAGGCAGAGTGAATTTTATTTATCTATTTTGGTGTTATGTATGTGTGTGTGAGAGAGATTTTGAGGTACACAGAGCTCTTTTTACGCTGGTTGTACACTGCATCCACGTGCATCCCGTTTTCGCGCCCCCCCCCCCCCACCTAAGTTGAGGAATCCTCCTTTTTGGAGGTTTTTTTTTAAAAAAGTACGACCTGCCCGCTTTCCTCCCCCCCTCTACCTCTACACCGCGATTCAGCACCAGGGCACATCAGAAAGCGCATGCGCCCTAAGCCCACTGCCGCGTAGCCCCCATTTGCAGCGCCCTCCCCTGCCTTTCCTTGGGAGCCTATGACGTCAGGCAGGCAGAAGGCGGCGCGAGCTCCATCAGGCGGCTGAGGCTACTGGTGCGGCAGGCGGGGGTTTGCTTTTCCTTCGTCCGGCTGTGGTGGCGGGAGGCGTAGGATCGCGTCGTGCAGAGAGCGTTCCCGGGGGGGTGCAAGCGGCATCAACCCAGTGCATCCTCCCCTCTCCATCACTCGGAGAGGCTGGGAAGGAAGAGGAGCTGTTTGCCTTCGCCTCTCTCGGAATCCAGAAGTACCCCCTTTTTCATTTTCTTCTTTCCCTTCTGTCGGCGTCCCCACCCTCCCCCGGCTTCTTTCTTCCCTATGCATCGTTCTTGGAACCTTTGATGCTCGCTGCGATTACCTTGGCTTGTTTTTAACCTAGTGCAGAGGAAGCGGGACTGCTGCTGCTGATCAACACCCCCCACCCCCCAGTTATCTTTTTTTTCCTGCATGCAATCTTTCTTTCTCGCTTAAGAAGGGCTGAACCCCCTCCTCTCCCCTCCCCAGCCTTAGCCGCTGCTGGGTTTTCTCATCTCCTGGGCTGGGAGGGAGAGAGGAGGAGGGAGAGGGGCTTTTTCCTGGCCGTCGCCCCCACTCCCCCCACCCCCGGTTCTGCTTCAGTGGATGGTGAAAGAATTGAAGACCCTCGGAAGGAGAGAGTGAAGAAGAAGAAGAGGTGGGGACGGTGAGCAGCTACGAAGAAGAAACAGCAGCTGCAACCGTGCGTCTTTCGTGGACTAGCTGGCAACCTGGTTTTATTTTTTTAAAAAAATATATTTTTGCACAAACATGCTGCCCCACAGAGTAGAAGTGGGGCTGTGGCTGCTTTTACTAGGAATTTTGCACATGCTAATAGGAATCGCCCCTGTTTTTACCCTTGAAGGTGAGTTGAATCCTTTCTCCCTTTCTATACCATGCGTTTTACCTTATTCTGGATAGTTTTACTTGTTGCGTTTGTCTTTTAAAAAGTAAGCCTCCCTTGACTCCCCCCCCCCAGTTTTAATACAACAGTTTCCTTTAAAAAAATCTGGGATGAGGAAAGGGACTGTGGCTCCAGGAATTCACATAGGTTTTCCACTTTGGAGAGAAGGTTGCATTAAAAATAAATAAATCTCCCCAAATACAAACCACCTCCAATGTATGAAAGAAGGTGTTGCATATTTGACATTCATTTGCCTGCATTTTTGTTTCCTGCTCCTGCCAAACCTTTGAGGCTTATGCAGATTTTTTTCCAGGAACAAATGGTTGTGTGAATAGGTATGAAGATAGATAGGAGTTAGGGTTGTTTTGAGGGAGGGGGACCCGTGGCAAAAAGACCGGGCTATACAAGGAGGATCTACTTAATGAGAGTAATCTTTTCTAAAATGAAATCTGTTCACAAATGTTGAATGGAGAGATCGCTGGAATTTCTCCTCCTCCAGTCCCTGCTGCTAGTGTGTAGCTTTAGAACACAATGAGAGTGAAATAGTGCATTCCAGTGAATGTTTATTCAGAAGCAAGTCCCATTGAGTTCAACGGGGCTATCTGCCAGGTAGTAGTGTAGAGGATTACAGCCTTAACACATATCAGTTCTGTTATTTTTTTAAAAAAAATATAAAACCTCTAGATTCATTGTACATTCTTATCTGTGCCAAGAAGATGCCCAAGTTCAACTGTCTTTCTGGCTCCTTCTTCCTCATAAATAAATATTTACTTAGGATATTGCTTCTTCTGTATTCAGCCAGACTCTCACTGAGATTTGGAGCCTGTTTTGCTGGCATTGCGTAGGCCTGAAGCTGGTACCTCAAGTAGATCACACCTCTTCACTGGCAAGGAAGCTGTAAAATGGAGATTAAAGCTCCCCCACAAAATACATGTGGGGATAGAATAATGAAAAGGAGAGCCAAGGATGAATGTTTTGTTGATTGTCATAAAGATCTAGCTATACATTATAAGAGATGTCTGTGAAGCTGGTGACCCCAAAGGCCTGGATTATACTGTGACCTGGGCTGAGATGTCTATCTGCAAAACCAATAACCTCTGTTCTCTTCCCCCCAAATTGAAGGAGGGGCTGCATTGTGCCCCTTGCTTATGCCATGGCATATATCAAAACATAATAAGGTAGCTATTAGGTCATAGATTGACAACAATGGTACTTTTTGAAGGAGATGGAGAGAGGGCATGTAGTGATGGGGAGAAGAATTATGGTATGTAGTGGGGAGAGGCAAGAATGAGGGTTTAAGGAAGTGCCTATTTCCTCTTAACTGAGACATGGGAAACCTTAGCCTGAAGGATCAGAAAAGTAACTATGTCTGCTACTGAAATAGTTCTTGCAAAGTATCATCTCTACTGCAAAATGCTTGTAGAGAATACATCTCTCATCCCTTTGTATTGCCTATGTTGTTGTTGCTTTTGTCACCAAAGGTAAAATGGTGTGAACGTTGCTAACTCTGAGGAGTGGTCATAGACCATAGTGGAGGCTTTTCACACTCAAGAAGAGATTTTGAATATGGAGAGATTCACTATGGAGAGGTCTAATTTCTTGCATTTAAAACATGGCTTCCTGCCTTCCAAAAGATTTATGTGCTATATGCAGGGTGCGCTGTACCCTCTTTAACATGTAACGTTTTGAAGCTTCTTTATAGAAGAGGAATTTTGAAGATAGGTAAAGAGTTGTTTACCACTGGTTAGGCAGAAGGGTGGGTAAAACAGGTGGCACCTGATGGTATACTTCAGGATATCTTGCAATCAAGCCAAAAGTACATGACCTGTTATTACAGCATGAAATCTAAAACTCAACTTTAAAAAAAAAAAACTTCTTCTGTTTCTCTGCCTTTTCTGAATCGAAAAGGTCAATTTTTCCTTTCCAACTTCTCCCTGGAAGGTTTTGCACGGAACTGCTGGGCTACTCTGTATTTTGCCAAATCTCCTGGGATGGCATTCATTCTTTAGGGCTTAATATTCAGACAGGGATCACTGAAGCAAGAACTTAGTCCTGGAAATATTCTTTTCATTTTCCCCACCCCATCCTGACTTCATGAAATATGCAATGTATTGAATGATTCCCACTCTCCTTCAGCTTTGAATAACTAGCTGATGCATAAGGATTAGGCGAAAAGACTGTAAGAACAAAGACAGTGCAATTTTGAAGGATTGGTTTCTTTGGTAAGGTGTGGCATTCAGACTTATGGGAAAACTTCATGGGGCTTTTGGGGAGGGGGACTCCATCCCATGATAGAACTGCCATTGCTGCCTGTGAATATTTCTTGTTGTTTCTCTGGCCCCTATTTGTTTTGGACTGGTCTGTCTAAGAAAAAGAAAAAAGTGGTCTGTCTTCTGGTTTGTGAAAAGCAGAAAGACTTTTATTGCAGAATCTAACTAGCTTGCCTTTTCCCCAAGTTTGAAAAGCCATGTTTTACAGATGCCCTGTGGGCCCAAATCAGTGACTCACCTGATCTAGTATTGGCTCTCCTTGAAAATAAAACCTGTCTTAATATTAGACTGAGAACTTTCTCAGTTCTGATACAAAAATCTTTCATCAGGGATTAAGTCTTGAATAGCACATGTAAACATGTTTTCTACCACTGACATATTGGGTCTCCTACCTTAATGTTACCATCTTTCAAATTAAGTGCATAGTTGATGGGCTTGCGAAAATGAGGGGGCAGATAATACGGTACCCAAAACTTGCTGCTGATCTTTGTTAATCACCTTCTATTCTTCTACTTACTAAGCAACTTCCCCAGTCTGCTATTTTGTAGAACTGGATCTGGATTAACACTTCTGTATGACACAAATCAGATTATCTTAAAAATGCATCTAATAGGCTTTTCCAGTGGTCCAATGGCTTTTCCCTACTGTGAGTTTTATTTTGTATTTTACTTTGAAAAGTTCTTTGTTTGCAAGTTGATTTATTTGTTAAACTATTCCTGTTAAGTCTTTGGTTTATGGTTTTTGATCTCTATTACTACAAACTTGAAATGGGAGTTTAACAAGGAACTAACGCAGTGTTTCCCAATCTATTTAAATTACCCAAAATTGGGTAAAAGTGGTTGTTTATAAACCTACTAACCAATCGCAACAGGAACTTTTAAATTGACTTGAATTGTTTTACCTATATTGGGTAGAAAGGACACTCCAATAAACTGTTCTGAGTAATGAAGGAAAAAAGCATTGAACCAGTAGAAAGAAGCCTTCTGAACACCCTAGGAAAATTGATGTGTTATTCTAATTCCAGACCAAAGCTGCTGCTGCCCTAAAATTTTATATAAAATGTTAGGATAGGGGTGTGTTCGTGTATGTGTATATTATTATATGCATGAGCCAAGAAAAATTACTGAGTGCTACATGTAAGTACTTGCAAGTTTCTTTGGCCCTATCTCTACTACCTCTTCTGAAAGAAAGCAGGACTGGCTTGTTGATTTGAAGACATCATACTGTATGCTGAGTTACTGAACTGGAAGTTTTACATTTAATGACTGCATTTGAAGTTATTAGAACACATGAAGGTTCTGATATTAGCAGTCGGTCACTAGTACCCTGGTGATTCACTGAGGCACCGAAACTACTTTGTAATACAAAGGATTGTGTATGTGTGAGTACATCATTGGTCTGGTTGACTCAACCAGCATCAACAATGATTTCTTCATAGACCATACCAACCTCAGAACATAAATAGGGGAGTCATATGAGTGATATTCCCAGATAGTAAACTATAGAAAAAAAATTAGAAGAATTTTAGTCCATCTTAATTTTTGGTGTGTGATTTCTCCCCGTCCCCCGATGTCTTCCACAAGCAATTCTCATCATAGGCACTTGGAACAATATAGTCCAGGAAGAGATATATTGTTTATTTGCTGTACATATATAGTTTAGATTGAGTAGGACAAATAGTTGCTTTTTCTCTATCTCAGTTTTTATGTTGTTTCGCAGTAAGATCTCAGAAGGCATTTAAGTTGTGTTGTATCCTTCCTCTGACAGCCTTCAGCAAATTAGTAAAGTACATGATAGGGAGAAAAATTAGCTTCTGATCACTAATCAGTATTATGGGTATGTTTGTACTAAGTTCATCTGCATTTTAGCCTAGTGCTAGCTATTTCATCATAGCAGACGACTCTTTCCTTAGTCCCCTAAAGAAACTAACCGTATGGACCATGCGGTTGAATTCTGAGAGTTGTCTCAAAACATGGAGGCCATTCCTATATCTAACTTTAAGAATTTACCTTATCCTGCCTAATTCTGACACTAGCCTGATCTTTGCATATTGAGATGAACTCTGGTGGTGTTGGTGGATTGCCATACATACAGTAGGATGAAGTAACTTTTGAGATGGGCCCTCGTTTTAGGCCTGGTAGGCTGGCCTAATAGCCTGTGTTAGGACTAAAACCAGAGATCCTCATTTCTCTTATAAGATAAACAGGTTTAATAAGAATGAAATCTGACAATACAAGGAAGGTCTGAAATATCCATAGAGTGGGCAAGGATTTTTTCATGATCGGCCTTGACATAATCTTTGAGGAAAACAGCATAGCACCTGAATCTGAATGACATCAGAAAGTAGTCAGATTGTACACGGACTGTTAATCTTAACTGTATTTACCCAAAAGCAAGACTATTTTTTATTCTCTGAATAACTTTGATTTGCTAATACTGTGGTACACTTAAGGAGCTAGACCATTTCCCCATTTCATTTTAATGTTCAGGGGAAATAAAGTAAATTGTTCATTGAAGAATATGAAAATATGTCTAGGTGTTATTTCCTGAATGTGGAATTTGTGAACTCATGTGAACACTATTGGTTCATGAAGATATTTACAGTATTGAGCTGTTGTGAAAGGTTTCAATTGGGGACAGGATGGTAGGAGAAAATGTTAGGAAAAATTATAATCCAGTTGTATGAGATCTAAAGAGATCTCATTGGGAGGAAATACTTTTTGATCGTTGTAACTGAAGCTTGATCCTTGTTAAACCTTTGCTAAGGAATGTTACTATACTAGACTGGGATCCATGGTGTAGGCAATGTGTGCCTTAAGATGTGGGAATCTTTGATCGGAAGAATAGTATGAAGATATATGTATGTGTGTGTGTTTCATTGTCAAGGCCTGGGATCTATTTGCATCCAGGAATAGTCTCTTGAAGTTTAATGGAATGATCAGGATGCTAATCATTGTATCAGAATATAGTTGAGGGTACCAACAGTTTACGAACTTGCCCAGCTGTAATCAGATGTATGTGAGAGATCATCCCCCCCAAAAAAAATAGTTTAAAGGAAGATGGGGGGGGGGGTAGAGAAAAAAGAATAAATTTTCTACCATATTTAAATAAAAAATGCTATAATCACAACTGATAATAACATAAACCGCAATCAATATGTAAGAAAAATTGAGAAAAAAGATTGGAATTCAGAAAAAGATAACAAGCTGTCTTACCCTTGCTATTAGTTTTGTCCCTGTTATGCTCCAAAGAGCTGCAACAACCTGGTTCAAATAAAACAGCCTTTCCTAATGTGGCACTGTTTATGCTTACAGATTGTCCTCAACTTACAACCATTCATTTAGTGACCGTTCAAAGTTACAACAGCACTGAAAAAAAGTGACATCATCATTTTTCACACTTATGACCATTGCATCTATCCCCATGGTCATGTGATCTATATTTGGATGCTTGAAAACTGATTCATATTTATGACAGTTGCAGTGTCCCAGAGCCATGTGATTATTAGTTGTGAACTTCTGACAAGCAAAGTTAACGTGGAAGCCAGATTCACTTAACAATCATGTTACTAATTTAACAATTGCAGTGGTTCACTTAACAAATGTGGCCAGAAATGTTGTTAAATGGGGCAAAATTCACTTAACAAATGTTTCACATTTGTTAAGTGAATCAAAATCAAAATATAAATTTTCAAAATATAAATTATCAAAATATAAATTTTGAGCTCAATTGTGATTGTACGTTGAGGACTACCTATACAGTGTCTGGGACTTGCAGAGTACCATTACATCTCTGGAACCTAGACAAAGGTGGGAATTGGGATTTTAGAGATAGGTTGCCATGCCCCTTGAGTACACAGTGAATGACACAGAAAATGACAAGCTGGAGATGTGGCTACTAACACTATTGGATTGTTCTAATACAGGATGCTTGGTTTAAGCATAATTTGAAGGGTATGATAAATAACAAGACTGTATCTTTCTACTCTATCCTGAACAGAGTGGGAAACCTTAATTTTCATGTTTCTTCAAAGAGCCACTCAAGATTCAAGCAACAAGTCTGGAGAATCTCGATTTGTCGTTTGGATACTGCACAAGGAATTCTCCTTTGCTCTTCCAACTCCAATCTCTTGGAGCTCTTCATTCCATTCTCCCCCAAATTTCAGTAGGATGCAAGTTACAGCATTGTAAAATGTGGGCTAGAAATGATGTGCCTTGCCACACTAGGTTCTTTTGGAATTCTGTGTCAGAAGAAATGGGAAACTGTCACTTGTGCCAGGATGCTTGCTTTTGATTATGTTGTTTCCACTGGCTCTGGTCAACTCAGCGAAGCGTAAGATGACTGATTATTGTTTTGCCCTGATTTTAACAGTCCTTTTGCTGTAGTTGCCTGAGAGTCCAGACAATAATTGAATGTTGGATTTGTATTTTGCAAACTTTAGAGTTGATGGTGAAGGCCTTGATCAAAAGGAATTTGCCTTATTTCTTTCTTTGTTATTAAGAGATCAGTCTTATCGATAAAACACTATTCAGAATCATATAACTACTTAAGGAAAATGCCTATGAAGATAATCTCTTAATAACAAAGGAAGAGATAAGGCAAGTTATTTTTGATTTATTTAAGTCTGCATTGTAATGGGAGAGCAACAATTCATCCTTGATCAAAGTTGAAGATATTTTAGTTGCTGATAAACCTGATCTGGTCTGGCATATTTAAATATTTATTGACCATTTTGCATAGGTGTCTAGTATTTGATACTCTACAAGTCCATTCTAGGGTACTCTTTAATTGAGAAGTTACTTGGCTTATAGCCAGTGGATTTTAATGGCACTTTTAAGCTTCACTTTTCCAGGCCACATGGAATTTTTGTATGCCATGGGATCACCAACTCAGTAACAGGAATTATTATTTTCCCTTCCTATTTCAACCGATGGCAACAGCTAGATAGCACTTAGATTTTAAAGATACACAAGTATAATATTATTTTAGTTAAGCAAAGAGCAAAAGAGGCTTATTTGGCCTTGTAGAGAAGAAATGTGTTCCAAAGGGCGACTCTTAGCATAAAGCTTACTAAATAAGCTTTTGATCATCCCTCTGTTTTTTGGCTAAAGGTGCTCAACAGAAGAGAGATTGTTTCCTTTCCCTATGCATTACTCAAGAAGAAAGACAGAATGCTTCTAGACAGTGTCTCTGCACAGCTTCACCTAAACTATAATTCAGTATCAAATTAGCATTCCTTTTGTCTAGTTGAGAATGGACACAAGCAAGGAGAGAGTGATTTGTATAATTCATGTGGCAGTTGTATGCTGAATTCTTAGATATACCTTGGCATAGCACATCCATTTTTTGTGCAATCTGTCTGCACAGTGCAACTGTAGTTCCCATGAAGTAGCAGACTGATCATTCTAGAATTGGGCAGAATCCAGCTCAGTGTCTGGGAATTCATAGTTTCCGGCACAAATGGCCAGGCACGTGGACTGGAACTCTTTCAAAAAAATTTCTACATGTTTCAACCTCTTGGGAGCTCACATGGAGTGATTTGGACCGAGTCTTTTTTTTTTTCCAGGAACCTTTTAATTCAGTGCAGATGTGAGTTGTGCCAAACCACATACCCCAAGAAAAAATGGTGCAATATTCTTGCCATTCTGCTTCATGGAATGGTTACTTGCTTTCTTGCTTCGTCATATAGAAACAGCTAAAACAAAGACTTCGAATTTTTCCTAGCAAAGGGCTCCCAAATTATTGAGCAAGAGGAACTCTACCAATATTAAGTGAATATTTGTAGTTCAGGGTTGGAACAAAAGGGGTCCTTAGTGCTCTCTGAGCTTGGTTGTTTTCTTGCAGATGGTTCATTACCCAAACAAGGTGACATCATCAGCGCTAGTTTGATGATTACCTAGTTTGAGTAATGAACCATCTGCAAGAAAACAACCAAGCTCAGAGAGCGCTAAGGACCCCTCAGTTGGAATTTTTCTGCTTCTGGACTACAGCATCTTTCTAGATATAGGTCATCAGGGTTTCATAAACTGAGAAAGAAGTCTTCTCCAACTTGGTGTTCCATTAATATCTTGAGTTGTACTCCAAGAATTGTGAATTAAATCAGCTGTAGTCCAGCAGATGAGGAAGACACAAAATTGAGGAAATCCTAAAGGTGTTTTTTCAAGAGGCAATTGGACTTTCTGGTTTTTCTTTGAAAATGTTTCACTTCTCATCCAAGACGCTTCTTCAGCTCTGAGAGAGATCCTCAGAGCTGGAGAAGCGAAACGTCTTCAAAGAAAAATCAGAAAAACCAGTTGCCTCTTGAAAAAGCACCTTTCGGATAATGATGACCTGGATGACTGAGAATGTCCATAGATAAGACTGAGGAAATTTCTTGCATTTTGTGATGAGTTACCTTGCAAATTTTGAATCAAATCCATGCATAGTACACATACACTCTCTCTTTCTCTCACCCAAACCCTCCCCGTATCCACAAACACACATAATCACACATATACACACACATATATAGAGAGAGTGAGAGATAATTTTTCAAATAAAACATTTCTATCCTTCCTTAAAAGTCACATTAATTAAAGAATGAAAAAAGAATAACTAAACCTCCCCAAGCTTTCAGTACCAGATATTTGCTTTGTTTTCTACAATCGCACCCCAAGAATTCCAATCTCCAAAGAACGGCAATGAAAGGGTGTTTTTGTATGTTTGAATATGTGTGAAACAATGGTGGGATTCAAAATATTTACTACCAGTTCTGTGGGCGTGGTATGACTTGGTGGGCGTGGCTTGATAGGCATGACGGGAAGGTTACTGCAAAATCTCCATTCCCTCCCCACCCCACTAACCTGCTTTCCAGCTCCGTTCTCCTGTGCAGGGCAACAAAAGAAGACCCAGCCGATCAGCTGGGACTCGGGAGGCAGAGAATAGATGGAGGTGGGGCCAGTCAGGTGGTATTTGCCGGTTCTCCAAACTACTCAAAATTTCCACTACTGGTTCTCCAGAACTGATCAGAACCTGCTGAATACCACCTCTGGTGTGAAAGATATTTTTTTACTGATGTGGCATGCCTTTATCTGTATATAAAATGCTAAAGTCAGAATAGCAGAACTCTTCTTGCATGTTGCAGACTCATCATATTAAAGGCAGGTTGAAAAGTCAGATACTGATTTTGTTGAGGGCTGATTTTGCATCTTGCATATTATGTGATTAGTTTTGCCTTTGTCCCTCAGGACCATACGACACATAATATTAAGCAGCCGTCTTTCAAGCCATGCTTAGAACAGGCTACTATCTGTTTTTACAAATAAGTAACATAAGGAAGTGCTAGAATCCAGACAATCCTAGACACTTGCATATAGAAAAATTCCCTTTTTAAAACTGTAAAATTCTGCTTTTAAGCACTGTAGATAAAATTGTGTTAGATGAATTTGTATTCTGCTAAAGCATATGGGTTTTTTTCTTTTTTACTACCTTGTTTTCCACTGTTATCTCTGAAAATCCCCTCTTATGGCTTCTGTTTATGCTGAAAGGTATTATTTAACAATATATTCCAGGCAAATTCCAGGCACAAAAAAAGGATAGAATAAAATTATAACCCCCCCTCCCCCCAAGTGCTGTAGTCTTAAAAAGAGCTATCTCTATAAAACAATAGTCCAATTCCAAGTATGTTTCAATATTTAATGCTTTCGGTTGGCGGCTTTACGATAGTGTATATAAATCTCCTTCACTTTTGTCCTCAGAAAACGGGCTTGTGAAGTTGTTTAGGTCAAAGGCTGATTGTTAACTGAGTTTGTTCTCATAGTTACAGTATGAGTGAGTGTGTGTGTGTGTATGTGTGTATGTGTGTATGCTTGTTTGTTTGTTTGTTACATTTATTTGCTGCCTAATTCTTTGTTGGGCTACTCTAGGCAGCTTTCAGAAATAAACAAATAATTTGTTTGAATGGAGAGATGGGAGCTCATTACAAATGGATTGTGCTATAGAATCTAGATCCTTTATAGAGGTGCATAAAAGCGAGAAGATATTGTACATGACTGGATCCTATTTTTTGATATGTTTTTTGCAGTGGTCATTAAGTGAACACTGCAGTCGTTAAGCAAATCTGTTTCCCCCAATGGATGTTTTTTTTCTGGAAACTGGAAATTAATGTTGGAAAGGGTAAAAAAGTTACAAATTGGAATCATATGACCACAGGACATTGCAAACAGCTGTAAAAGTGAGCTGGTTGCCAAGCACCCAAAATGCAATCGCGTGTTTGGGCAAGGGTATCTGACCTCATTGTAACTTTGAAAAACAGTTGTAAGAAGCCCTGGGGAGGTCTGGTCTGTTGTAACTTCAAATGGTCATTGTTAAGCAACTGGTCATAAGCTGAGGACTACTTGTATGTGCCTGTGTGTCTGAGAGAGAATTTGAAGTCTTTCTTTCATGTTATTCTTTCTTTAACTCTTCAAATTCCTTTGTAGACTGTGCACCATGTTGACAAGGTAAATGGATTGTAATGATTATTACAAATTAATCCAATCCCCCAGGTTTGTTTGGTGGAAAGATTAACTCAGCTCTAATTATTATGATAAGAGATAAATTCTAAGAAATATGTCACAACGAAGGTGGGTATGTGCTTTGGGAATTTATTCTTCCTTTAAGCTCTGGAATTTTGGGAATTTTATCTTAAAAATAGCTGCTAGTTTATGGAATCTTCTTTGGAGAAGGCAGATTATTGAATATCAACTGCTACAAAGCAAGAGCAATTAAATGCTGTTGCCTCCAGGATGCCTGTGAGCATTTAAAAGTATTAAGATGTTCTGTTTTTAAAGTTTTATTTGCTTACTTTTTTTGTGGCATTATATCATCTTGAAATCTTTCCAGAGAGTTCCAGTTTAAAATAAAACAAACAAACAAACAAAAACTATAGATGCCAAAATACTGCATTTTTTTAAGGAAAAGATTCAATAATTCAAATTGTCTTCAAATAATTTACTTCTATAAGGGGAGAATCTTTGTTTTACCCAGTGAATATCAAATAAAGCAGATGAATATTAAACAAAGCAGATGAATCTTTCTTTTGCTGGGAAGAGGGTTCATCTTAAATTCAGGGTCATATTTCCTCTTGATAAATCTTGTCAAATAAAATATCGGTCTCAATGGAATATTGATATGATTGAATGAAGTTCTTGTCTTTTTCATAATTTATAATCTAGGGTTTACAATTTGTACGCATATGGGTATGTGAGAGAAGAAATACAGCACAGCATTAGTTCTAGATTTGAAGTTGCTCCAGGAAGATAGTCTCTATGGCTTTGTACACATATGTGGTTGTTCCATCCTTCCAATTTCTCTGCTCCATTTCCTCTAGCAAGTTCTCTTTCTCTTTGCATGTCCTTAAGAAAAGATTGTGACCAACCAGCAAATTTGTTTTTAGAAGGTAGATTTAAGTCAGTACATTGTTCATTACAAGATGGAATGCTATGAGAATTGAGGGAATAGTTACATAGTAGTTAAGGAGCCAGGCTAGAAAGCAAAAGTCTTGAGTTCTAATCCTATTTTAGGCATGAGAGCCAGCTAGGTGTCTTTGGCCACTATTTTCTCAGTCCAAACCACCTCACGTGATTGTTGTTATAGGGAAAATAGGAGGAGGAAGGAATATTCGATATTTTCACCGACCTGAGTTATTTCTAAAAAGAGTAAAAGCAGAGTTTTTAAAAAATCTGAAATAAAATAAGGCAAACAACTGTAGAATTACTAAAAGTTCTAACCAGACTATCATGATAAATCTGAAAAATGATACCGTAATCAACAACTTGGGAGAGGTCAATCTTCTTGCCAATATGAAAGAAAAGAGACTTACCAGAGTTTACAAACTATTGCACAATAATATTAATTTCACATGCTAGTAAAATAATGTAGGATCATCCAAACAGGGGTGGGATTCTATCAGTTCGGATCAGTTCTATAGAACCAGTTGTTATGATTCTGCGTACTTCGGAGAACTGGCAAATAGTTTCCCTGGCTGGCCTCTCCCTGCTCCGCCCGCCCGTCCCCTCCCAGTCAGTCCTTATCGCGCATGCGCATCATTGCGCGCATGCCCGACATCGCTGACTGCGTTCTTCCCTCAGTCACTCCTTAAGGTATTTTTTCCCCCCTCCTGACATCAACTGTTCCTACGATCAGCTGTGCCGGGATTCCCCTTGCTTACTTACTGCTTCGCCCAGGAGGCCTCCCTGAGGCCCAGGAAGGCAAAAAATGGAGGGGACTGGAAAAAAACGGCTACACCTACCCAGTCACATGGCCATGCCCACCTAGCCACGCCCACCTAGCCACACCCACAGAACCGGTTGTTACAAAATTTGAATCCCACCCCTGTATCCAACATAGATTAGTGCCCTATATGGAATAGGAAATATTAAATGTTCAAACTGGTGTTAGAAAAGGCTAAAGAACAAGAGATACTATTGCTGATGCAATAAACAAAGAATACCAAAAATAAGTCATATATGCTTGGTTGACTATGGAAAAGCCTTTGCTGGGTGTTGATCATGTCAGGCTATGGAATGTTTTTAGAAAAAAACTGGATTGCTGGAATATATAATTGTCCTCATGCAAAACCCATACACAGGATAGGAAGCTATATTCCAGGTAGATCAATGTTCAAGGTTGGCAATGCAGGTGAATTGCAAGCTCTGTAATGAAAATCAAGGATAGCAGTAGGAAAAAAAGACTAAAATTTAAGCTAAAATCAATGGGTACTCAGTCAGACTTCAAATTGATAATAACAACATGAAAATGGTGAACAGATTCTTTTTGGATCAACTACCAACAGTAAAACAACCAGCAATCAAGAAATACCCCATAGACCAATACTTGGGTAAAGTATCAATAAAGCAAAGACAGAACAATAAATCTGATTTTTGGATATCGTGGTGTGTCTATATCAGGAGTGTCATGGCAGCTTCACGTGATGTATTGGAACTTTCTCCCCCTTCACTAAACCAGGCATAATCAATGCGTGATGCATCCGGCCTGTGGGCCACGGGTTTGACAGCCCTGTACAAAATTGGATTCATGCAGGAATGGCTTTCCCTGCGATTCTCTGCAGATGTCAGACGTTGAAAAAACAGAATGGATGAATGGATGAAACAGAAAGCATGAATTCTTTTAAACTTTGGTGTTGGAGAAGGTTGTTGACAATACTACAGATAGCTAAGAAAAACAAACAATGAAAATATAGAACAAGTCATTCCAGAGTTCTCACTTGAGACACAAATGGCCAAGTTCAAGTTATCATATTTTGGGGCACATTGTATAAAGACACAACTCCCTTGAGAAGTTTATACTGCTGGGAAAGGTAGAAGGAAAGGGAACAGGATGACCAGCCATAGAATGGATTGACTTGATTTAATGTAGGGAGCCATGGAGATGACCTTGGAGAAACTATTCGGAAACTGTTTCAACACAATATATGGGAAAACAAGTTTTCAACCCAGAAACATGGAAAGTATTAGGAAGAGACTCAAACTGGCCCCTCCCTGACTCCCTGGAGTATGAGAGGCAAGGAAGGGAAAACACAGGCTTGCAGAATTCTGCTGCAATAGCTTACGGTATCTCCAGAAAGTGTAGTGCTAGCTTGATAGTCTGTTTCCAGTTCTGAATAACTTTGAAGGGCTAACAATTACAGTGGCAGTGATGTTCTGTTAGGAAAACTGAAAAAAAAAACCAGGTTGGGGATAAATCATTGTGGAAAAATCTATGTGGCCACTAAAATCAACTCTTAACATGATGGCACATAATCAGTAGATAGAGTTTCTAGGGAATTGAAGAGGACAGGATAAGTCTCTGCTAATTTTAACAAATTACTAAGAGAGAGTGCTAAGTATTAAATCATAACCCAATATCACTTTGCACATAGTGTTGCATTAATTCACAAAAATTAATTCAACATTTTGTCCTGTATGAGCATTCATGTGTACGTTTGATCACAGACAAATCTGTTCTTCCAAGGAGTCAATAGCTGCTAAAATCGGGATCTGGTCTATGTTATTTCAAATTAGAAGAAAGTTGTGCAACTTGAGTTACTTTGTGGCGAAGTGGGTGGCAAACAAATTTAATAAATCAAAAATAAAAATTAAATAAAACTTCTCCAAATAGCCATAGCGACAGCATTTAGGTTTACATCTTGCCCCATAGTGCTTTACAGTGCTGCCTGGACAGTTTACAATGTAGAGGTATTATTTGCATACAGTTTGGGTCCTCATTTTGCTGACCTTGGAAGGGTGGAAAGATGAATCAACCTTGAGCTCCAGGATCGAACTCCAGGCTGTGGCCAGAGTTAGCCTGCAATACTGCACTTTACTGCATCACCAGTGCTGTACCATAGTATGTTTTTTTGTCCTTAGAATGGATGTTTTTGTGCCTAGAAATGTTAGTCTAGCAATGCATCCCTTCCTATGCTTACATTCTTCTCAATTTAAGTTCTGACTTGTAAAGTCCAGATGGTAACATGTACAATTGTATTTTGACAAGTTATAAAATTATAGAAATCCGAGATCCTAAATCCCTATCTCCTGAACTAGTTGTCCAGCGTGACTTCCTGCATTCTAAAATGCTCTCCCTAATTATACTCTTTGCTGTCCAAAAGAACAGAACATATTGTGCAAGACAAAAGAAAGGGATTTCCATGATTGTAAAATAATACTGTCTTCTGTATCCTGAACTGGAATAATAAGGAGAAATGTCAACAGTTGATTCCTGAGATTTGAGCAATAGCTGTATAATCACAGTAGGAAAGCATTTGAATTGGTAAACCATTTGCATGTTAATAGGAAGAAAACAAGGGTTTTTGAGCAATAGTAAGGTTCCCCAATAAATTTCTCAGTAATGTGGAGGGGAGGAAAAGCAGCTTTTGCCATAAATGCTGGCCTTGTGTCTTAGTATCAATCAGTCCTTAAGCCTCATGCAGCTGTTTCCTCTTTTGTCCTATTATCTATTTATATAGAAGGTCTTGGAATTTTATCATCCATTACTGCAGATTCCAAGTTTTCATCTATTGCATAGAAACATGATGTTCTATTCTCAGCCAGATATTTGAAAATTGACAAAGGCTTAATTGATATTGAAAATCACAATCTTAAAGGTGAATAGATTTCTTTGCATAAGTTTTTTTTTTCTTGAGGGCACGGACATTTCTGCTCTGGTAAGCTGTAAACTGTGGAATGTTTTGTTTATTTTCTCCAAAGCTAAGCAAGATTTAAACATGGCTTGGTTAAATTTTTCTTCAAAATACTACTTGTCCATGGCAAGTATGAATTGCTTCTAGGACATGAGAAAAGGAAATGTGTAAACAGATAGCAGTGTCGGGTTTGGAAAATACCGTCCACACATGATGTTAACTGGTTTATTGAAGCTGTAAACTATGGTTTATAAACCTCCATAGATAGTATTAGATAGGAGCACTGGTGGCGCAGTGGTTAAAGTGCAGTATTATAGGCACAGAGTGGAGTTCAATCCTGATGGAGCTTAAAGTTGACTCAGCTTTCCTTCCTTCCAATATTGTTGGGGGCAAAACGTTGACATTGTAAACCAGAGAGTACTGTAAAGCACTATGGAGCAGTATATAAGTGCTATTGCTATTGATTATACAGAATGTGAAACCAATTCCAATTTTTAAAATTTAACAACAATGCATGACTACCAAGATAAAATGAAACTCAGAAACAATGACCAAAAACAGCTATGACATCATAACCATCATATACAATCTAAAAAAAAAAGACTTTAAAAAGGGAAAGGGAAAAGTGGAATAAAATGTAACCAAACAGTATAGACCCAAAATAAAGCCAAAATAACAACAACAACAGTTACCTATAATTTCATGCAATAGGTGAACCTTAACCCCCTTCTTCATGTAGGAATGTTATAGGCATAACCTCTTTAAGAAATAGTTGTATGTCCTTTACTTTAAAGTCCTTTACTTTAAATCCAGAAAAGGACTGCATTTCATTGCCGAAGATAATCTCTGATAATTTTTCATATTTTCTTCCTCTGGAGTTCAGAAATCTGTAAGTAATTTTCCAGAAGCAACAGAAGGCTAGTATCCATTCGAATCTACTGACAAATTAGAAAGGAGGAAGTCAACTGTGGGTAATCAGCACTTTCCTTTCTGGAGAATGCTATAACCCCTACAAAAAATCATGGATAGGGTGGTGGTCAGATTTTTACTGTGCTGTAATGGACTTAAAATACAGGATATATGTGCTTCTCACTTAAACTGAGAAGCACATTCCAGTTTTAAAGAGGCTTGGAGAGAAGAAATATTTTTGTAATTAAAATTGGCTATTACTTGGTTGATGTCACAACTCTATTAAGGACACCATGGTTCTAAATAAAGGAGTGTCGTATTAATGAGCTATTTGTAGGTAAAGATGCCCTTGAGTCAAACTTTAATTCTACCTCTGCAATGTTCTTAGGAAATGTTTTGCCATGACTTTCTTCCAGAATGTTTGTTTTTCTGTTTGTGTGTTTTTACTTTCCAGTCTAGCCAAGAGTCTTCTGATTCTAGGAGGCTTCCATTCAATCAGGGCTGAATGGGCATTAGAGGTATTGATGAGGCAACTTGCATTTTAGAGGGGTTCTTAAATGGTCGATCCTCATCTTTGTGCTTCCTTCTCATTTTAAGTCACTAATTTCTAAGCTGGCTTGAGGCAGTCAATTTCCTTTAGCAATAGCAATAGCACTTAGACTTACATACCGCTTCAGGTTGCTTAACAGCCCTCTCTAAGTGGTTTACAGAGTCAGCATATTGTCCCCAACAATATGGGTCCTCATTTTACCCACCTTGGAAGGATAGAAGGCTGAGTCAGCCCTGAGCCTGGTGCAATTCGATCTGCCTAAACTGCAGGCAGCCAGCAGGCAGCAGAAGTGGCCTGCAGAAGTAGCCTGCAGTAGGGCACTCTAACCACTATGCTACCCTGTATGTCTGTATGTCTCACCACCCCATTTTAATATGATCCATAAACTTACTGTATTTTTGCACATGGGCTTATACAGGTAGTCCTAACTTAACGATCACAATTGAGCCCCAAATTTGCAATTGCTAAAATAAGGCAGCTGTTGGGTGAATTTTCCTTCTTTTTAAGAACTTTTTGCCACAGTTATTAAGGGAATCACTGCAGTTGTTAAGTGACTTATTCAATTGTTAAGCAAATCCAGCTCTCCCCATTGACTTTGCTTGTCAGAAGCCAGTTGGGAAGGTTGCAAATGGTGATCACATGACCCAGGGACAACACAACTCTCGTAAATACATGCCAACTGCCAAGCACCTGAATTTTGATCACATGATCATGACAATGCTACAACAGTTGTATGTCATATCACTTTTTTCAGTGCCATTGTAACTTTGAACAAATGGTTGTAAGTCAAGGAATACCTGTATATGATTATTTTCTTGAGGGCAAACAAGAAAACATCTTGTTTGGGCCATGTTAAGACTAGAGCTCACAAACATTGCCATTTACCGTAATATGGCAAATGAAAAATGCTACCATAATCAGCAATAAAAATTAAATTATATGATTTAAGTAAAATTACTGAATTTGACATATGTTTAATACTTGTTGTTTTGGGGGTGGGGTGTATTGTGCTTTTGAGTCAATATGTTGACTCCTTGGAACTGCCTGGACAGGTCCCTTCAGTTTTTTTGGTAAAGATTTTGGAAGTGGTTTGCCCTTGCCTACTTCTTAGGGCTGAGGGAGCATGATTGGCCCAAGGTCAGCTAGCTGGCTTCATCGTATGATTATAGTGAAGATTGCAGAATAACATTTAACATCAAAGGAATTTTTGAAGGATAGCAAGAATAGTGTCTAATAATTTAAAATCTTATATAAGATATTTTAAAGATTAATCAGGTATCAAAAATAGTTCTAAGTATGTTTTTTTTTGCCCTACGGCCTTGCTAAAGGTGCAGTATTAGATACACATTGACCTGGAAATAAACATTCCTGAATTTGCCATAACTTGCTTCCCATAAACATGTATTAAATTGCTCTGTAAATTTGATTTACATTTCTGATTGCAGCTCTTTCTTTACATATTTTTGGCACTATATCCAATGTCTTATAATTTTCATGACTGCCCTGTCACAGTTGAGTGCCAAATATTACTCTAAGGTAAAACAAGTATATATTGTTGAAAATACCTGCCTCATTAAAAGGTAAATATTTAAGATGAATTATTCTAGAGCAGGAGTGTTAAACTTGAGTTGTCACATTGGCATCATGTGACGTATCGGGACTTTTTTCTCCTTCACTAAAATGGGGGTTGGGCGTGGCCAGTGTGTGACACATACGGCCTGCGGGGCGCGAGTTTCACACACCTGTTCTAGAAGATGTGGTCCATTTGACAAGAATGCTTACTAAGATACATGCTTGAGTTTTTTTCTCTATCTAAGGTTATATAATGTATAGGTCCAAACATTCAGATTTTATTTTTTTTAATCAGTAAAAAAGGAATCCCTGTGGATTTTATTCAGCTACTCATTGCTGACTATAAGGGGCATGCTCATCTCTGTTTCAAGGGCCTTTGAACTAGTGCTGTCCAAAGATATTTCTGGGGTCATGAGGTCAGCGTGACATCACTGAGCACTATTACCTTCCCATCGAAGTGGTACCTATTTTTAATCTGTATTGGATAAGATTTAATCTGCAAAATTACGTTAATGAATGTTGAAAGAGTTCACATTTTAGATTCTGTCCAAATACAGAATATCTGTTAAAATGTCCTGCTTTCAGGAACCTTCAGTCATTTGTCTCTCTTTTCAAATGTTGAATATGCTTAAGAGGAAGATGCCCCTAAATTTTCTCCAAGGAATATTAGATGTAAGAATGCTATCTGTCAGTTTTACTCAATGAATCAAAAGATGGCTCTTCATTTATGGGGGGAAGGTTAGTCTTTCAGGTAAATACACTAATAACATGGCCAGGGGCATTTGAAAATGTCAACTTGAGTTTGTGATTAGTAGCTAAGATTTCATAAGGCATTGAATTACTATAGTTCTGTGGATTTATAATTTTTAGAAGCCTAAATTCTTATGTAGAGTGATCCATTGGGAGGTATTTCCAAGCAGAAACAAAGGCATTTGAAATAGGGTACAGAAAGTGCTCTAGGGTGCCCTAAATAAGCAAAAAGAAGTATCTGAATTAATCAAAGCCCTCTTCTCTTAATACTGTTTCTATGTTGTGAGAAAATATTTTCAGAAATGTTTTTTTACAACAATATGACAGATTAGTTTGTCCATCATGGTTCTGCTATTTGTTGGCTCAAATGACATCCTATTTATCTTGGTATTTCCTGTTGTATCCACTTTGAATCCTGGAATCTGCAGAGAATGGATCTCTTGGGAGTTAAAGAAAAGTGAATTGGAAATGAGAGATAGATAGAAGGAATGCAGGTCTTGCAGTAAGTAAAACTTACTTTTACTATTGTTTTTCCAGGAAAGAAGTGTCAAAAAGCCACTCTTGGGCTATGGCATTGGATTTTCCCTTCTAAGCAGTTTCAAATGATTAGATGCTCAATTACAGGTGTGCTCCATGTCATGAGATCAGATTGAATATTACATTTTTGAGGAATTGGGGAGGGGCAGTAAATATGCAGTGGCTATGTAGAATTTTAAAGCTCTGCCAGCAGTTCAATCCTAACTGGCTCAAGGTTGATTCAGTCTTTCAAGGTCAGTAAAATGAGGACCCAGATTGTATGTGCTTAGAGAGGGCTGTAAAGCACTATGAAGTGGTATATAAGTGTAAGTGCTATTGTTATTGCTATAAAATACTTAAGGAGGTATTTATTTGGGGAAAACATTACACTACCTCATTCTCTGATATTATTAGGTGGTTGGGAAATGTTAGGAGCAAACCTGGTTTTTTTGCCAGGTTTGCTGTTCTGGTTAACTGGATGTCATTCTCATTTCCCACAGGTGAATAGCTATTTAGAAATCGTATTTAACTAACTGAGTTATAAATATGGCTTTTAAGGTTTTATAAATTAAACTTTTTCTTTATCTTATTATTTTAAAAATTCATCTTTGTTTAAAATGGAAGTGCCAGCTCTTTTATCTCTCAACAAAGGCAGTTTTGAGAAGAGAGAAAGCATGAACAATTTCTTTATCATGCCAAGAACAGGGTATTGTTGGTTCTATGAAAGTCATCAGGAGCACTTGAAGGAGACTTTTTTTCTTCTTCAGTTTAACAATGGGCATGTCTTCTAAGGCTACACTGAAACATGTCCTTAGATTGAACTTGACAGAAAGCTAGATCTGTGCACGCTGTGCAATATTAGCTCCTTTTTCCAGCCTGTTGTGCTCTCCAAACATGTTATGGTACCACTCTCCTCATCTGCATTCAATGCTGATGTCTGGAGGTTTTTGAAAATTAACTATTCTCTCTTATTTTAAATAACATTTTTCTTCCCTCCCCTTACTTAAACTAATTCAATTTCAATTCCTCAATGACTTTGGACAGTTTACAATTAAAGGAAAACAGCATATACAAAAAAAGAATGCAGCTGACTGGAGGATCAACTTCATTATACACATAAAATCCCAAGGGACCCAATCCATTCCTATTCCAAGGCTTGGGAGAACAGCCAAGTTCTTAATAGTTTGTGGAAAGTCAATAATATCTACATCAAATAAATGCTGCTTCATAAAGATCCTCACAGCTGTTTTGTGAAAGAGGGCTCAGAATCTAAAATTCATTTCTGAAAATGTTTGAGATTATGGGCTACTAAAAAGAATGGCGAATTACTGATTATAATTATTATTCCCCATTCCATCTGATTTTCTGAAGCACTTTTCAAACAAAATGTTGAATCCAAAAATGATTCCAAAATTAAATTATTTATTTGCTGTTTTGAATTATTTTATGTACCTTAACCCATAATAACTCTAAGCACAAACATATTAGTCAAGATTTTCAATCAAAACCTTTCTGTATTTAATAACTGGGGGACAAGTGGATCCTGGAGAGATTGAGTTAAGACAGTGAATGGACTTTGGGTCATGAATGTAGGGAGATGGTAGTGACAACACCTCAAGAATTGTCTGTTTAAGAAGTCACCAACACAATTTGGATGGAGAGTACTCTTCCCTTCCCCCCCCCCCAAAAAAGTGGGTGGCAATTCACAGTTAGCTTGATTTAAAAAAAATTTCTTAAAAAATATTTCTATCTCTTCTCATTCCTACTTGATAAATGCTATTTATGTGATATTGAATTTTCTTTCTAACATTACTTTGATGGACCAGTGTGGGGAAGAAATGATTCAGAGCAGAATGAGTCAAATTCATATGTTGCAGCTGTGTTTTGGTTTCCATGTCTTAAATCCAAGTTGCTGGTGTCAACTAGAAAGTGGTATACAGCAGAGCTCCCATTCACCTTCGGAGCAGATTGTGGCTCTCCTGGGTACTAAGATGCTTAGGGTCCCTTCCCTGAAAGAGATTAGAGAATGTTCCTCAATGGTGGCCCTGACATTGTGCAATACTGAAATTTCTTTGAGACCTCAAGTTAGTGGATTGAGGTTTTTTTGGGGGGGGAGAAGCTATTAAGACTTCTTTAGGAAGCATTTTGGGGCATTTGAGGTAATATTGGGATATCCTTTTGGTGTTACTAGTTTGGTTCTTAGGCTTTTTCTTCCTAGTTTGATTTCAGTCTTCCAAGCTTACATATTTTGGGGTTTGGGAGAGTTGGAGAATGGCTGTTTTGTTGATTGTGCTGTATTTTACTCCATTTGTTTTTGTGTAAACTGTCTTGACTCTGGGCATTACACAAACATATGTTACAAATAACAAAAAGAGTAAAATGCATATAATGTACAGTATGAGATTTCCTGACTGATTCACCAAACATCAGGATTTGTTGGGTTGAAGCCCATGCTCGGAAGGTCTGAGTTCTGTAGAATTGACACTTTACTGAACTTTGCTATATTCCAGGAGCATACAAATTGAGGATCATTTTTCAGGTTTCAGTATTTGAGCTATGATGCCTTGCCATAAGTCAATACATGTTACTAGCTGTGTGAAAACAGAACTCCACCCTAGCAGGAATGTGATTTTGGCTTTTCTCTCTATATGTTCTCCAGCTTTTTTTCCTCTATGTTTAAAAGATGTAGGATTAAGAATCCCTTTCTTTTTCCTATTAAACCACTCCAGAATTCTTGTTAAAGTTCTTGTGTAAAATGATAGCAGTAAATAAAATTGAGACAATAAAGGAAAAACCCCTTTCCTTCCCCTCCTTTTTCTCTGTGGAGCTGCTAAGTTGTTCCTAGTTCTGTGTGTGTTAGATATGGAAGGCTAATGTTTTTCACTTTGGGCTTTTCCTCAGGGGTGGGATTCTACCAGTTTGCACCTATTTGCTAGAACCGGTTGTTAACATTCTAAGCAGTTCAGAGAACCGGTTGTTGGAAGAAATTACTGGCCTAATCCTATAAGGAAGGCAGGAAGGAAACATTCTGGTGTTGCTTACAGAAACTGCCTCTCCATTAACCCTTATTACATTCTTGGCAGGACTAGATTTCCTGTCTCAGGAACTTCTCTGGAGTTTTTTTTCCGTCCTTTTCTGGTACTTTGCTTGTGTGGACTGACCATTCAAAGTTACAATGGCACTGAAAAAAGTGACTTAGGACCGTTTTTCACACTTACGACTGTTGCAGCATCCCCACAGTCATAAGAGGCCAGGTGAGGAGATGCATGCCTCGATGTGAGTGATATTGAGTTGGCCACACCCAGCCAATAACATTTATTTTATTTTATTTAATTAAACTTTTATACCGCTCCCTCTCCCAAAAAGGGACTCGGGGCGGTGTACAGCCTACTAAAAACATACAATAAATACCCAATAAATACAATTAAAATAAATTAAACCAAATTGATCCGGCTGTCTATCCCAAGAATTCAGTTAAAAGTTAAAAGCTAATAAAACCCCAATTAAAATTAAGTTAAAACCAAAATACAGTTACTGGGCCAGGCCAGCCTGTTTAAAAAATAGGGTTTTCACTGCGCGCCGGAAGGTCAGAATATCCGTCATAGCCCGTATCTCCGGGGGGAGATCATTCCATAGGGAGGGGGCTCCCACAGAGAAAGCCCGAACCCTCGGGGCCGTCAACCGACAACGGCCAGGCAGCGGTACCCCAAGGAGGGCAACCCTGTGGGAGCGTACTGGGCGGCGGGAGGTTGATGATGGCAGCAGGCGGTCCCGTAAGTACCCAGGTCCCGAGCCATGGAGCACTTTAAATACTGTCAGTACCACCTTGAATCGAATCCGGAAGGCCACAGGAAGCCAGTGCAGCCTGCGGAGAAGCGGTGTAACGTGGGAGCTCCGAGGAGCACCCACAATCACCCACGCGGCTGCATTCTGGACTAACTGCAGCCTCCGGAGACTCTTCAAGGGGAACCCCATGTAGAGAGCATTGCAATAATCCAGGCGGGAGATGACGAGGGCGGAAGTGACTGTGCGAAGTGCGCCGAGATCCAGAAAGGGCCGCAACTGGTAAATCAGACGAATCTGATAAAAAGCCCCCCTGGCGACGGCTGCAATGTGTTCTTCTAAAGACAGCCATACGTCCAGGAGGACACCCAAGTTGCGCGCCCTTTCCACCAAGCCATGTCCACCCAGTCACATGACCACCAAGCCACACCCACCACCTTAGCCACGCCCACAGAACCAGTTGTTAAACAAATTGAATCACACCCCTGCTTTTCCTCATTAATTTTACTCAGCATGTTATACATATAGTCTTTTCTTCTTTTCTAACCTGGGACTCATAATGCTCAGGTTATGGCTCAGCACTGTGTTTTGATCAGGAAGAATGATAGGTATGAAGGAACACTTTTAGACACAGTTGCATTTTATAATCCTGCAAAAATAAATACTTTTGTCTTTGTTTCACACATGTGCTAGTTCTGGATTTGTATACAATGCCTCTTCTCTACTAATCAATTTCATTTGAAGAAATTCCCAAATTACAGGTAGTCTTTGACTTACAACAGTTCATTTAGTGGCAGTTCAAAATTATAACAGCACTGAGAAAAGTGAGTTACGACTTCACACTTATGACCATTACAGCATCCTGACTCATCATATTTATGATGGTTGCAGTGTCCCAGAGTCACATGTTCATCTTTTGTGACTTTCTGACAAGCAAAGTCAGTTGGGAAACCAGATTAATCTAACAACCATACTACTAACTTAACAACTGCAGTGATTCGCTTAACAACTGCTGCAAGAAAGGTCATAAAATGGGGGCAAAATCCACTTAAATGTTTCGCTTAGCAACAGAAATGCTGGTTTGAAATAAGATACCTGGTTAATAGGAACATCTGTGAAGATCCTAGCAAGATCTCCTTGTTTGATTTAAAGATGCCATGGAATTGTCATTCTATACTGCGAGTTCTGACTGGATGGTTATTTTTGTTTGATTCCAGAGTAAACATAAAGATCTGGTTTCAGATACACCTTAAATTTTTAATGGGAACTAGACATTCCACTCTTTGTATTTGTCCTGTTGCTCATTACATCAGAGAGCCTAACTCTGGAAACTACTGTCCTGTGTATTTCTGTTTCATTAAATGTTTAATATTTCTCTTTGATTTTAAAGGCTCGAGAGAGAAGATAGCAGTCTACTTTAAATCTCTTGCCACTGTAAACTCTTTAGAATGTTTGATATGCTATTCTGTTTATGGAGAGTAAGACAGAAATGTGTGTATACTCCTAAACAAGGGGGACTTGTTAGAATTCAACTCTCCACGTGTTCTTCACTTCTACTTTTTTTTCACAACCCTTCTAAAATGGCTATCAGCAAATATGCCTGAAGAAAATATGGAAAGATGATTTGTTAACTGGCATTTGTAGATC
This sequence comes from Bungarus multicinctus, assembly GCA_023653725.1. Lineage (NCBI taxonomy): Eukaryota > Metazoa > Chordata > Lepidosauria > Squamata > Elapidae > Bungarus > Bungarus multicinctus. The sequence continues at coordinate 150,798,176 of CM042834.1, read as the reverse complement.
ATATCCAAATATCCTTACCAAAGGCCTTTCCCCTCAACTTCCCCAAAATTCTCCAGAGCAGAAATATTTAGATCTTTGAATGTTTTGGCCTTCTTTTTAATACTGCATATGGCATATAAAAATATACCATTGTCTCCATGACCTAGACCCAGGGATTAACCACTTCCTTTGGAGGTAGAAAGGGGAGGTGCAACTCAATTTCTGAACCAGCTGATGGACTAAGAAGGATTTCCAGGTCTACCACTCATTTTCTCAGAGATGGTATCTGAATTATATTCGGATAGAAGAGCAAATAAATACTTCCATAAAGAATAACAATAATCATTGCTGTGGTGGAGTCCGCATATTCACATTTTTAGAAAAATCGAAGGGAATAGTTGGGTATTTTTGCATGACCAGATAGTGAACAATTTTCACATCCAGGAAGAGTGATCGTATCTCTTTAAAATGTAAAAGTACCTTAATTGTTTCATCATTTATTTTTTAAAAAGTGTATTACAACATTGCAGATTATAGCCATATAACACTCTTTCAGATAAGTAATGTTTTGCTGTTACTTTATTTTTTAAAAATGTGCCAGAGCACCATTAGGTACCATTCAAAAGAATGATTAATACTTTTAAAAGGGTAATAAAAATGGTGCCACTATAAAGGATGCAACAAATTTGTCCTCTGAGCCTGAAATTTATGGCCAGTCAAACTTGTGCTTTTTGAAATGATTATAAAAAATATCCCAGGGGCCACCAGTGTGGATGGATAAGTGGAATTCACACATATAGAAAGCATACCATGTTCCCTATTAGTGTAGCATAGGGGAGGGAACATTTTCCGGATGGGATGGTTGTGGGCTGCAATTTAACTCAGCCTCCTGGCAGGCTGCAGAAAACCTTCTGGTTGTGAGGTTGGAAGGTGAAACTGATTGTTATTTATTTGCATTTTTTTGCTGAGTTAAAGGACTCCTGGCAATTTTCAGGTGGGGGTAGTATATTTTGTCTTAAAGAAGTCTTGAGCTCCCATGTCCAGTGAAAATTCCACTGCTGAAAAGTTTGTTTTACTCCTTGAATTTTGGAGTTATAATTTTGGAATCATCTGGGATGGGTCTCATTGATTAGGAAGTAAATTGAAAGCTAACTATACTTTGAAGTAAATAATTATTTCTCACTATAGAAGTTTTGTTCTCCTGACAATATCCTAGTTTAGTGGCACAAAGTCAGGAGGTTGGCCAGAAGTTCCAAATGGCTCAATTTATCTTTTTTCCCCTCTTTATTTTTGTTAGGTTTGCAACTGTGTGCAGAGCCTAGAGGTCTAATACTGTAGATTTTCTGATGTTTGGATTTCCTATAGTCTATCTTGCAGTAGAACTGTACCTTTACAAGGCAATTAAGAGTGTATGAATTCTATTTACTTTTGTTTGACTGTGCTGTTGAGAGATGAATTTAAGTTTTTTTCCATGGCCCAGTGCAAAATGGCTACAGAATTATTTGCTGACCAAATCCACGGCTTCTGCTTTTGTTGCTGATTGGCTTTCCAAAACTATTTATATCTAATATACTTTGGCAGGGCACTCAGTACAACAACAAATACTTTTTGCGTTACAGTTCGGTTAAAGTGTGTTGGTTTTGCCTTTCCTGTTATTGGAAAAAAAAGTCATTGGATCATGCTGCTTTCCATACCTCCCCTGCTGAGTCTTATTGCTTTGGATAAAGACATTTTCTCTAGCATCAAATAGGCTTTCTTGCAATTGGGTCTCCTGATCTGTTTTGCAGAAGAGTAGTATCTTTACAAGGCAATTTTAAATGCTAAATTTCCTTCCTGCCTGCCTGCCTGCCTGCCTTCCTTCCTTCCTTCCTTCCTTCCTTCCTTCCTTCCTTCCTTCCTTCCTTCCTTCCTTCCTTCCTTTTCTGTATTATTATGTGTCTATCTTGAATTTGATTTTAAAATCAATTCTTATAAAATTGTTGTAAAATTAATAGTTTTAGTTGAATTTAAAATGAAAATTTCCAGACAAATCAACTAGTACGGCTACACATGAAACAAATTCTGAGTCCAAATACTGTTTTTACTATCAAGATGAGATCTATTGCAATGTTGGTGTAAATGCTGTGTAGCATAATAGTAAGTGGGGTTCTTTTGGTGAATGAGCAAAATTATAACAAAATAGAAAGTCAGAAAACTGTATAATTGAGTTCACATAAGTTGCTAAGTCATAATGTGGTTTGTTTGGTTTGAGTTTATATAGGGGATATGCAATCTCAGGATCATATGCAGCCCTCAAACTTATTTTTGTCTTCCCTGAAGCCAGTTCTGCTTATAGTTGCTGAAAATCAATGGCATAATTTTGTTGAAAGAAATATCCTTCTGGGTTCAGTTCCAAGTGGGGAAAAGGGCACTGGAAACATGGAGGCTGCTTGGAAAGATGATTTAATGGTGGACAGCAAGACCACATGGCCTGGAGCTCCAAAGTGAAAAAGATGATCACATGCTTCAAGGTGAGAAGAGCAGGGAAGAAGGGCCGACCAAGATGCTGAGAGACCCTTATATAACCTGTTGGGCCCCACCTTAGTGTTTCCTGTTCCTGTGCAAGAAATGAATCCCATTGGCTGTCAGACTCCCAGGGGCGGGGGTCTTAACTTTGTAGGCTTGGTCTGGACCACATGGTTTCACCTGAGTGCTGGCTAATGCAATCTTTCCAGAACATGTGGTGAGATGGGTAATCCTATCATTTCCTGAGGGCCATCCTTAATCCCATCACCCTGGAGCTGAAGGGGGGGCAGGGAGCTGCAGGAAGCTGCTTAGTCTTTAAAACCTATTTCTCCTTTTCTCATCCAGGGAGATATAATATTCTGCCTTTTAAATATTTTATAGTCTATTTCAATTTTTCTAGGAGAGGGGTGGGTGTTAACTTCCTACAATTTCTTGTCATTTTGACATAGGTATCTGTTGCATGAGCCAAAATAGATTTTAAAAGGAGAAAAATCTAATTGAAATTTGTCCCAAATGCCATACCTAAGAAAACCTAGAAAATTCATTTTGCATCGTTATACAATAATTGCTACAAAATTTTAAATAGCATTATGTTAACTCAGACAATTGTTTCTTAGCCAACAACCTGTTAGTGTGTCAAATTAAATAACAAGAATTACAGAGTAAAATGCCCCTATGATCATAACCTAACTCCTCATAATTTGCTCTGTAATGCTTGTTACTTGTTGCTTTGGCTTAATTCTCTGTGTACAAACAGGTTTGTAAGCTATTCAGAGTTGATTAATAATTGTACTGATACATAAGCCTGAAAATAAAATAAAATAATAAATCCCATTGAATTGTGGCTTTTCTATTACTTTTTCATAGATATGCCTAGAATGATTTTTTAAGTATGAAGATAACATTGTGGTTGTCCTCTCACTTACAACTCTATGTAAATGATAATACAATAATTTAAAATTGCTAATTAGGAAATGGTTCATGTCCTAAAAAATGAAATGTTTTCTTTTTGAAGGTCTGGAAGAACACTTTAAGTTCCCCTAGGTAGAAAACTTTGATGATGATGAGAGGGACCACCAATAGTTTAGAGAGAACAGGGATCAAAACCTTATTTATTCATGGAACCTAGTACTGTCTTTCACCCTAATCTGCCAATAGGATTATAGGGTTTTAAGGAACATGTTTTTTTGGCAAGTGAGATAAGACAGAACGCGTACTTTGTTAAGCTCTTTGAAGGAATGATCAGACAAAATACGCAAGCAATATAACATATGCGACCCTTTTCCAAATGGACTTTGCTGCAAAATGTCATAACTCCTTCATGAGCAGTAAATTAGGAAAATTTGTAAACACACCCTAAACAAAATTGGGGGGTTCCCTGACACAATACAGAGGGAGACATCGATCAAATGCAGCATTTCATACAGATGGGTGCTAGAGGGGAATACCTTTTGTGCAGCTATGATTTCACGTGGACATGGAGAAATAACTTAGCATGTTTTTCGATTAAAGAGACGAGTCTGGGGAAGAATCGCTTTTCCTTTGCTGAATGTGCATAAAGTTCTGGTTCTTGAAGGTCAGTATTAGATAAACCATCAGTAGTTGGAAGAAAAGGAAGTTGAGAATCCGTATCTGTAACTGCCTTGGCTGGGTGTGTCCTGTCTGGTCCTTGACTTCTAGAAACCACATTCTTCTAGAGCTGTGGACTTTATTGTTACTTTATTTTTCATTCCAATTCAAAGGATGGGTAACGGTAACTCTTTCCTTGTCTGATTCTGGATCCAGCTGATTAGGTGAACCTGGCTGGCTCTTTAGGACTATCAGAACAGACTTAAAGTCAGATGGCTTCAGGAACATGGGAATGTTGTGCTTGTAGGGTCTACATACTGGAAGGATTTGGCTCAGTTTCTGACAAGACCTACTAAGATTATTGGCTTGAAAATGAGGAGAAAAGATCAGGGTTGACTATCTTTCCCAACATTCTCTGTTGTCCCCTTCTTCTTTTGCCCTCAATCTTTCCCAGCATTAGGCTCTTCTCCTGTGAGTCCTTCCTTCTCATTAGGTGGCCAAAGTATTTGAGTTTCATCTTCAGGATCTGGCCTTCTAAAGAGCAGTCAGGGTTGATCTCCTCTAGGACTGACCGATTTGATCACCTTGCAGTCCAAGGGACTTGCAGGAGTCTTCTTCAGCACCATAGTTCAAAGGCCTCAATTCTTTGGCGCTCAGCCTTTCTTATGGTCCAACTTTCACAGCTATACATCGCAACTGGGAAAACCAGTAAAGAAGTAGAGGAGTGTTTACCAGGTAAAGCCAGCTCAAGTAAAGTTTTCCTTCTCATGTTGTAGGAAGTTTCTGCCCTTATCAAAATATTACTCGTTTAGGTGATCCCATTTTGGAAACTAGAGATAAACAAAAAGGTCATTAAGATTATTTACAGGTGTGGGGTTTTTTGGGGTTAACAAAGAAGTCCCAAGGAAGAGCAGATGAGCCATTGACAAGCTGATTACTCTGAACAAAAAGGAAGGACTGAGATGAATTCCTGGCTCTGAAAACATTGCCTTATGCAGATCTCTTCTTTCTACCTTTTGCATTTGTTTTGTTTTGTTTGAAACAGGATCCAGCAATCAACAATACATATGGAAAGAATTAAGGAGGCACATCTGCACAATTTAAGCTTGGAAGGATCATAGGATCCTTTTAAATATCACTTGTATTCTCTACTGCTATTAAAATTGCTGTATGAATCTGTCATGAAAGGATAGGAGCCATGGTGGTGCAATGGTTAGAATGCAGTATTGCAGGCTAATTCTGCTGACTGCTGACTGAGTCTCAATGATTGACTCAGCCTTCCATCCTTCCAAGATTGGTAAAACAAGGATACAGATTATTGGGGGAAATAGGCTGACAAACCACTTAGAGAGGGATGTAAAGCACTATGAAGTGGTATATAAGTCTTAAGTGCTATTGCTATTTTTGGAGGCACCCAGATTTTCTTTAAACTTATATTCCCCACCCCCAAGTATCCTTGCCAAACTCTAGTGCTTAGGGTCACCAGTTTGGCTGTAAAAAGGACATGTTCACTGCAGCTGATATTGTTTAATGTCTTGTCTTGATCACAAGATTAGCTTTGCATGAACCTTGAACCAAAATTGAACCAATTCGAAGGTACAATTAAGAGAGAGAAGGCAAAACATGTATGAATTATGCTTGTACAATAGGACCTTAGTTAAGACTTGACAATAATGGAAGATGCCATACGTCGCCATTGAAAAAATGTGCTTCTAACAATATTTTCCTTTTTTATGGCCTGCTAGAAAAGAACTCTTTAGAAATCTTCAGTCTAGTCCTCTTTCTTAATTCCAATGCAGAAATTGTTCCCCGAGAAGTGGCGTAGACATGAGATTGGCCATGTAAATAATGAGGTTGGATAATGAATTCAAACAGCAGCTTATTGTGTCTTGCTGAACATTTAAACAAAACTATCTTTCTGCCTTTCCTCCCTTAATGGCAAGTGGGCTTGTGCCAAGAACATTGTAATGTTCTACCTGTTAGCAATTTCCTCTTGATTAGTAGCATCTAATGAAGCTGCTCTGTTTGTCTAGAGGAGTAAAAAGAAAGATAGGACTGACTGATTTTTTGCTTCTGTTGTGACTTGCAGATTAAGGTTTCAGTTTTTCAGTTGAAAAAAGCTCTTTTGATGATGAGCCATTCTGCAAAACTCTCACAGAGGAGATTCAGACATTTAGGTAATGTTTTACCTAATGTGTTAGGTAATGTTTTGCCTAGCCATAGCTTGTTGAATAAGCTATAGTTTCTCCTCACCCAATATTAGGCTCTGAGCATGATATATAAACACAGAGACTAGGTTTGTACAATTTTAAGTCAAAACCAGAAATACAGCATTTTATTATGTGTGCATAATGTTATAATCAAAAGCATTGCTGGTGTTTCTCTTATTAGAACTACGAAAGAATCAGGATGCAGATAGATCTGATTAATGCTACACAAAAGCTAGGTCAGATTTGAATTGTAGTATCCACAATTCTTAATTAGCAGTGCCGGAGCAGTGCTTATAGACCTGATATATCTGTAGGACATCCAGCGAGTCTCAGTAGGGAATCAAAAAAGTGAAGATGACTCTCACAACTGATGCCCTCAGCCTTTTTGTTTGTTTTCTTTGTGTGAGAAAGCTAATTTGGCCTAGTACAAGGGTCTTCAAACTTGGCAAGTTTAAGACTTGTGGACTTCAACTCCCAGAATTTCTGAACTAACATGGCTGGAGAAGGAATTCTGGGAGTTGGTTCTTAAAAGCTGTCAAGTTTGAAGACCCCTGGTTTACTATATAGTTAAGGCATCAAGCAAGAAACTTTCTAGGCCCACCTGAGGCACCAAGCCAGCTGGCTGTCTTTGGGCCAGTCACATTCTCTCAGTCCTAGGAAGAAGGTAATGGCAAACCACTTTAAAAAAAAACCTCGCTGAGAAAATCGGAAGGACTAGTTCAAGTGGTCTTCAGGAGTTAACACTGACTCAAAGATACATAAAAAGATGCATATATACAGGGGTAGGGCTTCTATTATGTAGCTGTGACCACTATGTATAGAATGCTGATGGCACCAGATTTGTGAAGGTTAGGGTTAGTTCCAAATTAGTGCCCTCCAACATCCCTCATCATTGTCCCTCTTGCCTGGGGCTATTGGAAATTAGTCTTTTATTACTTTTAAAGAACCTTAAGTTTCCCCCTTGATATAGCTGATGTGATTTATTGTAGGTTGTACAGAGTCCGGATAAGAAGATTAGTAAAGGTATTTGTGTAGAATGTGCTAATGGGAGGCCACCACTTCTTACAGCAAGAGAGTTTGTTAGGGTTGTTTTGCTGAACCCTGAAATCTCTGGGGCATTTCTAATTAGCCTTATCTGAAGATTTTTCAGCTACAATGTTTGAAATAACTGGCATATTAACAGATCAACAGACATACTTCCAGGATTCTTGTTGCTTTCCTGGGTAGCCTGTCAGGTTTTGATGGTCAAGTGCTCTGATAATAGCTATATAGTGTATGGCAACAGATGATGCATGTTGGGCTCTGAGTGGTGGAAAACATGGCCTCTGAAGTTAGATTACATTTTCCAGTACAAAGAGCCACACATGCCTCATCCCCTTAAGAGCTCTCAGCCAGGGATATGGGCTTTTAGTTGTGTGGTAGCTTTTTTCAGAAAGGTAAAAAGTCACTTTCGAGAGTAGAAGAGGGAGAGGGAGGAAAAGGAGATCATAAGAACTTTATAGCATGATAAATGTGCTTATAAATTCAGTATAAAATAAGAGGAACCTGCTTTTCCACTCTCTGGCAGAAATAGTGGATACGGGTATACACAAACATGACCTGTCTATAAAATTATGTGTATTATGTGTATGTACTTTGGAAGGGGAAAGCCGTGTGACTTTGGATTCCTGAAAATAAAGATTTTTTTTTTTAAAAAAGCCCATGTCACCCTCTCTTGTCCCATTTTAACTCTCTGGTCCTTGCAGATTGAAACTCTTTACTTTGGGAACAATGCCCATTGGTTCTCCCAGTATATCATACGCACTCCATTTCTTTCGTTTCATTTTATTTCTTGCCTTGTTTGGAAAAGGAAGTATTTGTTTTAAATTGCTTCCTGAAATGATGGCTACTGCAAAGATTCCAGCTGCAGGATGTGTGAAAAGCTTCCTTCGGAAGGGGGACCGCTACAGTTTAGCAGCAGAGAATCTATTGAAGCACTGATTTACCTCTTATAGTTATTAGTTTATAGTTTATAGTTTCTTCTGACCTGCTTAAGAACGCCCCCCCCCTTTTTTTTTTCTGTTTGAGGATCATCATCTAGAACCATGTTGGCAAAGCTATGTCATGCATGCCATAGGTGGCATGCAGAGTCCTCGCTGTGGGCATGTGCGCCGTTGTCCCAGTTCAGCTCCACCGTGCATGCGTGCATGCTTCCCGCCGGCCAGCTAGCTTTTGGGCCTCTGCCGCACATGTGCGGGGCCATTGCGTGGGGGATGAGGAGCATGCGTGAGGGTTGTATGTGTGAGGGTATGCATGTATGTGCGCATGCTCACACTTTGGGTACTCGGGGCCCAAAAGGTTCACCATCACTGGTCTAGAACCATTGAGCTGTGAGTTCAGCTCTGCAGAGGCTCCAAAACATGTGGAAAGCTCCATTATGCCAAGTGCCTGGGAATTAGTCTGAAATAATTTTTAATTGCTTTTGTGAACCTAAATCTGTTCATTTCCTTTGGATAAAAAGGGACTTTAAAAAAAGCCTTTCCTAGTATTGTGCCAGTGTGTGATGAATCCTGTTTCCCTGCAGTTTAATTTTGGAAGATCGGAAAATCCTTTTTATGACTTCCTTTGTCATGTCTTGATTGGCTTATGAGCTTGATTAATTGGTTTGGAACAATGCCGGGGGTTTTCTACATGTTGGAAGAGTTCTACAACTGGAAATCTATAGGATTCCTTAAGATAGGGACACAACAATCATTTTAGCGTTGGTGGCACAGTATTTAGAATGCAGTACCGCAGGCTAATTCTGCTGATTGTCGGCTGCCAGCAGTTCACTAGTTCAAATCTCACCAGGCTCAAGGTTGACTCAACCTTCTATCCTTTCGTGGTTGATAAAATGAGGACCCAGATTGTTGGGGGCAAGATGTTGACTCTTTAAACCACTTAGAGAGGGCTGTTAAGCAATCTGAAGCAGTATATAAGTCTAAGTCCTATTGCTATTGCTATTTACCTTGGCTTGGTTCCAGGGATGGGATTCGACTGGTATAACTACTGGTTCTGTCTATTAGCGTCATGAGCGCATGCGCAAGGCAAGCGAGTGCAATTTATGACCTGCTGAGCTGCCCAGACAGCTGAGCAGCGCTGCGTGCAAGTGCGCAGCAGTTGGAAAAGCCCTTTTTTCCTGCTTTTTCAACTGCAGCTGTGTCGCGCAAAGCAGCTGCGGTTGAAAAAGCAGGAAATAAAGGTCAGGTAAGAGCCCAGGTTGGGGGGGCGGGTAGGCCACAACAGCAGCAGACATAGAACCGGTTCTACGCCTGCTTCTCTTCAGAACTACCGGTTCTACAAAGGTGGACAGAACTGGTAGAAACCCACCCCTGCTTAGTTCCCACAAACTATGCAGTGTGGTTTGTTTGTTTGGGGCTTAGCCCTCTCTTAGTATATTGTGAGAAACTAATCATGGTCCACAGATTGTAGTTACATAGTTTAAGCATCCCAAATGCAAAGACTGTGAAACCCAACCTCTGAATTGGATCATTGTCTTTTTACTGGCTGTAGTTCTGCATGATTTCATATAGGGATTGGATAGTGGATATTAAGATTTGAACCTTCTGCATGTAAAGAATGTGCTATTCCTCTGAACTAGCATTCTGCTTTTAATTATAGTTTATACTAAGTAAAACATTCACCAGTTCTTCTGCTCCATTCAACAACTACTTGAGTCATTTGTGACACAGTAATTATCCATTTATATCTCTATGTTCCATTTCAATCAAACTCCTGAGTCATGCTTTACAATGCTATGATTTCTACGTAGCTATAGGAAGCAGCAAATATGTATATAATCTTTGGACCCCATTTCTTCTAACTAATTTAAAACAAAAAAACACAAAGTTCTAGTTTAGTTTTCCTCAACCAGGCAGTAAAATAGTACAAAGTTTTGGATTTGGCTGTCGAATGTCCAGATTCAAGTGCCCACTTAAATATAGAGATTGTTCAGTAATTTTGAGTCAGTTGCTGTATCTTAGTTCAGCTTAAATGAGAGAATAACATAAGGGAGACATTTTCCCCTTCCTGAGGAAAGGCATGATAAAGAAGCAATAACTAAACTCCCAGAGTTTTTAATCAGTATATATGATGGTACTTTTAACCTCCCCTTCATTTATCCCCTCCAAAGATAATTTTTGGACAGTGATAACCAATCTGATAACCTCTGCTTGTTTCCCCAAATATTCTTTGCCATCAGCTATCCTGGCTGGGACGGAGGAGTTCCAAAACATCTGGAAGGCATTAGGTTATGTTAGACTGTCTGTTTTAAATAGTTTCTTTAAAATGGAAGCCGAGTCCTTTATGATCACACCGATTCCTGCCTAGAGCTTTCAGCTGCCTGCATGCAAACGCACCGCTTGAAATTTATAATAGAAAATCAATGCTAACTTTAAAAACGCCGTAAATAAACTCTTTAAGCACTAAACTCAAATTCGTCTCATTCTGTTTTAGGGAAGCAGGTAATTGGTCTCCTAGCAGAATGGCTCTGGTGTGAATGCCAAGACGAATAGGGTAATGTCTGACTTTTTGTGTTCCAGACCAGACATAACCAGATCTCTATTTAATCGTTGCTTTACCAGTTCTGAATGGATGGGATGTTTCATGGTGCCAAATGACACACTCTGTCTCTCTTGCTCTGTTTTTTAATAGAAGCTAAATGGGTTTCTGGAACAAAATTGAAGTTTCTTCCCTCCCCTCCCCTCATGCATCATTTTTGTTTATGGAACAGCTTTTTGGTTTGCTCATGTTTTTTTTCAGCTGGCTGGATGGTTTTTTGCTCTTTTTTGGTTTCTTTGGATTGGGATGTGTTAAAAACGTAAGTTAGTTTTACTGGTCAGTTTTGTTAAAAAAGTAAATATTGCATAAGTGAAAAGTTAAAGGGTAAATGCTTTATTAAGAAAGGAAGGGCAAAAATTTTTTGCAAGCTACAAATGAGATAGCAGCACATCCTGCCATAATTGTGAGGATCCAGGCATCAGTAATAACCAATCATAACGGGCCTATAGTATTTGGTGAAGATGTGGAAGAGCTTGGGAAAGTAAAAAGGATCAGGAAAAAAAAGTAATAATGAACAGGAAAAAAAAGAGATCTGATTCAAACAGCAAAAGAGATAACAAGGTTGAACCCCAATTTTCTACATTCTCTCCTATGAAACTATCTTATACTCATAATCCTTGTCTTGCAACCAGTCATTTAATGATCATTCGCAGTTAACAATGGCTCGGAAAGGTTTTTATATGGCCCATAAAACATTTCCGGCCATTGTAAAGTGTCTCATCACCACCATTCCATGATCAAGTGATTGCATTTCAGGTGCTTGCAGGTCTGTGATCGCCATTTGCAATCTTCTTTGCTGGCTTCCCCAGAAAGGCAGTGGGGAAGCCGTCAGTAAAGATTGCAAGCAGAGGGGACCAAGGGGAGCTCCCCATCTAGCCATCTGCAGGAGACCTTAGCTGGTTCTAAGGCCAACCCATGAGCATGAAGCTGCTGCAGTCTTAGATACCTTAGGCTTATTCCCCACCCAGCCCTCAGCTAGCTCCAGGGTCTATTGGCACTCAACTTTCTGCAACTTGACACAGCTAATTTGAGTATGGCTTTTCTACAGAGGCCTTCTTGTACCCTTTTGAAGCAGATGCTATTTTTGTGATCCTTAAAGCCTCCTTTAAAAGGAGCCTCCTAAAGAATTCTTGTACAGGGGAGTAGGTCTGCTGTGTACTTGATAGCTGTGCATGGGAGAAAATATTGATAGGAATGGTTAGTTATGAAAGAATGAGGAATGCATGTCTTCTAAAATGAAAGGATTAGGAGCAGACTGGCTGCTTTTGCCTGTAGTTACTTATGTGCAAGTATGGCATGTAATTTTGCAGGGACTTGTTTTTACGTCAACATCTTAATCATAGTTTATTCAACCCAGTTTTGCACAAACTGATCCGATGGGCTGTGTTAGTACAATGCATTAGGCACTAATACGATTGGCCTGATTATTATTGAGATCAATATGCCATCACAGCCAATATAGAGTCGCTTTTGGTGAGTTGAACGGCTATATTAGTTTGATAAAGAAACAAAGGTATGGAGTCACATGTATCTGCACAATTCTCATTCTCTCTCTCTCTCTGCCTATCTCTCTCTCTCTGTCTGCCTATCTCTCTCTCTCTCTGCCTATCTCTCTCTCTCTCTCTGCCTCTGTCTCTCTCTGTCTGTCTCTCTGCCTCTCTGCCTCTCTCTCTCTCTGTCTCTCTCTTTCTCTGTCTCTCTCTCTCTCTCACACACACACACACCAGTCACATGATTGAAATTGGTATGTTTGGCAGCCAGCTTGCATTTACAACTAGTTGCAGCATCTTGTGGTCATGGGATTGCAATTGCTGACCTTTTTTGGCTGATTTCCTGCAAAATAAGATTCACCCGGGGAGTTGGATTTGCTTAACAATTATGGTGATTTTCTTAGTGACTGCTGTAAAAATTGCCATACAACTTGGTCCAACTCAACTTTTAGCTGCAGTGACAACAACAGAAATGCTGGTCCCAATTGTATTCCTAAATCAAGGATTAACCTGTACACACATGTCTATTTGGTTCCGAGTGTTTTAATTATTCTTCATGGCAAATAATTCCTCGAAGCAAACGAAGCGCTATTTCTTTAACTTCATGCTTATTTATTCTCACTGGTGTAATCAAAACCGAAAGCTCCTCTGTGTACAATACGTAACCCTGAGAAGTTTGGAAAAAAGTTACTTACCCTCTTAAAAATGCAATATCCTGCGATGCCCTTCTGTCTCATTTTCATTGCTGTTTCTCTCAATGATGTTATATTATTCCATATCCCTGACAAACTTCAGCTTTATTGAAACCATTTTTTCTAACCAAACTTTTTTTTTTTAATGAGGGGTGGGGAAAAAGGTGGGAAGTATTTAAAAGGGATTTGGGGGGAAAAGCACCAGGAGGAAAAAAAAAAAATGACCCTATTATTTCTTCAGTAGAAGACTCAATCAAAGTGAAACCTCCCAATTCCCCGCGTGCGGAGTGGGTGCTGCAGCCTAGACCTACACCGCCCAAAGGGAGAGACCCGAACGCTTGGAACCGGCTGAAGGACCAGTCTTTTGGTAGGAAAAAAAACCCAACATTTTTTTTTCACAGATGGCCAGTTATGGTCAAAAGAGTGGGATGGCTGCCAATTGTATTCTCTTTCTGTCTCTCCTCTCTTACTTCGGTGGTAGATGACCCATCATCCACAGGGCTGCCTTTCTGTGTTGCTCTTTTGGTGAGGGTAAAGGGGGTGGGGGGTGGCTTTTACTTGACTTTGCTGCATGCCGGGGTGGTGATAGGGATATTGAGAATGCCATTGTCTGTTACTCTTCCCATTTGCTTGGTGGTTTTACAGGGCGATAGCCTTGATTCTTCTTTCTTTCCCCTTTGTGTGAGCTGATTATTATAGGATTGTATTCGGCATCAGCCTCCTAGTGATTGTGATTTAGGATAGGGACCATGTTGAACTGCAAAGACAATTAATACATTAAATTTAAAAAAAAAAAAACAGGCTTAACTCCCAGGCATTTGGTTGCTTCCCTGACTCACAGAAACGATCCCATGGCATAAGGCTTAAAAAGGTGCTACAAGATGTGGGTTGGTTGCCAAAATGTGGGTGACCACTGGAAAGCCACAAAGAAAGCACTCTGCCTCTTCGATGCCCTTTTAAAATGTGTTAGATTTAAGATTGCCACACTCTAGAACGCCTCTGAGTGGGTTTATTATATTCTAAAAGGATAATAATAATAATAATAATAATAATAATAATGCCGTAATAGAAGAAACTAATTACACAAGGACACCCAGGAGCAGCTCAAGAGCAATCCTATTCTAGAGCCTGGCAGAAGTGCCGGGATTTAAAGACTTCTGGAATCCTATTAGGGTGAAAACCACATGGGATTTTGGAGGGCGAGAGATGCTAAGTCAGAAGCCAGCACTACTGTATAGTGGTCATTTGGAGTTCTGCACCCCAGATTGGATAGGCCTAGCCTGAGACTGCTTGAATCTGCAATTTCATTGGCTGAGAGCTTTCCTCTCCTGCCCTTGCAGATGGAGCATTTAGTTGTTGTTTTCCATCAGCTTTGGATGCAAGACACCTTCCGTGTGAGAGCTTTATTAATCAGAAATGCCTACCATTTCCCTGCTTTGCTGCTGCCAAAAGCTGCCAGGATTGGAGCACAGTGGCTGAGCTTTTAAAAAGGCTGAGTCTGGGTTTATTTAGTTTGCAAATGAAAGAGTTGTTTCAAGTTCTAGGGCTTTTTCAGTCTCTCTTTTGGATAGCAGAGCCGAAGATTGAGCAGAGCCAACATTTACAAACATTCTAGGGTATTTTATATCCCTTAAAAAGAAAAGGATTTTTTTTGGCTTCGACCACATTGATTTTTAATAAATGTCTCCCCTGGTTTCATTTACAATCGTCTTCTAATTTCAGTTGTGGTTGTTGGTCTATAATATTATTATATGTAATGTTTCCCTCTGTAATATGAAATGATTTTTTGCAGGTGCCAATGTCCAACTTGATCTCAGATTGCATCTGAATGTTCCCTTTTTCTTAATTTATAGTAATCCAATCTTCCTTTCCCTTGATATTTTCCAGATGTGCTGGAATGAGAACTCCCAAAATTCTCTCACAAGACAAAGCCATGGTCTCTGAGAATTGTGGGAGTTGTAGTCTCAGCAGCTTGAAGGTTGAAGAAGGTTGATGGAAAATATATCAGCCTGGCCTTAGGTTAATAACATTTGAATTTTAGTTTCTTTGAAAACAATAGCAACATAATACCGCTGTATTCTATGAAGATGTGACCTTATTTCAAAAGCCTGCCACTTCTGTTATTGGGAATAGCCTTAGTTTTATTTTATTCAGGAGCTTCAGATAAGCACCTTATATTGCTAATAATTACATGGCTAAATGAGATTGCAGTATCAGAGGAATACCATGAATGGAATTGGATAGCTCCAGATATCTGCTAATTTCTCTCCTCAACCTTGATAGCGAATTCTCTTAATCTTTATAAAGAAGAGTAGTGGCATCCTGTGAATTGAGAGTCTTTTTATCATATTTTTGAGAATGTAAAATACGATTATGCATGTCACTCATTGTAATTCCCTTTGGGCAAGTTGTAATCAAAATTGTAATCAACTCTGTTCTCAGTCAGAGGTTGAGTTCAGATATTGGGCAAAGTCATGATGCTATTTACTTGGTTGGGATTGTTGTATAAATCTGCTACTGTCTTGTAATTGATAAGTTGGGGGCCTGTTAGGCAAACCAAAGTTATAAATGAATGGTGCAAACTATGAAAGTTACAGTCTCTCTTGCTGTTTGTTTACAACTCGGGGAAGGAAGAGCAAAACAGGAGGAAGAAGAAGTGATACGATATCCACCTGAAGACTAAGCTGCGTGGTCTAAAACTTTTTAGTTTAGCTTTTATGTAAAACTTAAGATACAAAAAAAATTGTTGATTGGATTTCTTTTTTCTCTACTTGTCCTACACATATTAATTATATATATTTATTTTTGTGCCGAGCAGAAAATCTGCAGTGAAAATCTTGTTTTGGTGTGAGGTCATATATGAAGAATAAAACTTAAGATTTCCTCTTTTATTTCTCTGAGGAGCAATCTTCTCCTTATTTGTCTATCCGGAAGGCTGTGGAATGGGGAGTTGGCATATCTCTTAACCTCGTTTTGTTTTAGATCGGGGCCGCTGAGCATGGCCTGTCCTAAAGACTGCTCTGAGTTTCCAGAGCAAACAGACTCTGATTTGCTTCAAGCTGTGTGGAGTTGTACAGTGTATTCTGACTTCCACTCCTGTAGATTGTGCTTGAGCATCACATCTGGAATGAGCTCAAAATGTATGCCCCTAAGCCAGCGCCCATTTTCCTCATGCTTGTAATCATCATTTCCAAGATTACTAAATTGAAGCCCGCAGATACAACGGCTGTTCTTTTGCTGTTTTGCATTTTGCAGTCCAATCCCCTCTTCTCCCTCTGCACAATGGAATCAGAGCCAAGAGATCCACTTCATTTTATTGTGAAAGTTGGATAGTGGATGGGACAAATTCTGACATAACAATGGCAACAAATCCCAGCATTATGTAACAGGCCTGGGATGTGTAATTTTTCAGTTTGATGGCAGTCTGGTCTTTTATATCTTGCTAGTCTGTTTACACCGGGGTTTTTTTTGGCCCCTAGTTTTACCCTAGGCTCAAGCCCTGGCATTTGAATTATCTCAATTCTGCTTCAGCTGCTTCCTAAGAGTGAGCCTCTCACTACTTATTCTTGGATAAAGGGAGACTGAAAGGGATGCGGCTATGCAGCCTAATATGTAGCAAGTTCAAGAATGACTATGAGAGGTTGAGGAGGGTTGTTTTCTTAAATGTTGACATCCAATTGGATAGATTTGTTGTCAGTTTTCCTTTATATTATGGAAAATTCTGCAGATGTTGCCTATCTGTCTAGTTCAGATGAACTAAGCCATGGTTTGTTTAGTGGTGGTTTATCATAGCCAGTTCATTTTTCCCAGTATGCTGTAGCTTCAAAGCTACACTGGCTGCATGACCTAATAGGTTGTGTGAATGACTTTCCTGGTTCTCTCTCTCTCCCTCTCTCTCTTTTTATTGTGAAGGCTGATAAAGCACTCCAGCCTGATGTGCCTGACTACAGCTCACATTAATTCCCAGCCAGCATGTGCAGTGACCATGGTTCCTGGGAATTAGGGGTGTGGTATTTTGAAACATCTGGAAGGTATTATGTTGGGAAAGAGTCTTCAGGAGTAGTTTTCTGTTGCGCTGACTCCCTTCTCTTGAGATATAGCTACACAGGGACCAGCTTTCCTGTCCAACTATGTTCTGTCCTCCACAACTTTTTCATTATTGCTTTGGTAGGATTTATTATTACTGCTTTAAACAGTTTATATTGTGGTACTGCCTGGAGATCTCAGTCCAAGATGCGTTGGGAATCGTATCAACATCAGATAAATTATAGCCCGTTGCCACCAGCTGAACAGTTTTTGGAAATTACAGTGGCATTCTTCGGAATAAGAGACAATTTCTTTTCTTACCTTTCTCTCTTCTCCTGAGTAGAATAAATCTAGTTTAGTCTTTTGTATTCTGCTGCATATTTTACAGCACCGTCTATTTTTTTCCACATGATCAGTTTGAAATTTCTGTATGATATTTGTTTTTGCTGGTTGGCGCCGAGCCAGCAGGCATAATGAAATTCCTAATACTTCTGGCATAATTTTTTTTCCTCAGTTTTTTTTTTTTTTTAAATTGAAGGAGCACATCAGAGAGGTGATGACTTAGCCTGATGCAAAGAAGAAATGCTATTACTCAGCTCAGCAGGACTGGATGCTGAGCAGCATGGAACGTAATTTTGATTCCCATGTCAGATTTAACAGAAGTGATGCAATAACCTCAATGGAAGTAGGTTGCCCAGATGGGCTCCCAGATTCCTCTTTCTGGCCTGAGGGGAGTTTTGGAAATCAAGCTGTTGAAGAACAGCCCTATGGATCTTGCTCTGCTTTGTTGCAATACAGGTAGCCCTCAACTTACAATCACAATTGAGTCCAACATTTCTGTTGCTAAGAGAGACAGTTAAGTGAATTGTGTCCCATTTTAAGACCTTTCTTGCCACAGTTGTTAAGTGAACCACCGCAGTTGTTAAGTTAGTAGCATGGTTGTTAAAAACGGTCATGTCATTTTTTTTCAACGCCGTTGTAACTTTGAACGGTCACTAAATGAACTGTTGTAAGTCGAGGACTATTTGTAGTCTTACAATAAGCCTTGTTAAGGGAAAAACACAGGAGCGGAAGAAAAAAAATACCAAAAGCCAAATGGGAAAGCTGTTCAGATTAACTTGACAAGATAAAGCATAAAGTAAAATAAACATTATATGAGATTATACCCTATTAGCAATATTAAAATTGTACAGTTCAGTAGTTAGTCTCAGAGAACAATTATTCTGAAGCTGAAATGGAAGGCTTCAAATGTTCACAATAAAGTGACTCTATTGTTTTTGTCTGCCAGATATCAGTTTTTCAAGGGAAGGTCTGTAACAAATCTCTGAGATCTTCAAATACAGTCATGGTCCTTGACTTATGACCACAATGGAGCCGAAAATGTATGTTGCTAAGTGAGAAATTTGTTAAGTGAGCTTTCCGCATTTTATGATTTTTCTTGCCATATTTTGTTAAGTGGATAACTGCAGTTGTTAAATAAATAACATGATTGTTAAGTGAATCTGGTTTCCCCGTGGACTTTGCTTATCAGAAGGTTGCAAAAGAATAGAATAGAATTCTTTATTGGCCAAGTGTGATTGGGCACACAAGGAATTTGTCTTGGTGCAAATGCTCTCAATGTACGTCGAAGAAAAGATACATTCGTCAAGAGTCAAGAATCATAAGGTACAATATTTTAATGATAGTCATAGGGTACAATACTTTAATGATAGTCATAGGGTACAACAAGCAATCAAATCATACTAGGAAACAGTCAATATAAATCATAAGGATACGAGCGACAAATTTACAGCCATACAGTTACAAGTGGGAGGGGATGGGTGATAAGGAGTGATGAGATTTTATTTATTTATTTATCAAACACTTATATACCGCCCTTCTCCCGAAGGACTCAGGGTGGTGCACAGCCAATTCTACCCCGATACATAATACAAAAGTTAAAATGAATTAAATAATTTTGAGCTGTTAAATTAAAAGTCCACCCTCCCCCATCAATATTTAAAAACCCCAAATTAAAATCCAAATTAGAACGGGAGACAGTTAAAATCTTGTATCAGCCCAGGCCAGCCTGCTCGAAGAGCCAGGTTTTTAACGCACGTCTGAAGGCTCTCAGGTCCGTGCTGGTACGTATCTCTGGGGGCAGACTATTCCAGAGGGCAGGGGCCCCCACAGAGAAGGCCCTATTCCTGGGGGCCGCCAGACGACACATAGAGGCCGACGGCACCCGGAGAAGGCCCTCCCTGTGGGAACGCACAGGTCTGTTGGAGATCACCGGCAGAATGCGGTCCTGCAGGTAGCCTGGCCCAATGCCATGGATCGCTTTAAAGGTCAAAACTAGAACCTTAAAGCGAACCCGGAAAGCCACCGGCAACCAATGCAGCTCGCGCAGGAGAGGCGTCACATGGGAGCTTCGTGACGCCCCCATAATCACCCGCCCGGCCGCATTTTGCACCAGTTGGAGTCTCCCGGTTCTTCCCCGAGATGAATAGTAATAGTAGTGCAGACTTTGTAATAGTAATAATGAACAGTATTGAAGGAATTATTTGTTTAGCAGCGTGATGGCTTTCAGGAAAAAACCCGTTTTCTCTAGTTGTTCTGGTGTGAAGTGCTGTATAGCGTCATCTTGAGGGAAGGAGTTGAAACAGTTTATGGCCGGGGATCACATGACCCCAGGACACTGCAACCATCATAAATGCGAGTCAGTTGCCAAGCACCTGACTTTTGATCATGTGACCATAGGGTTGCAGCAACAATCATAAGTGTGAAAAATGGTCATAGGTTACTTTTTTTTCAATGTTGTTGTAACTTCGAATGGTCACTTACAATATAACTATTGTAAGTGGACTACCTGTAGAGTGAGAAAGATCCTTGCCCAAATTCTTGAGGTATGAAGAGGAGGTTATCAATCGGGAAACCACAAAGAAAGTGTGCAATTCCCATTACATATATGCAGTTAGGATTAGTAAATCAAAAAGCAACTATGATTTCAAACTGGTCAGAATCCTAAGACAAATAATGACTTACATCTGTACGTAATACTAAGCAATAAATAAGCCTGTTTTCTTTCTTTCTTTCTTCCTAGAGAGATTTCACTAGGAAGTTTTAAAAACTACAATATTAAAATAGGAAAAGCTGGAAACAAACACAGATCAGGATGGATCAGGATGACATCAGTTGCAGAATTTTCTAGAAATGGAAAAAAATAGATTTAAAAAGAGAGCTAGTTTAGTGTAGTGGTTAGGGTTAGTATATAGGTTAGTGTACCAGGATAAAAACTGGGAGACCATGAATACTAATCCTGCTTTAGGCATGGAAACCAGCTGAATGATCTGGGGACAGACCACTTCTGAAAATATTGTCAAATTTGCCAGGAATCAAAACTAAACGGAAGCTGCCACCATTCCAAAAAATAGAATGATAAAAACAGTTCTTCAGCTTCCTTGAGGAGCATATGGAAACCTTGAGGACAATCCGGAGGACTGAATGATTTTGTGGTGAGATGGGTGGAACTGAGTAACAGAGTCAGAAAATATATGTGTGGAAGAGAAGGCTATTTTCTCAGGACTTCCATTCTCTAGTAGAGCAGTGTTTTTTGGAGGCTACATTGCAGAATTTCTGCTCCATCTTCCTCCATGCTAGTAAACTTTTGAAGGAAGAATGGAATAGTTTTGATTCAGAAATAACACTAGCACAATAAACCCAGGCCTTGCTTATGAGCTCTTTCCTTTCAGACAGTATAGAAGAGTCTTATACCCAAAGTATAAATGCTTAATCATTAGCAGAGTCTTCTTTTGAAGCAGCTTTGACGAAGTATTCTTAACGGAGTTATTTCTGAAGGAATAATCATGGTTCCTGTTTCCTAAATAATATTTCTATGATGCCAAAGAGGAAACTGGTTTGATTCTTTCAGTCCAGAATATGATATTGCAGTGTGTGTATACAGTCTATACAGGTGATATAATAGGAAGCTGGGGTGACATTTAAAAACAAAACAGTAAATGTGGTAGAGGGGTTAGAGTTAGAGTACATTTACATGCAACAAGACTAAGATATCTGAACTTTTTTGTCTGGGAGTTCTGCTATTTGTAGTTTGAACCTTGGGGAATGTATATCTATCAATATCTTCTTTTCTGATCTTCGTTTTATAATGCCATTTCAAACTCCTAAGATAAGTTAATTATGTTTAGTAACTAACCTGGTTTATTTGTTTTGAAAAAATCATTTATGCGGAGGACAACATTATGTTTGAAGACATAATGTTAGTTTGAAATACTGTACTGTTCCCCATTTTATATGGAAAGTTGGACAAATTGTTGAACTAGGTGGCTTCATGATGCAGAAATGGTGGCTGTATTTATTTAAGCTTTTAACAGATGTTTAGAAAGTTAATGAAGCATAGTACAAAGGAAGAAAAAAAGCTGTAAAATAAAAAACACTATAGAAATATTTTTAGTGATGCCTTCTTCCCTTCCATTTCTTTCCCAACTGCTAAATTAAATATTTGTACTTTACATGTTGAATAATGAGGGTTATTGCCAAATTTCACCAATTATTTGTGATTTGTCTCTTAACTCTTTTCCTAAGCATATTCCAAATACCTAAGATTGCTTTAAATTTCTTGAAGAACTTCACTTACACTAAGTACTGTAGTAGAGCAACAATGAATATGTTATATACTCGGTTATTTCCAGTAGTAAAATTTATTGTAGATAACACATGAATACCTATTTCTTTATCTCTCGTTTCTTGGAATTTGAGGCCTCATTTTCATAGGAATAATAGATATTGTGGAACATTATAGAACTGAATAAACAGCTCATTTTGGGGTCATATGAAGTCTTAGCTGTTTAGGCTCAGTTTTTCATAGTTAACATTTTTCATGGCTATTTCACTAATAGTTATTAAGTGCTCCAACCATTTCCCCCACACCAAGTTTTCTACCCCTATTTTGTGAAAGTAACAGAACAAGTTACTTGGATAGTTTTTTATAGGCTTTGGCATCCAGTAGAAACTATGACATCATCATGAAAATGATGCAAGTGATATAATTTGTATCACCAGGTCATAATGGTATGCGATTAGTGTCATTTGCACAAAGATATCATGAGGCACATGACATTATTTGTACATGCCCTGCAGTTGAACATGTCGAGAAGCCGTGGTTGTGCAGTGGTTAGAATGCAGTATTGCGGTAAGATTGCCTACAGCCTGGAGTTCAATCCTGACCGGCTCCAGATTGATTCAGCCTTCTATCTTTCCGAGGTTAGTAAAATGAGAACCCATATTGTTAGGGGCAATATGCTGACATTTGTAAACTGCTCAGAGAGTGCTGTAAAACACTGTGGAGCGGTATATAAATCTTAAGTATTATTGCTATGTATATTTATTATTTTTAATTTCTATGGCCACCCGCTCATCTCTGGATGGCTTACAGAAGGATTGAAAGAAACTCAAGGAACACAACAATAAAAATCATGCATAGAGAAGAAAAAACATACACAACTTTTAACATGTTGGCCCAGTGCTTATAATAAGAGCCAAAGGCAGGTTTGACAAAGATGGCATGTCTTCTGGGTTGTATGACATAACATTCTTTTGTGATGAATTCCAGAACTTTGTCACCTTGTCCAAAGTCATAAAACAGCCACAGACAAATACTATCTCTTCTGTAGTCCAGCATCTCCTTTTGTTCTCCTCAAGTGTTGAATTTTTAAATCCCATACATTTCCAGCTAAGTGGTGATTCCAGGAGGTGGTGTTCTTATTTATTTAGAGCAGTATGATTTCCACACTAGTCAGAAGAGACAAGAAAACAACGCTAAGAAGAAAACAACAAAATCCCCAGAATACCTTGTCTCCGGCAGTCAATTCCCAGATAAGCAGGGATTAACACTGGGCAAACAATGAAGCAGAAAATAATCAGGAAGCTACCAAGGAAAAAACACCCACTGCCATTACTGGCAGGGAATAAACCTTATTTCCTTCTAGCGCTGAAGATGTTACCTAGCCGGGTAATGAAACAACCAAGCTCAGAGAGTACCAAAAGTCCACAGTTCAATCCCGAGTAATATATATATATTTCCTGTTGATAGAAAGTTATAAACATGATTTTTTTCAGAGTTTTTTATACACTTCTGAGATACAGTTGATGAACTAACCTTAAAAGTGTCACATGTAATGTGTCCTGTTGTATAAAATTAGTATGCTGCTTTCACTACATGCTCACATGGAATTTGACAAACACTGTACTACAGTATACAATTTATGGAAAACAGATTGAGAAAAGCTGCCATTGCTTGCTATCTGAACATTGCATTATTTGGAAGTTTTTCTGTTTTTTCTGGGTTACAGAAAAAACTTTCTCACCCCCTGACACACTAGTGAGGCTGCCATGAAGAGTAGTTTCTGGCTGGAGTAAACAGCCTGTCTGGAGCCATGGGTCTTTTAATCCATGCTTGCTATAGAATTGAATCCAGGCTCCCATCTCTCCACCCTACAATTAATTCACTCTGTTCCCATGGGGACAGCATCAGCACCTCTGACTGCGTTCTGGAGCCTTGTCCGGTGACTCAGCTGCTGAAAATGAATTGCCTATTAATCCACAACCCTGAAATTACTTTATTGCATGATGTAGGCATGTCCCTGGAGGAAGTTTAATCTGTGTCTGGACTATGAGCTATAAATAATGGGCGGCTGGTGCAGTAAAATACATCATGTGGGTTTTCTTTTTAACTGCCAGCATTATACATGGCGTCTCCTGTTGTCGCTGTAGAGTCTACTGCCCTGTCTGATGAAGATGAGGAAGAAGTGTATATGTTTGGAGGGGAAGGATAGTATGACCCAGGAGGAACTTTTTACCTTTTAAAAAACTTTTTAACTTTTTAAATCACCCAGAGTTTTCCTTTTAACTCTGTTGTTGCTTTTTAAAGACATATGTTCAGAATTGCTGGATCCGAACATCAGTGGCACTGTAACTTCATCATGTATTAGTTTATTGAGATTGTTTGGTAGCCTATCATAATATAAGGCTCAAACTGTATGTGAGAGTCTGTCATTCAAATATAGGCAGTTGTGCCAGGCTGTATAACAATGACCTGTTTGCATAGTGTATCAAGCCACTCTGGACCTTGCATGCTGCCAAATTCCTCTTCATCCATTTATCCATAGTTAGGGGCTTTGCATTGTCTGTAGAGGCCCACCACTTCTGATATATTTCAAATTTGGGTTTGTGCAAGCTAGAAAATGACAGGAACTCTCTGCTTGGATTATGGGCTTGGCCTAATTTGAGCTGGATACCACATTCAAAAGGTGGTGTAGGACAGAGGATAAGATGCCTTAATGCTTGTTCCCCATTAACCATTCAAAGCACATTAATATGAGGCAAACACATTTTTTTTCTTTAGCCCAGTCTCTGCATTACCCTCTATCGTTAAACACTTTCTTCTCCATATGGAGATGTAATGATCATATCTCACAGAGGACCCAAGTAGATGCACCATCTATGACATCAACCTCCCTCAGTTCAGGCAGGTATGGCTCCTCTTAGATCCCTTTCCCTCTGGTATAAAAGCCAAGAAGAGAGGCTGTCTAGTTCTGTTATGTGATGAACTGAACAAACAGTGGGCTTCCACAGAAGAGAGATGAAGTGAACTTTGTCCCAGTTGATATTGAATTAGAAAAACAAAAGCCCCTTTCTCTTTTGTCTTGGAGCTACTTGGTGGTGCCGAAAGGTTCAGCGGCCTTTTGAGATGTTAAGTTATGCTCCCTTCTCACCATCATTTCATTTGGCATTCCAAACCTAAGCTGAGGCCTTGAAAACTGATGCCAGTGATAAGACTATTGAGCCTTAGCTTGGGTGGGGAAAAAAGGCAGATAAGGATGCATAGGCCCATTTAAAGGATAGTTATTAGTTATCTCTAATTTATCCTCTAGTTGGCTCATAGGAGAGAAGCAAAAGGATTCTGAGGACTTGAAAACATTTAGCCACAACACAGTTTCCAAAGGACATTTCTATTTTCTCAAAACCAGAATAAATATATTTATTGTGCTGGCAACCAGAATGACTGTTAATGGGATTCTGATTATGTTTCAAAGAATAATTCTGTTACTAAACATTAGAATTGAGCTGGACTTCCTCAGAATATGTACAAGAAGTATACGAATGTATTTTTCAGAAATATGTTCTTATTAAACAAGTTTCTTCTTTTCGTATAAGATATTTCTAAAACCAAATATGCATCAGATTGTTCCAAGGTAGACAAACTTAGCTAATTGGAGCCAAAACAAGTAGGGATTGTAGGCTGTATTTTTGCCTATCTACAATTCAAAGCATTTTGAAGGTCATTGTAAAGATCAGCCTGCCCTCCATTACTCTGCTTGCCAAATTAAAAATAATGGACATTATTGGTGACTTACTCTTTTTTGCTTTCAGTAGAGCTTCTATATTCAATTTTAGGCTGGTTCAGGTCAGTCGTTCCAAAGTTTTCTGGCTTGGAACAATCTTATATTTGTTTACAAGTAAGTATTGATTTCATAGAAGTGTGCATAGACATAATTGTATATCAAGCCATTTTAGACTCCTTGTATTGTCTTGAACACATTATTGTACTAGGATTTCCATCTTTTCTATGAACTGAAGCTTTCAGTATTGGAGAAGCTTGTCAAATCAGTAATAAACCAGTTGATTGCCATGAATAATGTTATATGTTGGTAGTATTCTGGAAAGGCCACATTTTAAACTAAGCCCTCAGACACTTAAATTTTATATAGGATTTTTTTAAAAAAAATTCTATTTATGCCAATCAGGCAGAACTTTTTGTAAAAAAAATCTGATTATTTCTACTGGTTACTTCTAGTCTAGCCTGAATGCTGTAAAAATCTTAGCATTTTCCTGTTACCTATTCCATTAGATAATGTGCTGTAAAATGGGTGGTCCCTGAAGGGATGCCATTTGGCTTAAAGCATTGCAGCTTGTGTTTGTTGTCTGACTGTGTTTGTCTCCTCCCACCTTCACCCTCTGCATTGTTTCAGCAGCAAAAGCAGTTTCACTGTTTCTCCTTGCATCCTCCATAAGGAGATAAGTTCTGTCTCTGTGCAGTAACTTGTTCAGAATGAGAATTTGCAGCTGGAGACTTAGTCCATTGCATTGCACACATAAAACCATGCTCCTTTTAATATTGTCACTTAATATTATTCTTATTACAGAGGTTGAGGATCGTACCTCAGTTTTTGTCTGCCTCTTTGGCATTATACAACGGATTATAATTTAATACGCCAATTGAGTCTATCTTAGCTATAGATTCCTGGGAGAAATTCTTCAGTTTCATTGGTCCCACGGCTTCATGTCGTGACCACTGATTCCTGAGTTATGGCGAAGACTCTTCAGAATGAAAATGACAATACCGCTTTTCAGTAATATAGTATTAGCCTCATAAGTTTTGATTTACTTCCTCAACAACTGGGATTGCATGGCTTGTAATTAAGACATTTCTTTACAGCCCCACCTGCTCTACAAATATAGCTGTCTGGTTTCTTCAAGTGGCTTGTGAGCACACATACACTGGACCACCAAGTAGATGTATTTTAGATATTTTAGTGTGACTCTAAAGTACCTTGCTCTTTCTTCTTTAAAATCACATTGTCAAGTGATTTTAGTAATGCAACATCCATTTAGGGAAGATTCTGTTTTCCAGTTGCAAAAACTGTTTTGAAAGGCATAGTAAATTATCAATATCAAGCTTGAAGTTTATGCCTTTGATCAATCCTGGTATCAGAACTCTGAGCCCAAGGCTGCATGTCCACCCATATATTGAGATGGAAAACTTTTTGGCAGTTGGTAAATGATGATATGGCCTTCAATGAAGTTTGTAATCTCTTTTGTGATTCATTTTATTTGATTTTTGATTGTGACAAGGTGGCCTTATGATCAAACAATTCCTAGACCCGGGTCCTTTCATATAGAGGGTCCTCTTTCTTTAAAGATTGGAGAGTTATAGCATTCTATATCAGCCATAGTGGCTGTAAATATCAATTTTTGTTCAATTCATATTCTGCATTGAAGCAACATGATCTAATTTCCATCATGTTTTGTTAAGTGAGCTATAGATACTAGCAGACCGTGTTGTGGCCTAACTAAGCTCTACACTTGGGAATGTCTATGGAGATTCTCAGTCATCCAGGTCATGGTTGTCCCAAAGATGCTTTTTTTAAAAAAGGCAACTGGACTTTCTTTTTGCTGAAGCTTCTTGGATGAAAAGTGAAACATCTTCAAGGAAAACAAAGAAAAGTCCTTTTGAGGAAACACCCCCCCTCCCAAGTACATTGTAGAAAAACACCTTTGGTACCTTGCCTAATTCTTTCAATGATCGTTGTTAATGCACATATCCTATCCATCTCCCACCCTCCCTGACTTTGTGGATGGTTTACTTTGATTTTGATTCATTGGGTGATGCTTAACTGGGACAAATTGGTGGGAACCCCATGATTATAAAATATACCTGTGGGGATGTGGAGAGTCTCCCACCAAAATCCTATTTCCAATAGGCTGCTATGCAGGCACAGATGACTCCTTGAAGGGCCATGGGAAATGAACCAACCATGTAAGAAGAATATGGAGGATAAATTTTGTTTACCATTGCCTCTGTTAATTTGAGGTATTTACTTCTGCAGCTGAATATTAGTGTATTAGACACATTGAAGACACACTGCTATTAGCTCAAGATCAGTATGGTGGCGTTCTCTGTGGGGCCGATGTTCCAGTTTACTGGTAAATGGTCTTCGCTATGAATTGACAGTGGGATGCCACGCGAACACAATTCATTATAGTGGAGAGAGTTGAGTGGTTTGGATTGATGGCATACGATACAGAACCTCTAGCACATGCCTGCCAAGTAATTGATTAAGTGGGCTGTGAATTTAAAAGGTCTTGACATTTAATCCTGGTCTGTCTTTTCCTGCAGGGCAAGGCCCTGAAATTAGTAGCTGAAGCTGTTAACATCACAGCAGCAGGCCTTGCTTATTGGTCTTTGTGGGAAGAATTAGATAATAGAACATGGGAACTGATTCAAAGTTTATGAATAAAAATTGGAGTCTACAGAAGTTCTCTTCCTTCGGGTTTTATAAGGACTTTTTCTGTCCCCTCCCTCTGCATTGCATATCTCTTTTTAAATCTTACGCAGCTGCGAGTCTGTGCAGCTTTTGGGTTCCTTCTTCTGTTTAGTTACTGCAGTGCAGCAGTTATTTGATTGAACGCTACAGAATTGATGCAGTCTGGATCTTTGCTGTGCAAACAGGAAGTAATGTACTTAAACGTCTGTAAATCGGCCTCCAGATAACTGGAAGATCATATCTCTTTTTCTATTGAGACTAAAGCTCAGAGCAGATAAAATAAACACAATTTTTTAGAAGTTGGAGAAAGGAGTAGAATTCTGAAGAGAGAAGTATATTCTTTTAGTAAGTCAGAAACAAATATAATAATCTAAAATTAAAAATTAGAGCAGAGGGACATAACTTAACATTCCTAGATCTCCTCACCACCTTTGCTGACTCCTTGTCAAATCTTTGTTCCCTTCCAAGGCTGAAACACCAGCCTCTTTCATAGTTCAGTGTAGCAGGATATATGTGTTTCATTTTGGTTTCTGTTGGCTAAGACCTATAGTTTGCAGGATATAATTTCTTAATGAGCACATTCTCCCTGTATTTTTAAGGAAAGAAAGATGGGAAGGCGTGTTTTCTGCTACATTATTATAACCTGGAAGTGGGAAAGGAACTTTCTGCTTCTGTAAGAAATACAACATTTCTGGCATGCATGAATTTTAAAATGTTTGTTTGAAAATTTCTTTGTAGTTCTATTATTTTCATATGTATATTGTGATTCAAGTTAACGTTTATTGTTTATAATAATATACCCAAAGGAAAAAAAAGTTAAAATCTTAAATGGCTTGTATTATTTACCAGTGAGTAATCAGGTCCAGATAGTTTCTGGAGAGGTTATCAGGTATAGAAAATACTGATTTTGATATTTGATGGATTTAGAGCAGCCCTACCAATCTGAAATTCCCCCAGATTTTTTGAACCTCATGGTTATCATTGGGTTGGAATTCTTGGAGTTAAACTATATTGTGTCTGGTGGTCACCAAGTTAGAAAAGACTAACTTAAGACAAGGAGGGGTAGGAGGGAATTTAAAACTCAAAATGGTCCAGGATCTAATTTTTGAAGGTCTGATTTTAAATGAAATTCGGTGGTCTTTCCCTCTTCTTTGAGGAAATATCATTGGCACACTGTTCAGTTTTGGTCACCATAAAAAAGGTGTTGAGACTTAGGGCAGAATGAAAAAAAAAGCAACGAAGATGATTATGGGACTGGGGGCTAAAACATATGAAGAACAGTTGCAGAAATTGAATATGTCTATTTAATGAAAAGAAGGACTACTGTTGATAGGATAGGAGTGTTCCAATATTTGAGGGGACGCCATAAAGAAGAGGAGGTCAACTTATTTCCCAAAGCACCAGAAGGCAAGACATGAAACAATGGATGGAAACTAATCAAGGAGAACACCAACTTAGAACTAAGGAGAGAGAAATTTCCAGACAGTGAAAACAATTAACCAGTGGAATGACTTGCCTTCAGAAGTTGTGGGTGCTCCACCACTGGAGGCTGTTAAGAAGAGACTGGACAGCCAATTGTCTGAAATGTTATAGGGTCTCCTGCTTGAGCAGCGGGTTGGACTAGAAGATCTCCAAGATCCCTTCCAACTCTGTTATTCAGAGAACCCCAGATGTGGACCCAAGCCTAGAAAGTGTATCCATTCTTATAGGTGAGGAAAACTAAGTGTGTCCAACATTTTTTTTTTAAAAAAAGCTCCTCTTGTGGTTGATTACTATACCGTCGTATTAGTTGATTTGAATTTGCTTTGACTGGTTTTTGATTATACATTTCCAATGAAAAATGCTTAAACAATTATATGTATTCTACAATCTCAACTGACACCAGTGTTATTTTTGAGAGAAAAATACTATACATGTTCAGATAACAAGCCGTGGAGACTCAGAATTGGTTGGCCAATCATACTGTATGTAAGAGGTATGATTTGGATTGGGCAACCTTATGCTTCTTTTGTGATGAAGAAAAAACAGAAGGACCCTTTCAGGCTACCTATTTAATGTATCATGTTATTTAATCCTCAAAGATGCTAGTGGCTGAGATTGTGTAGTTCCCAGGGATGTTTCCCCAGTGCCCTCTTTTGGATTGTTTATTAGTTCAGGCTCTTGCCAAGGAGTCTTTATGAAGTGTTTAAAGTTTCAAGCTCTCACTTCAGATTTATTTTATTTGTTCTGAATTGAATACTCCATCCATCCACACGGTTTTATTTGTACAGTATGTAGCTGCTTGAAAGTTTGAATAGTTTAATTTTTTTATTAATAAATATCAAATGGGATCGATTTGGCAAGTGGCTGCTTGGTACCTGTGGGATTTTTGTTTTGTTTTGTCCTTTTTAAATTCTATTAATGAGTATGAATGTATGTATGTATGTATGTATGTATGTATGTGAAAAAGAATGTGAAAAGTACCTACTTTGAAATTTTACACTGTTGAAATGTAATATAGGTGCCCAAATTTCAAAGTGGAAGATTTAAGAATCCTTGAAAAAAGATGTTCTTCATTGGATGGAATCCAATGACTTTCTAATACTCATGGTCTTTATTCTGGAGCTTTATGGTGCCACACTACCAGCTTTGTATTGAAAAAAAAATCCTCAGTATCATACAATGGTACCTTGGTACTCAACTGCTTTGAAACTCTTAAATTTGGTACTCAGTGCATTTTGACGTAAAAGTTTTGTCCCAGTACTCATTGTTTGTTTGGTACTAGAACTTGTCATTATTGGCTGCCTTGTGATTCACTGCATTATTTCTTATGGGAAAAATGTCTTTGGTTTTCATCATTTTTGATAGTCATCATGCTTCCTGGAACGATGAGTACCGTGGTACCACTGTTTATCCATGAAGGAAGGGATAACTTCTGATAGAATCTTAGGAGCTGGGTTTTTCTTTGTTTGTCCTGTTGGATATTTTAGTTTCATTATTTATTTATTATTTATTTATTTGTTTAAACTTCTATACCGCCCCCTCTCCCAAAAAAGGGACTCGGGGCGGTGTACAGCCTACTAAAACATACAAGATATACAATAAATACAGTTAAAAATAAATTAAATAATTTAATCCGGCTGTCTAATTCAGATTCAATTTAAAAGTTAAAAACTAAAAACCCCAGTTAAAATTTAATTAAAAACCTAAAACACAGTTACTGGGCCAGGCCGGCCTGATTAAAAAATAAAGTTTTCACCGCGCGCCGGAAGATCAGGATATCCGTCATAGACCGTATCTCCGGGGGAAGATCATTCCATAGGGAGGGAGCCCCCACAGAGAAAGCCCGAACTCTCGGGGCCGTCAGCCGACAACGGCCAGGTGGCGGTACCCCAAGCAGGGCAACCCTGTGGGAGCGTACTTATACTTCCAAGTTGCCAAGAGTGCCTGAAAGTCTGAAGGCCAAAGTGCTGAATAGCTCCTCTTCTTTTGGAAAGTATTCTTTGAGCTTTTCTTGCTTAGGCTAAAAACTATTGTTCTCCTTTATGTTTCTATATCCTTTCACCATTGTTGTGTAGTGCCATTTTGCATCTTTCCTTTTGTGTAGTCTATCATTGTCCTACTTAATTCCTTTCGTTGAAACAGTTGATTGCAGGAGCAATGCCAAGGTTATGGAGTAGTATTGCAAGAAATCATAAATAATGGCCCTGCCTTTGTTGTAGTATATGTGGTAAAGTTCAGAGCATTCTTGATTATGATAATCAATGTGGGGGGGGAACTCTTACCTCCACTGACAGGGCACCCAATTTGGGTGTCCTCCTGGACATACGGCTGTTGTTAGAAGAACATATCGCGGCCGTTACCAGGGGGGCTTTCTACCAGGTCCGTAGGATCTACCAGTTGCGGCCCTTTCTGGATTGGGATGCACTTCGCACAGTCACATCCACCCTCGTTATCTCCCGCCTAGACTATGCCAATGCTCTCTACATGGGCTCCCCTTGTAGAGCACCCGGAGGCTCCAGCTGGTGCAAAATGCGGCCGCACGGGTGGTTTTGGGGGCTTCTTGGGGCTCTCATGTTACACCACTCTTGCGCGAGGTGCATTGGCTCCCGGTGATCTTTCGGGTGCATTTCAAAGTATTAGTTACCATCTTTAAAGCGCTCCATGGCTTGTGGACCTGGATATTTGCGGGACCGCCTAGTGCCATCATCAATCTCCCGTTGGCCAGTACGCTCCCATAGAGTGGGCCTCCTTGGGATTCCACCGGCTAGACGGCTGGCGACTCCGAGGGTGCGGGCCTTCTCTTTGGGGCACCCTCCCTCTGGAATAAATTACCCCCGGAGATGAGGATCATCCCTGCCCTTTTGACCTTCCGGCACGCATTAAAAACTCACCTATTCCATCAAACCAGTCTGGCCTAGGGTTTTTCATTTACTTTAAATTTGGTCATAATTGCTCTTAGTCCTCACTTTTAAATCCTTGCCTCATCCCATTTATTTAACAACCAAATTTTATTCTTTAATTATCCTAATTGTTGTATCTTCAACATATTTCTAATGTCTGTACACTGTCCTGAGTCCCCCAAGAAGAGGGGGCGGTATATAAATCTTGAAAATAAATAAATAAATAAATAAATGATGATTGATTGATTAGTGACATCAAGTTGGTGTCATCTGTTAGTGACCACATATATAGATTGTCTCCAAAACAACTTGTCCTTAACCTGTTTCTTCATCTCTTCCAGTAATGTAGCCACCAAACCCCAGTCCATGTACCTAGTATTTAAAGACAGTTATATGATATTTCTACATGGTACTCCTACATTTTCAGTGCATCTCATTGTTCTTTATTGAACATGAAGATTATTTAAATGAAGAAAGTAAACAAATTTTACCTAGCTCGTGTGAATCACATAATCATGATTTGATTAATGCTAATATTTTGTCTTGTGTTGAAATGATGAATCTGTGATTTTGCTTCATATCCAAGGCCCAGAACCTTATTATTCTTGTTGAGTGAATTTGATGCTATCTGTCAGGTGGAAGAGCTGAAACGGAGATATGATAAATATGCTGCAAAGAGATCGTTTGAATTGGTGCTTAAAAGAAGTGCATTTCTGATGAAGTCAGTCTTGGTTTTTCATCCTTAATTCAGAATTCTCTTCCTCCCCACTCCCTCTCTCTGTGTATGTGTGTGTTTATTGCTGGCTGATTCACCTTTCATTTCCACCATTATTTCCATTAAATGGAAATGGACTCCCACTGTTGAAAATATGTTTTCAAGTTGGGTTTGTAGAATATGGGGCCAAGTCAAAAACAAAACATTAAGCAAATTTAAGAGTACTTGTCTTGTTTTCCTTTCAATTATACTATAATTATACAATCATACTAAAATGTAATTGTTAATCTTTAAGCGTATCTTTTGAGAAATTACAGCTTCGATTTCTAAGCTTGCCATCAAATATTTCACAAAACACAGGTGAACATTCTGTCCTGTTTGTAAAATGTTAATCTTTGTCCAATATTTCAGTATGTGAGAATAGTTAGATTTTGGGGAAGAGGTTGTAAGGAAAGCATGACTAGTCCTTCATATTCATTTCCATAAAGATATGAAAGTAGATTCTTGGTATGTAATTTTAACTTTTTTAAATAAATACACCATAATACATTTTTGTGTTTTCTAGTATAACTGAAATAATATGACTAATAATTCTTTTATAAACTAATCAAAAGTATGTGATGCATATTAAATAGTAGTGAGATTTTTGCAAGATGTAAAAAGTTTACATTGAATAAAAGCAACAACAGTTGAATATTTCTTTAAAAGTTCAATTAGAAACTTATTATTGTGCATAAGACCTACTCTTTGCTTTAAGAAAAATATTTCATTTACCTTGGGAAATTATATACTATAGTAAACTGACTCATACTGCAGTAATTCCTAAGGTAGGTTTGTATTTCTAGGCTATAGGAAAATATTTTGCTTATTTAGTGAAGTTATTAGGATTGTGTTCATTTCCTGGAGTATTATGATCCTGCATCTCAAAGGTTTAGATGACAAGCAGCAGCCTTCATTTTATATATAGGGTACTGAATTACTTACTGCAGATGGAGAAACTTGGATTCTTAGTCATGTCTTAAACTTTTTGTAAATAAATAAAAACCATCTGCAGGTGATCAGTAGTAAATGTTTTATCAGAATTAGTGCAACACTTTGGATGATTGGTCAGGATACTGAACAAACTAATAGAAATTATAACAGAAATAATATCTGTAATCTTTGTAAACTTAATGCTGGAGGTAAGCAAATGTTGTTGCCATTAAAAGAGGAAAGAAGAGACCTGGGAAGTTTAATCAGTCTATAGCAGGCAATGTCTTGAATCAGATTATTAAACAGTGTATCTGTGAATACTTGAATAGGAATATAGGTTTATAACAGACAAATGCTTATCACTAAAGTAAAGAGATTTAATTCTTTCACTTTCAGGATCTTACCAATGGGAGCAAGCAACAAGGGAACACATAATTCCAGACCAATTTTACCTCTGTTTTTGACAGAGTTATTACCTTAATAGATTGGGAAAATGCTACAGCCGCAGTGTATCTTGACTTCAGCAAAGCATTGAACAAAGCCTCTCATATCCTCATAAATAAAATTGTAAAATCTGACGGGATGATGCAACTGCTAGATTCATACTTGAATTGATGACCACACCCAGACAATGCTCCATTAATGACTAGACGTCAGCTTGGAGAATGGTATTGAATAAAGTGCCACTAGATTCTGTCCTCGGCTCTGTATTGTTCAACATTTTTTAAGACTTCTGTTGAGAGGATTATCAAATTTACAGATGACACTAATTAAGAGGAGTAATGAACACTTCAGAAGAGAAGAGAAGATTTAAAAAAAGATCTAGTCAGGCTTGGCCAGTGGCCTGAAACAAACAAGAAGAAATTTACCAGGGTGAAATATAAATTCCTGCTTTTGGGGAGGGGAAAAATAATACAAATATAGGATGGGGAAGAAAAGTATATTTAACTTTTAGAAGAGAAGGCTAAGTGATGATATCATCAGATATTTAAAAAGTCATCCCATGGAAGAGGAAGTGGACTGGTTCTCATCTGGGAAGGCAGGACTAAATCCAGTGGACTACAGGGTAGTAGATTCAGGCTAGATTTGAGAGGAATTTCCTGGTGGATAAAAACTGTCAACCAGTTGCCTCATAAAGTGGTATGTTCTTTCATTGGAAGTCTTTATAGTGGATAGCCCTCTCTCCAAGGTGCTTTAAGATATCTGTTGTGAGCAAAGAGTTGAATTAAATAAGCACAACATTTTCAGTTGTGTGATAATTGTGATTATGATTCCATGTTTAGCATTGAGGCGCATATATTGAAAATGGAATCAACATTATTTTTAAAGGAAGCATTTTGATGGAGGTTCGCTATTCAACCCTTTTTATAAGCTTTTAAGATCTTTCATGATAAAAGGCTCTATAGGATGTATCTATGCATCTATATGTGTATATACACACAAGAGAAAGTGCCCATATCTTTATTAATGTATGGACAAATATGCAAATGATTTAAATAATTGAAGTTTAAAATCCCCATTTAAAAATAATACTTCGTGCATGGATTATTCATAATTTTGTAGTACTTACTGTGGCCACATGGTTTTCATTGTTGAATAATTATATCCAAAATATTTTTATTTTTCTTTCCTTCCATGGGGTTATTGGTAAGCTCATTCATGGATCTCATCAGATCCGCACTATTTGTTGAGTCCTAAATAATTTTACTTTAATGAATTCAGGTAATTCAGCTGCTTACTTGAAAGAGCAAACTTTCAATTTGTTAGTTAGATAACTTGACTATAAAACAGATGCAATTTTATTCAAACACATTCTCTTTGTGTTGCTTATATGTGGATACAAAGATCATATATCATGTACCAATTTTAGTTCCTTTAGATGCAAGTTGGCTATGTGTATAATCTTTAAGACTAGTGCGAATTACCCTCTAGCTTCTACACTATAGCAAAGATCCTTGTCTTGAAAATTATTAAGCCTCCAAATTCAAGGTGGTATGATAGGTTTTAGAATGTTATCATTCTCATCGCTGGGAAGATAAATGTGGAAAAAGCATTTTATATTTTCAGATAGCCTAAGGATTGCTTTTTCAAGATTTTTGTGTAATGTATTTATTTTTGTCCAGCTTAGGCCTTTGCTTGACACTGACAAAGTTTTAGAGGTTTGGATTTATTCATGATTATGTATATTTCTACAGTTATATAAATGCTTTAAAAATAAAAGTTAAAAGCCATGGCTTCCATATGTATTATATATTAAGCAGCCAGGTAAATACAAATGCTTGTATGGTTTCTATTTATAAAAATGCATATATCCATCCATTCATCCATCCATCCAATACCAAGAGTTTATATATAAATTTATATGAATAGGTAGTGCTAATTGGTTCAATTATAAAGAAATGGAAAGTCAGAAATCAAATATATATCTCTATTATTTTTAGAAGTGTTTTTCTTAACATTTATAAATTATACTGTTTTCAGTAGTGGAGGTTTTGGCATTTAGCTGAAAACATTTATGCTTTCATATCATAAAACAACTCAACATACTCTGCTTGGAATCTAATGTTACATTGAGCATTCCTTGTATGATTTCAGCAATTATCCATCCATGTACTGATACTATCCTTTTTTTGAAAATACATCTGTTTTAATTTTGTTTTTTATAAATTCCTAAGAAATGAATAAGTTCCAGTTTCTCCTTCCTCGTATCTCTCTGCCAAACTGGCTGCAGCTGATGGGAGTAAGGCTCCAGTAAAATGTGGAGCTCTATAGATTCCCCACACAGTTTAAATAAACTTTTCTCCTTCACCCATTGTTTGTTGAAAACAATTAAAAGGCAATTTTGGAACGATTTGCCCCCGGAGATACGGGCCATTACCGACATTCAGACCTTCCGGCGTGCAGTAAAGACCCTGTTTTTTCAACAGGCTGACCTGGCCCAGTAACAATTTGTGGGGTTTTAAATTTGGTATTTTTAAATTTTTTACCAGTTTTATATCTGTTAATTTTATATTTGGCCTCCAATTTAATCATTTTAAATTGCTTTTAATTGTATATACTGTTTCTGTTTTAGCTGGCTGTATACCGCCCCGAGTCCCTTTTTTGGGAGAGGGGGCGATATAGAAATTTAATAAACATAAACATAAATATTTTTCATGAACCCGTGACTCTGTTCATCTGCCATGATGTATCTCTTGTGCTTTGCTGTCTCTGAAAGCAAGGAGATTTCTTATTGCTGACATTGGTGGTGCTTTCTATGCAGAGGAGCTCACAGTAGGCTAGAAGCACTTAAAATTACTGGAAAGCTTGCTGGTGGATGTGGACACATTGTATGTGGGAGGGCGGGAATGGAAAAGGTATGCATTTTTAAAGTAAACATTTATGTTGTAAATGACCCGCTGCTACCCCTCCCTCCCCAAACTGAAATAAATTACAGACAGCAAATACCTGTGGCTTTTGCAGTGAAATCTAAACAGAGGAGCCAACAGACTTATTCTTCATGAAACCAGATACCAGATTGGACTAATACTACTTTTAAACATTCTCTTCCTGAGAGCATAAACAGTTTAAAATATTGCAAAAATGTACTGATATGGTTAAGAGCTCGTATTTTGAAAAGTGTTTTTTTTTCCTTTCTGATTTTTTTTGGTGTTCTGATGCTCTGCCCTGATATTTTAGTTTTTAAGGAAACTTCCTCTCCCGCTCCCTCTCCCTCCCTCCCTCCCTACGTCCCTCCCTCCCTCTCTCTGTGTGTATTTCAAGAGGTAGGTGTAAAATATACAGGTAGTCCTGGGCTTACAACCATACAATCATACTGGCGCAGTGGTTAGAGTGCATTACTGCAGGCTACTTCTGCTGCCTGCCAGCTGACTGCAATTTGGCAGTTCAAATCTCATCTGGCTCAAGGTTGACTCGGCTTTCTATCTTTCCGAGGTGGGTAAAATGAGGACCCAAATTGTTGGGGTCAATATGCTGACTCTGTAAACTGCTTAGAGAGGGCTGTAAAGCACTGCAAAGCGGTATATAAGTAAGTATTATTGCTATTTGTTTGAAGTTATAATAGCATTAAAAAAAAGTGTCTTACAACCGGTCCACATACTTAATGACTGTTGTAGCATCCCCACATAATTAGAATAGAAAAGAATAAAATAAATGCCATCTATTCTAAATAGTAAAATTCTGGTGGTTGACAACTGGCATGTGTTTATATGATGGTTGCAGCATCCTAGGGCAGTGGTGGCTAACCTTTTTGGGCTCCTGTGCCAAAAATTGTGCGTTTCCCAGAAGGAAATGTGCATGCCCTTATGCTTCCTACGCATGCGCATGCAATACCTACCACCCACCACCCACCCCCTGTCGCCCCCTTATCTGCACTGCACCTTACAGCTGATTTTCGATGGGTTTGAGGCCTTTTTTGGCCTCCCAAAGGCCTGAGGAAGGCTTCTGCAGGCTTTGCAGGTCGAAGGAAAAACAGGAAGTGACGAAACAGGGCTAGTGTTCAACCTGCAAAACCTGCAGAAGCCTTCCTGAAGCCTTTGGGAGGCCGAAAAAGGCCTCAAATCTGCTGAAAATCAGCTGTGAGGCACACAC
Source organism: Bungarus multicinctus (assembly GCA_023653725.1). Taxonomy (NCBI): domain Eukaryota; kingdom Metazoa; phylum Chordata; class Lepidosauria; order Squamata; family Elapidae; genus Bungarus; species Bungarus multicinctus. The sequence goes on along the minus strand of CM042834.1, from coordinate 150,759,363 downwards.
ATGCCCAGTGAGGTAAGTTTGCCTGCAGCTTGCGTGTTGGCACAAATGGCTCTGTATGCCACCTGTGGCACGTATGCCATAGGTTCGCCATCACGGTCCTAGGGTCATGTGGTTGCTGGTTGCAACTTTCCCAACTGACTTCCAGAAGCAACCGAGTTGAAACTGGATAATTATCACATTATTCCTTTAACAACTGCAGGGTATTGCTTAGCACCTGTGGCCAAAAAAAAAAAAAGTTGTAAAACTGAGTGTGGCTCATTGCTTAGCAACAGAAATTCTGGTTGTGACCGTAAGTGAAGAACTGACTAACTGTAAAAAGAAACTGGATCTGCAGGGAAAATCTAGCTAAATGACCCCATTTATCCCCCCTTCACCCTCCTCCTGGAGGACGCTTTCTCTATCCTGAAGTGGCATCAAAAATTTGGTTTGTCCTTTCTTTTGACACAAATGTTTTCAAAATAGGCTTATTCTTCAGCTACCATCAACCCGGTATTTTCCAGGTGCAGCTGAGGTTTCAACTCCCAGAACGCCAGGTCAGCATGCTGGGATGGAAAGAATTAATTAATCTATGCTTTGTTTGATTTAGAATTGGATATGGGGTTGCAATCTTCAAAACATGGGATTGGATTAGGTCCTATAGGTCTGTCATTTTGAACAGGACCAATATCTTTTGAGTAGTTTCGGGTTTTGTTTTGGGGACCTTTCTGTTCTCTCTTCCTGATAGTAACTAAACTCTTACTATAATAAGAGTTGAAAGGAACCTTGGTGGTCTTCTAATCCAGCCCCTTGCTCAAGCAAGAAACAGTATACTATTTCAGACAAATGGTTGTCCAATCTCTTCTTTAAAAAACCCCCATGCTTCTAGAGGCAAATTGTTCGCTGATTAATTGTTTTAATTGTCAGGAAATTTCTCCTTAGTTCTAGGTTGGTTTTCCCCTTGATCAGTTTCCATACATTGCTTCTTGTTCTGCTTTCAGGCACTTTGGAGAATAGGTTGATCCCCTCTTCTTTGTGGTGGCCCTTTTAGATATTAGAACACTGCTATCATGTCACCCTTAGTCCTTCTTTTCATTAAACTAGACATGTCCAATTCCTGCAACCACTCTTCACATGACTAATTTATCTGTAGTCTGCCCTTTCTACTGATTTAAATTAATCCCTTATTCTGCAGGAATCTCCATTTGGGAAATTCCCTGAAGTGCCTCTCTTCAAAAATGATCCTTATAATTGCTGAATATGGTTGAAAATTGGCTGCTTTGCGGTCAACCAGTGATGCCTCAGCAACTGATTAAGATCAACACTGTTACACATTCATCAGCCTCCCTCTTCCGGCACTACTGTAATAAATAGCTTGTTTCTTTATTACTTTACTTTCAGTAGATGTCTTTTGTGCCCATTTTTGAATTGCGTATTTTAAGGCACAAGCCATAATTTTGAGCTTGGGAAGATATGTTGTTACATGCCACATGGTATTTTAATTGAAACGGAAGTGACCAGAAAAAAAGTCACATAGCACTTCTCATTCATAATCAAACAAGAATCAAAGACATGGATTGAAAGCTGTGCTGAACTTTGACTAAGTTCCATGGTGGATTTCTTCTTGGCTAAATAATTTCAGACTGAAAGATGGATCATTCTGGTATTATCTAGACTGTATAATTCAGTTTTGACATTAAACAGTGGATTGTGTCTTCAGAAGCTACCTATGCTTTGGATTTTAAAAGTTGCATTCATCAGTTGGATGATAACAGTGTCACTTCTAGACATCTATCTGGGTTGTTTCATCTGAATTATGGTGCTATAGTTATATTTCTTCATGGGATTTCATGGGAGTAAAAATGTGATTAACCTCATACAAAACTCAACCTGTCTCTTGTGCGGGAAAATTAGTTGCAGGATGATTTTTTGTTAGTAACATTAGGTACCCCGTGAAAGTGCAATTCCAGAGTTCTGATCTAATCAAGCAAATATGGAGTTATTGGGAAATGTATTAATTTTTGGAAGAATGTAATTATAATGAAATGTTAATGTTGTACCTCTCTTCTGAGTTGGGAAGATGAGTTTATAGTGGGGTCATATGAGCTTTGAATGAATCATAAAAATCATTCGCTCAAGGTTAAACGGAAGTCTTGTTATTTTTCCCACAAAATTTCTTCATAATTTCCCTATGACTTGAAGTAGAAGAAAGAGGAAATAACAAAAAATGCTTGTAGTTTTTTTCTACTAATAAAATAAAGAAGTGATGTCCATTCAAGAGTACTAAAGGAGAGAACAGTAGGGAGGATTGACATTGGAAAATAATGAGTTGGAAAATTATTTTAAAAATAATTAAATATCCAACAGATGTTTAAAGGTATTAAAAATTAGATTTAAAAAAATATCTAGCTTTCATCTCTTAAACTTAAGAGCCTATCAAATTGCCTCTTGTCATTTTATGGCATAAGACACAGCTAATACAATCCAGTTTTTGCATAGTAATTTGAGCACTTTCCCCTGTATTGTGCCTCTCAACCATTTCTTAAAATGCTCCCATAAAAGTTATTTCATTCAGAAGAATACAAGTATTTTGTAGTTAGTCATTTTCTATCTCCATCTTTCTGTCTGCTAATATATTGTCCATGTTTTCTCTTATATATATATCTTTTTTTTAAGGGTGGGAGGCTCACTGAAACTTTACATTTTACCATCCCCTGGCCTAGTTTTTGAGATCCAAGATCATACAGTTCTGACTCTTTTATTAGCTGTTCCTTTGAAAGCTGAATTTAATATAAATAGAACAGGAGACTTCTACCACATGGCTAATGGACAATTTATCCAAGTGGTTTTATGTAGATTAAAGAAAAGAAAAGAAATGGGGGAGGAGTCAGGCCCTTGGGCACTTAACCATGAAAATATCAAAAATCTTCCTCTAATTGCTTGGGAAGGATAGGAACAGTGGTCCTTGATTTTCAACCCTTGCAAGTGATTCATTCCAAAGGATGACAGCATTATAGCCATGGGATTAAATGGTGCTGAGAGTTCCAGCAGGGACAGAAGGATTGCTCTCCTTCCACCCGTGAGTTTAAATAGATGTGCAAGTTTAAAATTGGATAAGTAGAAGCAGAAAGAGAAAGAGTGCTTCCAGGTGAAGCTTTTATTAAGTATCTACCATGTCTTCTTTTATGGAACACCGCGAGGAAAGTGATGGATTATGTGGTTGTCCATCTGTAATGCTTCCAACCTTTTCCTACCTTCCCCCTCCTGTTTTATTTTAAAAAGAAGTTGGATGAATCCATTTTAGAAGAAATTATGAAATTGATAGAAATAGAAGATCTCTGGAAGTGCTGAATTCCTGTCAGAGTCTGGGTTTTTCTTCTGCATGTTTTGTATTTTTTAATATACATTCATTCATTCATTCATTCATTCATTCATTCACTCATTCATTCATCCATTAAAAAAACCCTTATCATCATTGGAAAGTTTCCAAGGCATAATTTTTCAATTACACTGGGAATTAGAATTCAGTAGTTTTATGCACTTCTCGTTATTTATATGCTTATTTTGGATTTCTATCTTTTTCCAGAAAGCACCAACACACTTAAAAAAAAATCTAACACATGAGCTTTTCCTCAAACCTCTCTGTGCATAGTGAATTTTTGAAGAAAGCATTTCTTAAAGGACTCCTTGTATTTACATACAGTCTTAAAAAAATAATTAAATGAAAATTCCAAATCTAAGTTTATGAACCAAGGAAGTGTTGTTCATACGTGTGCTTAGAAAGTGCAAGATAAAAGTTTATAGCTCAAGAGGAAAGACATGAAATGGAGGTAAAAGTAAATTGGAGAGAAATGTGCTTATTATTGTGAAGTTTTCATGGATACATATATACCTAGGTTTATCAAAATCTTTCTCAAATATTGCTGGATTCAAAGGGACTATTCTGAGTAGATATGCATATAGGTAATATAGTTATGAAACAGGACCTATGTCTCTATATCAAAGGCTAAACAAGGACCAAAATGGCTTTGATAAAAGTTTTTGGGACAGTAAAAGAGTAATATTATATTGGGATTCCGTGATGGAGTTCCAGCCAATGAGTGACTTGCAAGCTTCAAATGTAGAAATGATTCCAGAGAATCAAGCAAGTTGTTTGTCCTGCATTGTGGACATTTTACAAAAACTATTTAGTTTTTACAGAATAGTTTTAAAGCCTGTTTGATAGATTCCACTGTAAGGAGACTATCACTTATATTCCTTTTACTTTTTATAGCGCTTGAAGGAAATATGTATGTGAGTGGTTTGTACCATTTGCATCAGCCACTGGGTTAAAAGTTTGAAAAAACACCCAGGAAGGTTAATGGCAGATTCCTTTCTTATTATTGCTAAGAAACCACACACACACAAATACCTATGCATTTACTAGGAATTGAGTTTGCCTTTATGTCTCAAACCTGATGTTTTCCATATACAGTTTGTTGGACTTCAACTCCCATGATCCTGAATCAGAGACATAACTGTGGGCCTAAGAATTATGAGAGTTAGTTCAACACATGTGGATAGCAAAATCCCAAGACAGTTCTGGAATGAGTTCCCATATTTCATTTTTAGCTATTAAGATGGGCCAAAAAAGAAAAGGAAAGAAAGAAAGAAAGAAAGAAAGAAAGAAAGAAAGAAAGGATCCCCCCCCCCCCCCCCCCCAAAGGAGTTAGTGTTTTGAGCCTGAAAACTGAGGAATCTAAAACATTTCAGTTCTGGGCAAGGCTTATGCCCAGAAATAGATGGGGTAATTGTTAAAATTGTTGCAGTTTGGCTTAGGAAGGACTCTGAACTGATATTCCAGACCTAACTGAGCTCCAATCCCCACAAACCTTTCTTTAAAAAAAAAATTTGATGATGGCCCCATTCCTGATAAATAAAGCATTTGTCATTTCTCGCATAACTCAGATGGCAAAATAACTCTTTAGAATCATGTAATTCTCATTTCAGTTTTCTGAAGCCTCAAGACTTGGGATAAGTTCCAACCCTAAGGCTCCCTTTTTCTTTCCTTTTTGTAGAGTCATAAGAATTCACATATTGAAGAAGAGGGGGAAGGGGATTCCATAATTAATGCCATGTGGATTTATTTCTCTTTTTTCCCCCTCCTCTAGAAACATCTGTTTTGCAAATCACCTCATTCCTATCCATATTTATTGCCAGTGCTGTTTCCTTTCCAAAGGCACAATTCTTTCACCCTCTGGCAGGGGCAGTCTTTTCATGCCCTCGATATGCACTGGAGCTGGGGGAAAAGTACTGTGACCCATAGGTTCTGTAGTGGATTCAATCCCTTGGTGGTGCCCTCCTCCTTGTCAAATGGATCAGTGGAACTGGCTTGTATAATCCAGAGCTGAAATCTCTCAGTCTGTGCTTGGAGAAGGGTGAGAGGACATGATGCAGGACTTCGGTCTTTTGCAAAAGTCATGGCCAAATGTTTCTCCTGAAGTTTTATATATAGTTAAAGAGTGGGAGAAACCAAAGGTGAGATAGGGCAAGGGAAAAATACAAACAAACAGATTTTGTCAGCCCTCATTGTGGTGTCACTAAAGGACTGCAACAAAGAAGAGGGGGTTACCTTATTTTTAAAAGCACCAAAAGGTAAAACATTAATCGATGGATGGAAATTAACCCAGGAGAGAAGCAACCTAGAACTAAGGAGAAATTTCTGATTGTGAAAACAGTTGATCAGTGGAACGATTTTTCTGCAGAAGTTGTGGGTGCTTCATTATTGGAGATTTTTAAAGAGAAATTTCTCATTGGTCTGAAATGGTGTGGGGTTTCCTGGTTCAGTGAGGGAATGGGGAAATTGGACTAGAAGATCTCTAAGGCCTTTCCAAGTCTGTTATTCTGTTCTTTGGTGTGTCTTTATCTGTCTGAATCCACTTGTATTTTTTAATCATAAAATTATTCCTAGTTGCTTTGTATGGCAACCTTCTCTGACCTGCTTCTTGGATGAGAAGTGAAACGTCTTCAAGGAAAACAAAGAAAGCCCAGTTGCCTTTTGAAAAAGCACCCTTTGGGATAACTCCGTCCCATGTGAGCTCTGTGGAGAGGGCAGTATTCCCCTCTCTCTGTGGACTCTTCCGGTTGTGGTAGAGCAGGGGTGTCAAACTCCAACACAGTTTAGCAAAGGGGGATACGAAGTTGTGATATGTCACGTGATGACGCCACGATGATGAGAGTTTGATACCCCATTGGTAGACTATCTGCTATCATCACTACCAGTGTTGGTACTGCTTGGGATAAGTAACACAGGGCACCAGATGGAGATGGGTTGCATTTTTCTTGAGTTGTAACTCATGATCAATGTTTAAGAGTGACAACTTAGAGAAAATATGGCCTATCTTCTCTGGGTAATATTGCATGTGTTCCTTGCTCTATCTGTTGTCAAGCTATGTTCGTTATAAAGCTGCCATATGTTTCCTATCCAAGAAATAGATCAGATTAACTCTTAGGTGCTTAGTCCAGAACATTGTTAGGATCTCCTGTAACTAGGAGGGAAAGTAATTGTGGAACTTGATAATAGTTTAAAAAAAAAAAAGCTGGCCTTGTGGATGTGATTACGGGCTCCAGTTCCTTCCGCACGGCCTCTTCTATTTTCTGGCAACTGTTTAAAACCCCAGTGACGCATTTTGGGTGTATAAAACTATGAAGGCTCATATATGATCACATTGTGATGGAGGAAAAAAGGAGGAGGGGAAAAAAGAATACAGCTGAGTCAAAAACCAAGCCCCCAATGTATTTCAGGACACCAGACATCGATCATTCAAGATAATTAAAAAATCATGGAATGAGTGTGCTTGAGCCACACATTATTAAATATTAATAATGTTATACGATTACATAAAACATAACCACAGCTTCAAAGAACACCAAGTATGACTGAAATTTTAAACAACCTCCTAAAATCAGCTAATCATATCATATATATTAATTTCAAACATGCACAGAAATATTTCTAGTTAATTGTGTCGTGCTAGTGGGTGTCCTTCCATCTGCTATCCTTGATGATGGGCAGAGCAGCAAGTTTTTTTCCTAGGGTTCTTTCAATCTAGCTCCCTTATTGAGCATACAAAGTAATTGAGATGGGACATTAAATCACTAACAGTAAAAAGAATTTGTGAGATACAGAGCTCACGGTCTGAAGTGGAGTTGGGGCTGGTAATCTGTGGCGTCTAAGACAGGAGATATACTGTAGGGTTGATTGATTTGGTTTTAGGGGAGGGGAAGGGTATTGGAGTGGTCAGACTTTTTTTAGCTTGACACCTTTAAAGTCCATCACCATTAAAAGCCACGGAAAAATTAACTAGGGCATGATGTGCAGAAAATTAGCTGCATCATTTCTAGTGAACAGAAGGATCTTTATTCTGCCAAGTCCAATTTGCCTAGAAAAAGATCCATGTCTAGGTTCTGTATGAATGAAAAATACCTCATTTGGTAAATTTATACCAAGAAATCTTTTGTGATTGTAAATAAGATAATGGTTGGGTAGTTCATTGTATGTTACAGCTCCTTCTTTCCCTGAAGTGGGAAACTCTAGTTGACATGGTTCTAATCTTTGTTATTGGTCTTCATATAATCAAAAACCCATATAAATAAATGTGAAACTGTAAGAGTCTTCTGTAAAATATCAGCCACAAAGTTCAACAAAACCAGATCCTTAAACAACTTCTATGTTTCTGTTCCTAACTATTCTGCTGCCTAAGGTCATCCTGACTTGGCAATGAAAAAAAGAGGGACATGTTTCTGATAAGATTCTGGTTGCTTTTGTAAGAGGGCACATCAGTTTTTATATTGTTATTTGAATTGGAATTATATATAAACTTGGCAAATAAATGATCTGGTATAGCTATGAAGTTACCAAGTTTTCCCCTGAGCCTGATGAGGATTCTCCAGGACAAATGTTGCAATTAAAAAAGTCGTGGTGGCACAGTGATTAAAATGCAATATTGCCGGCTAATTCTGCCAACTGCCAGCAGTTCGATTCTCATCGGCTCAAGGTTAACTCCGCTTTCCATCCTTTTGAGGTCGGTAAAATGAAGACCCAGATTGTTGGTGGCAATAGGCTGACTCTGAAAACAACTTAGAGGACTGTAAAGCACGGTGAAGAGATATATAAGTCTAAACGCTATTGCTAAAATGATGGGCAAGCAGGCAGGCCATTGTGTGATCAAGTCCAGCTAATGACCAAGAATGTGAGATGTACACTCTAACTTTCTATACCAATTCACATATATCAAATGCTGGCATGCGAGAGACTAATCCACTTTTGTAAACAGAGTAATCTTGTGTGAGTTTGCAATTCTTCACTGTTAACAGGAAAATCCAAAGCTCAGACCAGGGGTGGGATTCTACCTGGTTGGTCCGGTTCTATAGAACCGGTTATTATGATTCTGTGCAGTTCGGAGAACCGGCAAATCGCTCCACTGACTGGTCCTGACCAGCCCTGCCCACTCACTCCTTACCTGACATACGCGCCATCAAACTTGCCTGCCTTTGGTAAGTTGCTATTTTTCCTTTTTTTCTCCCCTGGCCATCAGCTGTTCTGCTATGCCGGGAGATTTAGATTAGCTAGAAAGCAGAAAATCGTTGGATTTCTTGCTTTCTAGCTAATCTAAAAGCAGAGCTGAACCTTTCTTAGGACTGAAGCTTCTATTTTTCAGTGCAGACTCAGATAGCAGATGGCAGAAAGATAGATCTCTGAGTGAATCTGTGATCTGTGACCAACTCAATCTGCCTATTTGCTTTGCATGATTTTGGGTAAAAGTTTCTCTTTTTTTAATTAAAAAAAAAATCAATATTTACAAACATGGTGTGTTTTGAGTTAATTTTGTGAGTTTGCTTGCAAGCAAATTTTATATGACAGACTCAGGCAATAGATTGCAGAAAGATAGATCTCTGAGTGAATCTGTGATTCTGTGAGAAACTCAATCTGCCTGCCTGCTTTGCCTAATTTTGGGTAAAAGTTGCTGTTCTTTTAAAATAAAAAATACAATATTTACATACAAGCCACGCCCAGCCAGTCACGTGATCACCAAGCCATGCCCAGTCAGCAATCCATGCCCACCCAGTCATATGACCACCAAGCCAAACCCACAAATTAGGCCACGCCCACAGAACCAGTTGTTAAGAAATTTGAATCCTACCCCTGGCTCAGATTATATATTGTCTTCTGCGTTTATTTTATTTTTGAAAAGAATGACATCTTCAGTGACCCAAGTGGTAGAATGAAGAAGTAATCTTGATCTCCTTCCTTCTGATATTTACCTTAAACTTTAACATGCTCTCGCCAAGCTACCTTTCTTTTTTGTTGCGGTATGCAGAAAATCCAGAGAAATCCTGTATCTTTTCTGTCCTTGAATGAAAGACCATTAGGTAGGTATGCTTGAGCTGAAACTCTGAAAGATGGAGCGTGCCTGCCATTTTTCTCTCCTGACGTCTTAGCTTGACCATTTTTTACGAAAACAAAATTGTTGACATGACAGAGGGAGGAAAACTTAGACATTGTGTAATGCACAATTTATGTGTCCAGGCATGTATTTTTCCAAACAGGAAAGAGGAGACCTGATCTTTTATGACCCTGTTCAATAAACCAGTACTCTGAGCACTTGTTTACATGAGTAAAGCTGACTACTGTGTTGTGCAAACTGACTCTGAGCTTGTTAAATTAAAAACTCAGGCCATTGCTTTTCTGGTGCCACCCATTCAGGACCATCTGCCAAGGTGAAACAAACATCCTGTTGTGTTTTTGTGGTTTGGTTTGTTAGCATCTCCTCAAGAATTATCGCCAAGAGGTCTCAGACAGTTGGCTTTTTGGCCAGATCATAGGGGCCACAAGATCCAAACATCCATAGGAGATGCTTTGAAATGAGTCAAACACGTTTCATGGGGAAGCACAGTTGGGGTCTTGTTAGAGACTGCAGTCTTAGATAGTTGTGGCAGAAAATTAATATTTGGTTTGAATTTGGGGGTGATCTCACTAGCTGTGTTTAAGGAACATACTTCAGGGGAAAAAAAAAAGGAGCGAGAAATTTGTGATCTGAGGCCAGACCAATGGGTGGTTTACTTCTATGCACACACATCTCTCTTTTTTCTGATAGTTAAATATATTTTAGGAAGTCTTAAGTATTAAGGCTGCTATCGGGTGTACAAGTAATCCTTGATTTACGACTAAAATTCAGCCCAACATTTCTGTTGTTAAGTGAGACATTTGTTAAGTGAGTGTTACCCCATTTTATGTCATTTCTTGTCACAGTTGTTAAGTGAATCACCACAACTGTTAAATTAGTAACGAAGTTGTTAAGTGAACCTGACTTCCTCATTGACTTTGCTTGTCAGAAGGTCACAAAAGATGATCACATGACTCTGGGTTACTGCAACTGTCATAAATATGAGTCAATTGCCATATATCTGAATTTTGATCACGTGACCGTGGGGATGCTATAACCGTTACAATTGTGAAAAATGGTCGTCAGTCATTTTTTCCAGTGCAGTTGTGACTTTGAATGTGACTAAATAAATTGTGGTAAGTCAAGGACTATCTGCACTGGGCTGTGAATGGGAATAATTATCCAACACAATTATACAGTGGGTATTGGTGGTATTCAGCTGGTTCGCACCAGATCGGGCGAAGCGGTAGCAAGAATTTGGCCTGGGTCGCAAGCCCCTGATCTGGTCGCCCTCCCTCCCGATGCTTGTTTACCCACCCGCCTGACATTCGCCTAAGGTATTTCTTTTTTTCCCCCTCCTGACAATCAGCTGTAGATAAAATCAGCTGTGCTGGGATTCCCCTTGATGAGGCCCAGGAAGGCAAAAAATGGAGGGAGGAGCTCAGCCCCCCCACCCCCCGCTCCATTTTTTGCCTTCCAGAGCCCCAGAGGAGCCTTAGGGGATTAAAAACGCCCCCCAGAGGCTCCTCTGAGGCTAGGAAGCTCCCCAAAACAGATGGGGGGGCTGTAAAAAAACCACGCCCACCCAGTCACATGGCCACGCCCACAGAACCGGTAGTAAAAGCTTTTGAATCTTACCACTGATAGGTATGTACTGGGAAGGTCTGGATTCAGGCCTGTCCTTAGCCATGGCAATTCAGTGGCTGATTTGGGTCAAGATTCTCTCAAAGCAGTGTACCTTATGCAGCTGTTGCTGTGACAAAAAAGGGGGGGGAAATGGGAGTGCCATATACACTGTTTTTTGTTGCTTGAGAAAAGTGGAGGGATAATAATTTGATACATCAAAAGAAAGCTATTAGGGTTTCCTTTTCAGTTTTAGGAACGCTTCTGTATGTACGAAAAGGGAAAGTCAAGTTGAATACTGCTGGGCATAATTTATAGAGCTTTTGAGGGCTTTTTTTTAAAAAAAACATTAGAATAAATCCTTCTTTCTGTATATCTGAACTGAATTTAAAAAAACGCAGATCATATTCAACAGTTTAACTAAAGGGAAAGAGGAGAATGTAAGATTTAAGAAAGAGGGGGATTCTTTCTTTTCTGCCGGAAGAACTGCTTTGCTTCTTATTTTTAGCAAATAGGCGCCCGAACTTCCCAAATACTAAAGAGGGAACCTTTGAAAATGGAAGGCCTTGCAGCTGTACCCTGCTGATTTGAACTGGACTTTATGACCAGCATGAAGGGCCCTTTCTTCCTTTTTCAAAGTGCTAGCGCTGCTCATTCTCTACAGAAGAATGCTTGAGCTGCATCTGCTTTTACTTAACTTTAAAAAAAAATAAAGGTTAAGAGCCAAAATCTCAATTCATCCTGGGCTAGACTGTTAAAGAGACATCCCTCTTTAACATATTTATTCTGTAAATGCTTTCTTGCTGTATTTTGAAAAGGAAAGTTATCTAAAGTGTTTTTAAAAATGTATTTTATTTTGAATTTAAAAAGTGTTCCAGATGGCAATGATAGTTGCAAAATCATTTCGTGGTCCATGCAAGGGTTTTGAAAAGGACACCTAGCAAAAGGTTATTGAATAAAGAAAGCATTCCTCACTAACATTAAAAACTTCACTGTCCTCCAGAAGCTGGGCACTATTGCTTTGAAAGCTTGTCAGGGGTGGCCAAAGCAGAATTATTTCTTATTTGGCCTCATTTGGTGCCCAGAATTTTCTGACAGATGCTCTTATTTTAATCATTTGAGAACCCTAGTGTGCTTTTTGATGTTTCCCTTTGAAACAATTGCACAGACCTACTCATTTCACAGAAGATAAGAAAGGCCCCTGTTGAATCCAGCCACTCTAGTCTATCGTTCTCTTTTCCAGTGTGTCCCACAAGACACCTTTTGGGAGCGTGACATGGAAACAACCCAGTGTTACATTAAAGACACAGGCCATTACATAACTTTGCACACTGCCACTTAACCATTGCGTGGCTGTTCTTGCACGAAGACATGTGATTAGTTGATGATCTGTTTTCCTCTCCTCTCCCTGAATCTATGGAACACGTTGGCAAATGTTCAGAAGTATTTTACAAAAGCTAGATGGAAGAAAAAATAATACGCGAATATATAAGTGTACATGTAGCTGCTAAAAAAGTTTAAAAGAGAGGATTTTTGGAGAAAATCAAGAGTAATAGGAGGGCTTGCTTTCCATTTGTATTTCTTGCAAATGATGGAGTTGGAAGTCAATGACATCCAATGTAAAGGCTATCTCCTTTGAATTTTCTTTTTATATTATATTTGTCTTCCCCTCTCCAAGCCAAAGCAAGAAAGCAAATATATTAGAACCATCCCCATTGCTGAACATAACTCAGTGTCTAGTAATAGAAGCCTGGCTTGATATAAATACTTGGAACTTCCATTTCTGCTCTTCATTCACAAGTGAGCAGTTTGCTTTCCATTTAGTGAATATCTGCTGTAGTAATTGAGGGCAGGAGCCCCAGTTTGGGAGGGCGTATATTCTATACCTGGATTGGGTCTCAGGATCCTGACCTGCTCATTTTCAGATACTAATGCAAACATGATATGCTCAGAGGTGGTATTCAGCAGGTTCTGATCAGTTCTGGAGAACCGGTAACGGAAATTTTGAGTAGTTCAGAGAACCGGCAAATACCATCTCTGACTGGCCCCACTCCCATCTATTCTCTGCCTTCCGAGTCCCAGCTGACTGGCTGGGTCTTCTTTTGTTGCCCTGCACAGGAGAACGGAGCTGGAGAACAGGTTAGTGGGGTGGGGAGGGAATGGGGATTTTACAGTATCCATCCCTTGCCACGACCACCAAGCCACAGCCACAAAACTGGTAGTAAAATTTTTGAAATCCCACCCCTGGATGTACTGTATATAAGCTGCTTTGTTGGCTACAAATTAAATTCTCTGATACGAAAAAAAATCTCATGTTAATTATTTGAAGATGAATCCTATGAGCCTTTATTCAGTGTTCTTCGAGGAACAGTGTATATCTTTGAGGAAAATAATACGACCCAACCTTCTTAGTGTAGTGTAACTGCTTAAGAATGCTGATCAGAGATTGGATGGATATCCCCCTGAGGTCTGGTTTTTCTTCTAGCATGTTTCTGCTAGCAGGGTAATGTCATTATTATTTATAACTGTTTTCCTGCTTCCAGCCCTGCATATGTTTCAGTCCTCCGCAGAATGAAAGCAGACAGATCATTAAACTGGCCCTTAAGCCTTCATTCATTAGCATAATAGTGTGGTTCTTGGAAATAATCTTGCTGCTTTCTAGGAATCCAGGTCTACAACTCTTTCCCCTCCCTTCCAAAGTGAAAGCTATATTTCCTTTAGGATGTGTCAGGACGCTCTTGTGTTGGGAGGAAATGAGACATATCACTATATAATCAAGTCCTCTGCAGTGTAGGAGCTTTTGTTTCCCACAAGACCCTCTCCCAAGGCTGGTAGCACAGGTAGTCCTTGACTTACAACAGTCCGCTTAGTGACCGTTCAAAGTTACAACGGCATTGGAAAAAGTGAGTCACGACCGTTTTTCACAGTTCCAGCATCCCCGCAATCACGGGATCAAAATTCAGGTGCTTGGCAACTGGTTCATATTTATGACCGTTGCCATATCCCAAGATCATGTGATCGCCCCTTTTGTGACCTTCTGACAAGCAAAAGTCAATGGGGAAGCCAGATTCACTTAGCAACCATGTTACTAACTTATCAACTGCAGTGATTCACTTGACCACTGAGACAAGAAAGGTCGTAAAAAGGGGGCAAAATTCAATTAACGAATGTCAGAAATGTTGGGCTCAATTGTGGTCATAAGTCGAGGACTACCTGTATAGCTTTTTTGAAGAACAGTTATTTATTCTAGGACCAGCTAATTGATTACAGATTCTTTTCTCCTCCTCCTCCTCCTCCTCCTCTTCCTTGTAGACTAGTATTTTTTCTAGAAGTGTATTTGCTGGAAGAGATTTACAGTTTGTGGGTATTCAAGAGACTGGAGGAAATATCGTGATGGAAACTTTGCATATTGATAACAGGCAATAAGGATGTCTGAACTTTGTTCAGAGTTTTCCTCCCAAATAATTAAACTTATTTTCTGGAAGATCATATACTTTTTCAGCAAGAAGAAAATGCTACATTCAGTGTCTTTTATCTCCATTTGGAAAAGGACCGAAAAGTAGGTTGACCTGCAGCGTGAATAGACAAATCTGGGAACAGATGCAGGTGGAAACAGTAGTGTTAGGAGTATACACACGGGTCCTGAAAGGTAGGGAAAGCAAGGAAACTCTTGTATTTTTTTTTAGAAATAGAAACCTTCAGTCCCCATACTGTTATTTGGCCGGAGGTTTTGTTTTGGAAACCTTCGAGGATATATCTCTTCTGTGGCAGACTCTGTAAATTCAGGGTAAGGCTTGGGATTCTTCAGAAGCCTTTTGACAAGGTTGTCAGGGTAAGATTTACATTCAGGAGAAAAGTGAAGGCCAGTGGTGGGAAATGAAATGCCTTTTGAGTCTGAGTGGCAGGTCCTGGGGGTCAGCAATAGGATAGTTTTGTTAAACCATCTCTGTCATAACAGCAGAACAAAGTCAAGCTTTGGGAGTGCTATGACTTTCCTGAACAGATCTGCAGCTACTGTGTATGCTGTTGTAGGCATCGGTTGAAAACCTTCATTTTTCTACAGGCGACTTGGCAATAGGCATTATCTCTTTAAAAATTTATTTATTTAGAAAATGTATATTGCTGCCTACTCGCACAGGCGACTCAAGATGGCTTACAAGGATATAAAAATGCCCTATAAAAGAAAGAAAAATAATAAAATAATAATCCCCTCACTCCGTCTTCAACCACACAGTCATACTAATCATTTAATGGGCTCCATCCCGCTCTGGATTCTCCAGGCCCACTGGCAGAACCACATCTTTAGGGCTTTCCGAAAGAGTGTTAGAGTGGGGCCAGTCTAATCTCCAGGGATATGATGTTCCAGAGAGAGGGAGTCACCACAGAAAAGGCCCTTCTTCTTGGTCCCACCAGATATATCTTCTTATGGGCAGTGGTGTTATTCAGTCGGTTCGCATCGGTTCCCATGAATCGGTAGCAAGGATTTGACGTGGGTTGCCGAACCGGTAGTAACTTCTGGATGGCCACGACCCCGACATGGTCACCCCTTCCCTCCCCACCCAATCAGTCCTTATCATGCATGCGCAACATTGCACACATGACTGACATTGCTGACTGCGTTCTTCCCTGCCAGTCACTCCTTAAGGTATTTCTTTTTTTTCCCCTTCCTGACAATCAGCTGTTCCTACGATCAGCTGTGCCGGGATTACCCTCACTGTCTTACTGCTTCGTCCAAGAGGCTTCCCTGAGGCCCAGGAAGGCAAAAAAGGGAGGGAGGCACAGCCCCCTGATCCCCCGTGAGGCAAAAAAGGGAGCGAGGCACAGCCCCCCCATCCCCCGTGCTCCATTTTTTGCCTTCCTGGGCCCCAAGGAAGCTTCCTGGGAGCAAAAACGCCCCCCAGGAGGCTTCCCTGAGGCCTAGAAGGCCCCAAAATGGAGCATGGGGGGATGCTGCATGCCCCTTCCAGGCTCGGTTTTTTTCCTTCCTGGGCCCCAGGGAAGCGTTCTGGGAGCAAAAACGCCCCCCTAGGAGGCTTCCCTGAGGCCCAGAAGGCCCCAAAACCGGTGTGTGTGTGCTGCAAAAAAAACATGCCCATCCAGTCACATGGCCACACTCACTTAGCCACGCCCACAGAGCCAGTAGTAAAATTTTTTGAATCCCACCACTGCTTACAGGATGGGACCCACAACATTCTTTGCCTCCCTGCTTTAGTGGGTCAGGTAAGATGTGGCTGGCAAGAGACCAGCAATTGTTTGCATAAGGATTTCACAAAATGTATGTCACGGTGCTACTGGCCATATGTAGCTTGATTCAGCTGCTGCTTTTGTGATTAAGACTCTGAAGTGGAAGTTAATAATCCAAGTCTATTTACTCTCAGCTATAGACTTCTATCTGGGTGTCTTTAAGCCAGTAACTGTCCCTCAGCCCACTGTTACCTCACAGCAGAGGTGGTATTCATCAGGTTCTGACCAGTTCTGGAGAACCGGTAGTGGAAATTTTGAGTAGTTTGGAGAACTGGCAAATACCACCATGACTGGTCCTGCCCCCATCTATTCTCTGCCTCCCGAATCCCAGCTGATCGGCTGGGTCTTCTTTTGTTGCTCTGTACAGGAGAATGGAGCTGGAAAGCAGGTTAGTGGGGTGGGAAGGGAATGGGATTTTGCAGTAACCTTCCCCCAGGAGTAGGGAGGGAATGGAGATTTTACAGTATCCTTCCCCTGACATGCCCACCAAGCCACGCCCACCAAGCCACGCCACACCCTCCAAGCCATGCCCACAGAACCAGTTGTAAAACATTTTGAATCCCACCATTGTCTCACAGGGTAACTTTTGTGTGGAAAAATTGGAAGAGGGACAGCTCTGTACTGTTCCTGGATGAAAAGCATGATAAAATTTCAACATAACCAAGGGCTGGGAACAGTGGGTTTTTGTAACATTCAAAAACTGAGACAGTGCTTCTCCGTTGGAAAGGGGTCCCATTAAAAAAACTAGGGATTGTTTCCACCTTGGCTTTGATATGATATATTTGTTTTATGACATCTTAAGCATGCTTGGGGGAACCCTTCTACCAATAATGCTTTGAATGATTGAATCTGTCAGTTTCATTCCTGGTGCTTTTAGATTCAGGATTGGAGGAATGTGTGATGCTTACCAAAACAGAAACAAAAACAAAGGAAAAAACAAAACAAAACCACACACCCCTGCTGCCCTTTTCCAAATCCATTCATTCTTTTGATGCTGTGATACTTTTTCATTCTTATTGCTCTTGGCAGAGCCCCTTAGGGTTAATGGTATTGACTTTGAGGGCTTTGATTGCCATTTATTTTGTATGCATGTGATTTGGCAAAGCTCAGAGGCAATTAGCAGATAGCAACTGTACCATTTAGGAATCTTCCCTGACAAATTGACTGAAATGGCGCAAGACACGGAATGAATTAATGGTTTGCTTACCAAGCAGGACCATAAATATCCCCCCCCCCCAATCTTATTTTTTCTGCAGTAGATCTCTGACTGCCTATATACTATATCCTTGAATTTTTTTCTCTCATTTAAGCAGTGCAGACTGGAGACAGGGATACAGTTTTCTCTGTGAACATTAGATGTTCAGTTGAAATACAAAGGCACTTCTGATGGATTAGATACTGAAGAGGGGTAACAGAGGAACATTGTGAGTTTCCTGAGGTTTATTGGTGGCTTGCTGGATCTCAAGTCAAGGCCTGTTTAGATCATTTACCAGTCAATAATTAGCGGTAGTCTTCGAGGAACATATGATGTCAACTACTATTTCTCTTCAGCCTTTGGTCTTTTGTTTGAACATGAATGTCCTATTTCAGGTGTTTTCAACTTTTAATCTCTTATCCTACCAATCAATCTGTCAAAGAATCTGGACTCTACCATGGCAGAAACAAAGCAAACAAAAGGATATTTATTAGTAGGGTACATAACATTATCAGATCTGAATTCTTTGTAGTGCCCTGTTTGAGCTTGAAACACAGTTTCAGAGCCTCTGTATGATACGTTTCGAGCTGGTGCTAATGCAGGCTTGAAACATGAAACTTAAGTCACATTTTACATTGATACCATATGTTTATAGACATTTATGTGTTTGCAAGTTGCATGTGTAGGGGGAAAAGAAGCTGACTGCTTGAAGTAATGCATAGTGACAAAGGTACAACTATATCTGCACGTTAGGAAGAAGACATTAACCCTGGATGCCTTAAGGCAGAGGCCTCCAAACTTGGCAACTTTAAGACTTGTGGACTTCAACTCCCAGAATTCCTTAGCCAACTTTGGCAGCTGAGAAATTCTGGGAGTTGAAGTCCACTAGTCTTAAAGTTGCCAAGGTTGGAGACCCCTGCCTTAAGCTACCCTCCAGCCAGGAGTAGGTTTAAAGTAGGCAATAACTAGTTCTGATGATGCACTAATGTGGTTTTTAAAATGAAATATTTCAGCAAAGATATGCTGAGGGTTCACAACAATTCCAGTAAGAACAGGATTCTCCAACCGTGACTCCACTAAAGTTTCCAATAAAATAGAGCTTTCTCATTACTTTTGTTATCACAAATTCAGGAATCTTCCCTGAATACTATAATTGAAGTAAAATTGAAATCCCCAAGGAATACATTGGGGTTTTTTTTTTAATGTAAGAGTAGCAGAAAAAAAATGTAATTATAATTAACAATAACTTTGGTTTTGTTTGGTTTACTCAGGAAACTGAAGAGGGGATGATAGCAAGTTATTTCTGCTTAAGTGTGACTGGCAAAAGAACTTAAAGAGGATTTTCCTTCCTCCTGATGTAACCACACTCTTTAATAATTGTTAATATGGTACCCAGATAGAGAGGCATCAGATAATGCCTAATCTCACTGTCATGCATGTGCTTCAAATACTAGATTTCAAGTACAGGTAGTGCTCGACTTACTAGCACAATTGAGCCCAGAATTTGTGCTGCTTAAGTGAGACATTTGTTAAATGAGTTTTGCTCCATTTTGCACCCTTTCTTGCCACAGTTCTTAAGCGAATCACTGCAGTTGTTAAAGTTAGTAACATGGTGGTTAAGTGAATCTGACTTCCCCAATTGACTTTACTTGTCAGAAGGGTCGCAAAAAGGGATCCCATGACCCCTGGATACTACAACCATCATAAATACGAGTCAGTTGCCAAGCTTCTGAATTTTGATCATGTGACCATGGGGATAGTGCGATGGCCGGGTGAAAAATGGTCATGAGTCACTTTTTCCGGTGCCGCTGTAACTTTTCCGGTGCCGCTAAATGAACTGTCGAAGGTCAAGGACTACCCGTAATACCCAGAGTCCTTATGAATTAAAATAGTGTATCCCACACATAGAAATATGGGATAAATTTGGAACCATCAGTCACAATATTGCAGGATTATTATCTTATGTTAAGGAAATCAATATAAGTTATTAATTAGGTTCTTAACTTCAAGTAGTTTCAATATAATTACAGCTGCAATTTCTTAAAATGCAATTCTTGCAGTTCAGTCATTAATATCACGCATTGTTTTTCCCACTCAGCCTGGACAAACTAGGTGCCTGGAAAACTCAGTTGTTAAATGTGTTGCGACAGTGGTGGGATTCAAAGTTTTTTTTACTACCGGTTCTGTGGGTGCGGCTTGGTGGGAGTGGCAGGGGAAGGTTATTGCAAAATCCCCATTCCCTCCCCACCCCACTAACCTGCTTTCCAGCTCTGTTCTTCTGTGCAGGGCAACAAAAGAAGACCCAGCTGATTAGCTGGGACTCTGGAGGCAGAGAATAGATGGGGGCACCACGGAGCCATCAGAGGTGGTATTTGCCGGTTCTCTGAACTACTCAAAATTTCCACTACCGGTTCTCCAGAACTGGTCGGAACCTGCTGAATACCACCTCGTTGTTGCGAAGCTTTCTTTCCCGCTCTGCCTAGACAAGCAGGAAGAAGTGTTTTACACCAAGTAGCTGTGTGTATAAGAATCTGAACTCTCATTCTCCTGCTAGACATCAAACCTTGCCTCTCAACCCTTTCCCTGGGATAAAGAGTCAATGGCCTTCTCTTCCAGCTTCCTTCCAATTACTGGAATGGCCGAGAGCTTTCTTTGAGAATGGTCTCCTAACAGAACTTCATTGGTTATTGGTATTTAGCATTGAATGGAACAGAATTATGTGACAAACGTTTTAAATGCTTGCGTGCTGTTTTACCTCTTCATTTGGAAAGATTTTTTTCTCTTTCGAAGGGCAAACAGTTTGAGGGGATGGACAGCTTTCTGAAAGACATCCTTTAGCCAAACGTAGGCTTTGTTTGCAGAGAGCAAGTGTTCCATGCAGAAATAATTGCATCCAAAGCTTGTTTGCAGCGAAGGCAGGCAAGCACTCTTTTTCCCATCCAGGACTGATTCACATGAGAGGTAATCTCTTAGGCTGGCTGGCAGTGAACAAGGCCAAATTTATCTCACGCTGCTTTCCTTGCTCTTGTAAGATCATCCCCGTGTCACGCAACTTTCCTCTTGTTTTGTCTCTTAAGAATCCAGAGGGAAAGAAAGAATTGGTTTTTTAATGGAAAGAATCACTATCCCTTGACCATCTTTATCACATTATCACATTTGGAGGTGATGCATCTGTCCATGTACACATGCTCTCTATTAGCTCAGTGGCCCCCAATCTTTTGGTGCCAGGGACCGATTCTGTGGAGGGCAAGTTTTTCTGCGGACTGGGAGGGGTATGGTTTCACATGCTGCCTGGATCCCATGTGTGCGCGGATGGGGCTTTAGTTAACTGCGCGGCCAGGTCCTGGTGGGGCATGGATCAGTGCTGGGTCGCAACCAAGGGGTCGGAGACAGTGGTGGGATTCAAATTTTCTTACTACGGTTCTGTGGGTGTGGCTTGGTGGGCATGGTGTGGCTTGGTGGGCGTGGCAGGATACTGTAAAATCTCCATTCCCATTCCAGGAAAAGGATACTGCTAAATCCCCATTCCTTCCCCACCCCACTAACCTGCTTTCCAGCTTTGTTCTCCTGTGCAGGGCAACAAAAGAAGACCCAGCTAATCAGCTGGAACTCAGGAGGCAGAGCAGAGGTGGTATTCAGCAGGTTCTGACCAGTTCTGGAGAACCGGTGGTGGAAATTTTGAGTAATTCAGAGAATCGGCAAATACCCTCTCTGACTGGAGATTTTACAGTATCCCTCCCCGCCACACCCACCAAGCCATGCCCACAGAACCAGTAGTAAAAAATTTTTGAATCCCACCACTGAGGCAGAGAATAGATGGCGGCAGGGCCAGTCAGAGGTGGTATTTTCCGGTTCTCCAAACTACTCAAAATTTCCACTATCTGTTCTCCAGAACTGGTCAGAACCTGCTGAATACCACCTCTGGTCGGAGACCTCTGGATTAGCCAATACACATCTCTCTCTCTCTCTTTTTTTCATTTATCATCCCACTTCCCATTCTTTCCATTTGGTTTCCTTGTCCCCTACCATGTCACACATTTCCCTTTCCAATTAGCTTTAGGCTTGTTGCCTTATCATGTTTTGGCCTGATATGATCTAATTGAGGGTCATCAGAGAAGCCAGTGCATGCACAAGCATGGAAATTTGGTTATGAAACTCAGCAGCTAAGCATCCATTTGAAAGAAGCTATGTAATTCTAAGTCTGTTGGTGGCTCTCCAAGCTGGGGTCTATTCCTGCTGGTGTTTTCTGGAGATGGGAATTGATATGAAATATAGCAGCTCAAAGAATGAGAAAAAGAGACTGCTAGGAAGGAAGGCATGACTTTAGAAAGCCAACTAAGCAGCAGAGTGATTTTTTAAAAAGGTACCATCTTTTCTAACAACTCTGTTGCCTGGGCCTCTTAATCCATCAATCTCCACCGTCCTTGTAGTACTTCTGACATCAAGTATGAGCTGTTGATACATTTAATTATTACATTTGTATAATGCTGAATCTATCAGAATGACATATAGCAAGACCAAATAATGAAAATATTCATTGTAGTAGATCAACATTTATCCATGGTAATAAAGCAAACTGCTTTAGAAATAAATTTACTATCTTAATCAGTAACTGTAATGGAAGTGGCAGAGTTACCATCAGCCAGCTCAGCGAGGAGCAATAATTTGTTGGTAATAACCCAGCAGTGAAGTAATTAACTACCAAGTGAAGTGGCATACAGTGATGACCTTGGATAAAATATATATGAAGACGGCTAGTAAAATTGGACCCTAGAAAATAGGACAGCCTAAAGAAAAACTCAGTTGCCTATCTTGATTATCAGTATAAGAGGGAGGGAAGGAGCAATGTTATCAGGTTTTCAGAATGATGTTGTTGTAGACTATATTAATAAGGCAGAGCTCCACCTTGGGAGACCTGCTTCCTGACATGGTCTACTTCAAAGGATGTATGTGGGTGTGGGTGTGTACACATCTCTCTATCTCTGTCTCTATCTCAGGGTTGATATATATGGTAATGACCGATATATATCAGTCTGTATCTCTCTGTCTCTGTCTCTCTCTCTCTCTTTTGTGAGATAGGCCCATATGACCATCCTCTGGCTTAGTCAAAGTGAATAATGGCTGGCCTTAAGGCTATTAAAATCAGATTTGAAATATGGTCTTCCCCTCCCCTAACTGTCTGCATTTTTAAGGTGTAATTTTAGTAAGTTCCCCCGAATCACCATGGTAGTTTTTGTAAAAATCAAATTTGAGATTCTTAACAATTTTTTTCAGTGCAAAACCTACCCAATTTAAAACTATGGTTCCTGGTTTGTGTCTTTATTTAAGCCTTTCATGTATAAATTGTGAATTCCTGAGAGATTTATTCAAATTAAATGATGCTTAAAATCTGTTCTGTATTTTTGCTCCTGCTTTGCTTTGATGAATACTTTTCATTCTAAGAGTGCCCTTTCCTGAAGTATTATGAATATGTATGAGCCCAACGGCACTGTCAAAATTGGTGGCTTTTTAAATAGCCAGCCTTTGAAATTATTGTGAGGGACACAGAAGATAGAATCGTAAGGCTGGAAATGACCTCTGTGTTTTACAGAAGAATCTAATTTTTTATGCTTTCTTTTTTTCTTGCCTTTCTTTCCCCAGCACCGAAGACATGTAGCCCCAAACAATTTGCATGTAAAGATCAGATCACATGTATATCCAAGGGCTGGAGATGTGATGGAGAGAAGGACTGTCCAGATGGCTCTGATGAATCACCAGATATATGTATGTATCTTTACTTCCTCTTCTTTTCCCTAGTGATTATTTTTATAACGATTTTGATTTGGTGACCTGGATTGCTTTCCATTCACTTTTTCTGACAGTGCAAAATGCATGGTGTACTTCTCACAGCTTTGGGGACATTGAAAAACAAAACAGCGCACACAGATGTTTTGTAAGAATTCTCCACTTCGGAAAATGTCATTTATTGCTCACGTTTTTGTTCAAGTTTTATTTGTGGGCAACTCTTCCTCATTGGGTTTTAGGCAAAATTGGCTGAGAAAGCCTTTCTCCACTTCACTTTTCTGACAAGTTTCCCTTCCTCTTCTTCTCCCCCCCACCTTTTTTTTTTTTTTGGTTTCCTTCTGTAGAAACCACTGGCTTAGGGTGATAGTATTCCTAATTGAAGAGTCTTTAAAAATTGTCTGATTATAAGCTGATGAGTAGAAAATTTCTCCAGCAGAGAATTTTACATCATACTGAGTATTAATTCTCTTAAGTGAAGTTTCTGGAGTCTAAATCTTGGGCTTTCTG
Organism: Bungarus multicinctus; assembly: GCA_023653725.1. Classification (NCBI taxonomy): domain Eukaryota; kingdom Metazoa; phylum Chordata; class Lepidosauria; order Squamata; family Elapidae; genus Bungarus; species Bungarus multicinctus. The sequence goes on along the minus strand of CM042834.1, from coordinate 150,735,609 downwards.
CCTATAAAGCCGGGGTCCCCAAACTTGGCAACTTTGAGACTTGTAGACTTCAATTTCCAGAATTCTGGGAGTTGAAGTCCACAAGTCTTAAAGTTGCCAAATTTGGAGACCTCTGGTATAAAGTATGTGCTCAGTCATTGAGCCATATTCTTTTTCCCATATTAAGTATAGTAGGGTTGGTCAAAATGCCTTCCCTGCTGCTCCACAAGCATTATTAGGACATGTTAAAATGACTTTTGGACTTCTTTATAAAAGCCAGAAAGTGTCCCTTGGCAGTGGAAGAGCTTCAACATTGTTTTTATTTGTGAGAAATGCCAATGGAAGAGGTTCTTTAGAATAACCAGCAGGCATTCAGTTGATAGTGGGAAATTCAGGAATGGTTGAAAATAAACATTGATGCAAGTAGTCTTCAATTTACAACAGTTCATTTAGTGACCGTTCAAATTCAGTGACACTGAAAAAAGGGACTTTTCTTCCCATTCACAGCCCAGTGCAAATACTCCTTGACTTACAACAATTCATCTAGTGACATTCAAAGTCACAAAGGCACTAGAAAAAATGACATGACCATTTTTCACACTAATGACTCTTGCAACATCCCTATGGCCACATGATTTACATTTGGATGCTTGGGCTTCTCATTCGGATGCTTAACTCCTCATTTAGCAATGTAAATTCTGGGCTCAGTTAATAGTCGTCAGTCAAGGATTATCTGTAGTTCCCTGCTAACTAAGTTATAACCTTCATAATTAAGCCAAGAATGGGACAAAAGAATGTAAATCCACTGATTCCCCTGCTGTGTGTGAGCTTTGGGACTGTGAGTTAATTCATTAAGATTTATGTCTCACCTTTCGCCCATAATCTTAATATAGTGGACATAGGACTGACTCCTCAGTTTTTGCCTACAACAAACTTATGAGATAAGTTGGAATGAGACTTAGGAGTAAGATGAAGTCATAATAGGGAGATCTTCCAGAGAGAGGGAGAAAAATAGCCATGTTTTTCAACAATAAAAGTTCAAGTTGCAATGGTTGATGGTGAATCCCCAAATGGAATTTTGGATACAAGAGGAAAGGCCTTTTCTCTTATGAATTCTTCTTTATTTTTAAAAAAGATCTTCCTCTGTATTTTCATTAATACAGATCAGGGAAAAGGGGATTTTTCAAGCTTTCTTGAAAGACTTTTTTGATATATTTTTTTAAATATTGATATATTTTAGTGGGTGATTTGGATTTGTTTAATATGTTTCCGTGGATGCTTTGGTATTGTTACCGAGATGTATTTGTGGGCATTATAGTTATTTTTATAAGTTGAATAAATAAGGGGAAAAAAAGAGGAAGTAAAAAATGCTTGTGTGTGTGCATGAAACAAGAAACTATTTCACAAGAGGTTGGCTGTGGAGACTGTTAAAAATATCCTAAGTGATTGAAGAGATGCTGAATGGCTTCTTTGTATCTGTCACAGAAAATGTGGCACAAATATAACTGACATTTTCAAAACGGACTTGGGCATAAAAAGTAGTATTAAGAAACAAAATTCCAGTCTTTTTATAAAATTACAAATAGTCAAATCATCAGATCATTTCTCAGAAAGTTCTAGGGACTATCCAGGAAATTATAGGCTAGATAGTTTAATGGCTATGATCAATAGGTTTCTATAACTAATAGAAACCACCATTAAAAATTATTAAGGATATAAGAGAAAAGTGCTACTGAAGGAAAATCCATGGATTAAAAAAAAACTTAGAATAATCAGGAAAGAAATTAAAACTAAAGCCACCTTTATACAAATGTGTGATACACTTGGAAAAGAATACTGCAAACTGGAATAGACATAGTAAAAAAGGAACTAAAATGATTTTAGGGGCTGAAGTAACTTCCCATGAAGAATGGTATGTCAAGCTTTTTAGCACTAGAAAAAACGGAAAAAGGAAGATACAAAGTATGTATAAAATGATGCACGTTATAGATAAATTTGATAGGATGAAGGGTTATTTCCACTTTATAATTTTATCCCCCAAGGTTATCCAATAAATGGAATGGAGTGAGATTCAGGGCAGATAAAGCTGAGCACTATTTTCTGCAGTACATAACAAAGGATTGGAATTTGTTCCAGCAAGATGGAAAGGACTGACACCTCCCACCCCTTAGCTTTAAAAAGAGATGATGCAGATGCATAGCGGAGAAAGATATCAACACCTAAGTCATGATGGTATTTGGGATTGTCAGGTTCAGAAGGATAGGCTCTCGATGTCACGACTGAAGTAAGAGAAAGGGAAGGTGCTGTTACAGTCATGTTCTGCTTGAGGAATTTACCCAAAAAACATCTAGGTGGCTTCTGTGAGAAGCAGGCTCTTGAGCTAGTTGAGCTTTCAGGCTGACCCAACTGGATCCTTGTTTTTAGCTGCAAGAAAAATGGGACCCAACAAATTTCCCATCTTTTGGCCCAGTACAATTAATTTCTGATTATAACAAGAAGACGGATTTGGCCTCTGGAATATCTGCCAAATTTCTCCAGGGCAATATTTCAAAATGGGGCAATCATTGTGAAATATTTGACAGAGGCCGGATGTTAGGTGTCTTTTGTATAGATGTGCCTCTGGAATGAGACACTGACTGTACTAAGACAACGACAAATTCCAGTTGATCTCAGTTTGCCTCTAAATTTGAGAACTGAATCAATACAAATATTCAAATATTGTTAGTTTTTCCATATTGCTATTTGGTGTCTAATGGAAGAACTTAACGGAAGATCAAAGCAGCTATAATATTTTTAGTATTTTCTGGTTACAAAATTAACAAATGCAATTTTCTTAGGAGTTTTAGTAGCAAATGCTGTACAATTCTGTGTCAATAGATTGCTCACTGGAACACTTACCAAGTATAACTAATAATAATTACACTTAGTCAACTATAAAACTTTAAAAAAGAAGCTTCAATTCTGTGGACAGTTTCTGTAAAATACTGCTGAATATGCTACTTATTAAGGGAGAAATGGTACCTTGTTGAAGTTCATAACTCAAATTATTATATTCCATTTTCCTTGCCCTTCACCAAAATTTGATCTATTAACAAAATAATATATTAAGGCAGTTTGGTTGACTTGCTAACTGCAATTTAGATTTCTGGAAAAAAATGTGGATTGTATATTTTACTTCGCATGATTCTGTGCTTACTATAGCATACAGATATATTTTTCCCAATTTGATGCTGTCTAAATGTGTGTGGGATTATAGTTGCTAGCATTCTAAATCAACTTAGAGAGCTTGGGTGGAAAGTAGATGACATTAATAAACTTAAGTAAAACCCAACATACAAAAAACAAGAACTGAATGCATTTTATTTTGGTCAGCACAGAATTGTTGTTGTAAAGTATGAAAAAAAGAGGGACCTTGATTTATGAAGTTTATCTCATGTGCCAACATCATTGATATTGTTAATATTGATATTAGGAAAGTGAGCTGTTATCCCCAGCACTAGAAAATCATTGAAGGGGTGGGGATTTCAAGAGAAAGCCTTCTAACCCTACAAAGATAAGGGGGCGTCAGCATGGTGCCATAATGGCGTGAGAAAGGACTAGTTAAAACAGCTCCTGAAGATGGAGAACTTCTCAGTCCTCTGTTAGCAATGACAGGCAAGAGTTACCCCAGATAGGATTTGGAGATAAAGGAAACAGGAGAGGAAAGCTGGAGGTGTCAGTGTTGATATCCAAGTTGGGTTAGGTTTATAAAGTCAAGCTGACATACATTTGCATGCAAACAGGAAGAAATCTCAAGCATATTCCAAACAATGGAGCCCCTGGTTGGGATGAACTCATTATTGCTCATTTAGCCTCTTCTTGATTGTTCCCACAGATTTTGGAAAGTACCTATTTATTTAAATGCAGACACTAATTATTAATTAAGGTTTTAGACTGCTGACAAATTTGGGGCAATACCTACTGAGATTTCTAGCCAAAGCATAAATATTTATTAACGCAGGCATTAACCATTGATCAGTCGTACATCAGGTAGCTTTGCTGTCATCTAAAGGCAACCAACTGAAGAGGCTGCAGCTGAGGATGAGAAGGAAAGCAGGATTGTTTGAACAAATCTTTTGAATGACCAGCTTCTTTTACCATCCCTCTCCTTGTCATTTCAGCAGGGGATCAGAAGATGTTTTTAACAATAAGTGTCCATGCTTGCACGCTTTCTTCTATCAATTCCTTTCCTTTTTGGAATGTTGTCTCTTACAACATCCTTATAAGGATTGTGTTGCTAATATAGATAATACATAAATTACTATAGGATTCTGATTCCCCCCCCCCAATCCTCAGTAAATAAAGGGCTCAGAATTGCATTATATGTTTGATTGCTCAGGGCTAAGCAAAAGTCCATGATGAAAGGGACTGGTACATTTGGGAAAGAAGGTAGCTGAAGCAGTTAGGCATTGCCTAGATTTGCAAAGGTAATCTGGTGTCCTTCAGATGTTTTGGACTACAATTCTATTGGAAGAGAGTAGCTTGGCTATCTCTTGCCCATTGTAGAGCAGCTCTTCCATTAAGGATGATGGCTTAGCATTATTGTACAGGGTTGGGTGAAGTTAAACTCTGTATCCTGAGATATTTAGCTATGGAAATTTTCCTATCTAGTAAAGACTTAGAAAGAGATTTTGGGGACCAGTAATGGAATTTCTCCTTTTTTGCAAGCAGAGGGGTATATTATCAATCAAAAGTGTCTGGAGAATAAAGATGTTACCTGTTACAACCTTAAGTCTGTGCACAATGGTTTACACTAGACTTAGCCTTTAATTTCTGCCACTTTTCGCTAAATTATAAAGCTGCATGCTAAAGATACAGATTCAATAGGTATTACATTACACTTATAACATTTTTTAAAACTCAAGTTTGAAATATTCTTGCTTGTACAAAAGTAGAAGAGCAGATAAGGTATTCAGTTGCAAAGGTTGCAAAGTTAAAAACATAGAAAGGATTATTCACTCTGTGACAGAAAAAGCTAAGCAACTTTTGTTTTAAAACTCAGTTAATGTGGTCGTTATTAATGCTGGTGGATATTAGAATTATAAACATTAGTACAGAGTGGCTTATGTCAGGAGGTTTATAAAGATTTTGAATTATGCTGAATTTAGACATAGATATAGTCATCCAATCAAGTCTGATTTTGAGTCCCTGTAGTTTTCCTGGCAAAGTTTTTCAGAAGTGGTTTGCAATTGCCATTGTTTCAGAGAAACTGACTGGCCCACGGTCAATTGTCCATAATCCTGGTTTCCATTGCTGATACTCACAGTTAGAGAATTGCTAGCAGTAATAACAATAACAGTTGCCATTTAATATTAATAATAATTGCAAAATAGCAGCAATCCTGATGTTTTAGCAGAAACATTCTGTGATATCAAGTTAAAATGAATGTGACTCTTTTTTTAAATTAAAAAATGGAATCATCTGTTGTTTTTACCCTTAAAATGTAATCTTCTGTTGTTTTTACCCTTAAAATGTCATCCCTGCTTAGCTCTTTAGACTCTCAGTTCAGACCTTCTTCTCAATTCTTCCTTTTCCAATTGTATTTATTTTTGGATTGTAGCCAACTCAATTAGAGAGGCCATATATTTATGGGCAAAAGAACAGCAACTTTTAAAGTGGTTTTTATAATGTTAACAATTCCTGTCTAATGCAACCCTTTGGGGTGTATCACAAACCTGTCACATGAAATTAATTACCTCATTTATTAGCTTTTAAAATAAGTAAAGTAGTTTGTTAAAGTTCTTCATGCCAGCAATGATTAAGTGGCTGATGGAAGGACTATTCTACATAGCAGAATACTTTGACTGATGGATCAGTACCCACCAAAGCTTCTAACCTGAGCCATAAAAGAATTTGGCTTAATTAATCTTTAATACAGAGTTACTCAAACTAATTCGCTTAGTATGTTTCCCTTGGAAACACAATCTAAGGTTTCATAGCCTTGTGGAAAAAAAGATCTGGGTCAGCAGTAGGTAGCTTTGAGTCCTCCAGATATTTTGGACTTCAGCGACCATAAGTCAGCATGGTTTCAATCCTTTGAAATCCTTTGCACTCCAAACTACTTGAAAAATTTCCTAGGTGACTTCAAATTAATTTTAAGACTGAAAAGGAGTGCTCAAATATATGCTTTAAACCAACATTTACCAGGAATAGAATTAAAAAAAAAACCTAGCTATTTACTAAGCCAGTTGTGCGTGCATTTCACCAAGGTCACTCGAGTGAAGACTAGCGTTATGCCTGTTGTATTCCTACATTCATTTCCTTAGCAATTATATGAGCTCATGCATTCTGCTTTGTAGATATAAAGGAACGTGCTGTATGTGTCTAAGCATCATCCATACACGAGGCTCCATTCCTTTTTCTAGGATTTTCTATAGATTAAAATATTTGTGCTGGGATCCTTGGAGACCCTCATAATGGCAGTGACACTTCCTATTTTCCAGGTCCACATAGCAAGGTGTCAAGGTGCCATCCAAATGAGTACAACTGCCTGGGGACTGAACTTTGCATTCCCATGACCAAGCTTTGCAATGGCGAACGTGACTGCATAGATGGTGCAGATGAAGGCCCACACTGTAGAGGTAAGTTGTACAGTTGGATAAATGCAGCTAATTAGGAAGCAAAATTCTGAAAATTCTTGGTGATTTTTTTAAAAAATCTGATTATAAGCTACCATTGTGACATGGCAGCGAAAGGGCTGACATGATTTTGGTTGAGCTAGGAAGAGAAGTAAAAGTCATTCTGGCTATTAGTAGAATAGCAAGTGATCAAAGAAGCACAATTAATAGTAACCAAATATATGCAAAGAGATATAGATATTATTCTACTTACAAACTTTTGAGTTGTGAATGTTCACTGATATAAACAAACCGGTCCACAAGTCTATCTTAGAAGGTCCCAGAAGTCAAGAAAAGGTGGGAAAGGGTTAGTTTCCAGTGTGCCACATCTGTACGCAGCATGCAGGAAGCCAATCCTTTCCTGTCTTCTCCAAACTTTATCTAATTCAACCTCATGGAAAGTCAGAAAAAAAAAAAAAAGGAGAAGAAGAAGAGATGGAACTATTGAAGTGGTCCCAGACCAAGCTTGAGCGATTCAGCCTAATGGAGAAAGTGCTGTCATTGTTCAAGATGAAGAACCCTAATATTGAGCACTTCACCAAAATGCCTGCCCATCATGCGATCTGCTGCTACAGTGTCATCTGTGAAGAAAAGAGGAAGACCACTACTCAAAATTCACTTCCGGAAAGTAGAGAAACCTGCTGCATCAACATCAAAGGATGAACCAACATCATCACCATAACTATCAGGTTTTACTGTGTTGCTGTCACTTATGTAAGGTAAGAGCTGTACTGCACATGGTTTTTTACACTAGTTTGGACTTGTGAACAAAGCAGGCTTGTGAACAGCCTCTCAGAATGTAATCTGTTTGTAAGTAGAGTAATAATGTCTGTACAGTGAGAAGAAGGGGGAAGATTGTAATCATCACATTTTTTAAAATAAGAAAATGAAGTCATACTCTTAAAAGTACATAGAACAGTATTGTATGAATGGTGCATATTGCTGTCATACCTAATTTTGATTTTGCTCAGTATAAAACAAAACATCTAATAAACCAATAACAGCTCAGAATAATTAGCTTTCAGACACGAGCTTAGAAATTATTTGAAGATTATTGTCTTTTTTAAAAAAAAACGTTACCTCAGTCCATCCTTCTACTGTATCTTCTTGCAAGGCTTATATAGATGGAAAAGTATTTGAAGAGAGTTCAATAAAGACAGAGAATCATACTAAAAAAACCCCTGCTGTTGTGAAAAGCATAAGTAAATCAAAGTGAATGTTCCCTAAGGAAGAGATTAATTATTATCTTATGGTTTATCAGTATAATCTAACTAAGAGATAGGCTCTTGACAGAAGAAAGAAATGGGGTGGTTAGCAGATTGCTTTGCATTATAATTAGTATGGTCAGGTGTGTGCACCCTTGTTAGGAGTTTCGTGAAGTTCTCTTTCAAGGGAGCCAATATAGAAATGAAGCATGGTGCAGCGCTGGCACCTTGAGCAGTGCAGGAGAAACAACTGTACAAAGGGAAAACCCCAAATCCAAAAACTTCATTTAAATTTCCTTGCAGGCTGCTAAATAGCCACATTGTCCTTGGGAGGTGTTAAAACTCCTGGGAGGTTTCATACTCTGGTAGATCAAAGAGGCTCGTTTCTTTCTCTAATCCTATTGGAAAACTCACTCTCAGCAAAGTTGAATGTTGGAGCATTTCGGAGCTTGTCACATGAGCAGATTACTCACCTGCAGGCATCTGTCCTGAAGTGAACTTGGGAACACCGCTTTCGTTTGCGGGAGGGAGAAATAACATGATGCCAATACTGGCATCTCTAAGGATGGCCATGCTCAATGCAGAATTTTGTGTGTGTGATTGAGGGCACTGTAAACTGAATGTCTTACAGGCAGTCCTCAAGTTACGACCACCATTGACCCCAAAATTCAGGTTGGTGAGCGAGACATTGGTTAAGTGAGTTTTTACGACTTTTCTCGCTACATTTCTTAAGTGAATCGCTGCACTTGTTAAATTAGTGACATGGTTGTTAAGTAAATCTGGCTTCCCCACTGACTTCGTTTGTCTGAAGGTCACAAAGGGGGGACCATGTGAGTTACTTGTCAAGCATCCAAATGTATATCATGTGAATGCTGCAGCTGTCATAATTGTGAAAAATGGTCATAACTCCCTTTTTTTCAGTGCCATTGTAACTTTGAATGGTCACAATGAACTGTTGTAAATCAAGGACTACCTGTATTTGGTCCCCAAACATATGTCTCTGAATTACACATTCTTAACTGCATCCCTCAGATCAGAAAGGTCGGCAGTTTGGCAGTTCGAATCCCTAGTGCCGCATAATGGAGTGAGCTCCTGCTCCTTGTCTCAGCTTCTGCCAACCTAGCAATTCAGAAGCGTGTAAAAATGCAAGAAGAAAAATGGGGACCACTTTGGTGGAAGGTAACAGGGTTCCATGCACTTTGGGAATTTAATCATGCCGGCCACATGACCACAGAGACGTCTTCGGACAGGGCTGGCTCTTCGGCTTTTTAATGGAGATGAGCTCCGCCCCCTAGAGCCAAAAACGACTAGTACGTATGTGCGAGGGGAACCTTTACCTTCACTTTTTAAAACTATATCCTTCAGTATAGTATGGGGTATCAATCATCCTATAAATGTTATTTTCATATCAATTTTATTGAACTATTAAGATATTGGTAATCTCTGTAGCCATGCTGCCCAAAAAGGAGACTCCCCTCATAGCCAGATAAACATTTAGACTTCTACCAGATAGGTTGGCAGAGAATGAAAGGAGCAGTCTGTGCTGGACATAGAAGAAGGGACATTCATTCTTCTATGGCCGGCATCAAAAGCAAGAGAGAGCTGGCCGGTTTGTTGCTGTGTTTCTGTGCCAGCAAAATAAAAACATAGATTGAATGACATCTCCTGCTGTTCTATATGTGTGAAAAGAGGAGGCTGTGATTAGGAAAGCAGGCTGCAGAGACCCATCTGCGTGGTTTTTAAAAGCATTATAATGCAAAATTGAGGAGATCATTAACCCTACAGATATCGTTGAACTGATCTTCCAGCTTTCTTCATCTTTGGCTATGATACCTGGGTGTCAAAACGAAAACATTCAGTTTTATAAATTAGAGGAAATGGATTGTGTTTTTCTGTTGCCAGCATACTTTATTTGCAAAATAACTAAGAAACCAAAGAAACAGGCAGTATCATTCTACTAAGCAAGCAAAAAAAACTATAATGAAAGATGAAGTGGAAGTAAAACTCCTCCCCTGCACACATGCGCAGTAAAACAGAACTTTACAAGACACTCATATCTTGTTACTATGAAAACTTGATAACTAGTCCAGCTTATTTTGTAAACTTCTCTGGAAAGCTCCTCGGACAAACCCAAAACAAACGCAGTGACACTGGGGTTCCTGGGAGTTGTAATTCTGAAATAACTGGAAGATCACTGCTTTTCCACGGTAGTGACAAGGTGTAACTCCTGATGATAGGGGTAATAGCTGAAACCCATAGAAAATATGAAGTCCTAGCAAGTGCTGAACTTGCCAGCATGCATTTCTTTGTCAAAGGTATCCTAAGTCCCAGTTAGATCATGGTGTGACCACTAGTGGAATTTGGAGGCCTAGCCTAGCTATACCCACATTTCTTTTTCTTTTGTTTTGAAACTTCTAGATAATAAGGCTGAATGAATGTCTCTTTTCTCTTAATCTTTCTAAGCTGCCTTGGACCTGGTAAAAAAAAATGCTTGAGAACTAAAAAGAATAATCCCTTTCCCATGAAATGTAGGTCCAATCAGAAATGCTTTATTTGTGGCCTTTAGCTACCAAGCCCAGACTTGTTCACCACTGTTGATTAGGTCAGATTCCTGCTCTTATCTGCCCTTCTTTTCTTTGCTTTTGCTTGTACATAAAACCAGGACATTCTGACTTTGATGATTTTGTAATCTTTGCAACTTCCTTAGTCACATAGCGAGCATGGTGTCCATTGAAGTCGTAGGCAACCCGTTTCCAGAACTGACCACTGAAATAGGGTTTTGGGTAGTCAGGGCTAGGAAGCGAAAGGCTGCTTTCAAATGAAAGCTTGCTTTGATTGAGGCAGAGAATGTATGTTCCTCTAATAAAGAAAAAAGTACATTTGCTTCTCCAAGTTTATAAAAGAAAATAGGTTAGTTGCCAGAGAACATTTGGTAGCCAGAACTTGATTTTTAGGATTGGAAGACAGCTGTATATACTTCTCTCTACCATGTCACTTTCAACAACTCTGTCGCATGCGGGACGAGGTTTTGATAGATAATAACACCAATTCTGCCTGTATTCCCAATTGTTTTTCAGGATTATGTTTATGTTCTGACCAAAACTACACACATGCTTATTTTAAAAACAAGACTTATTTTATTGCAATGCTGGGAATTGTTTTCATTGAGATAAGCACCCACCTTTCTTTTCTGTGAATTGCTGTCAATTACAGAAATATCAAATGAAGTAGAAAAAAAACCAACCAAAGTACAAAGAGCTTCAAGAATGAATCTGAACCGGATGAACTACTTTGCTTCTTGCAAAAGTCTCGTCAACTTTGCTGGTCCTTTATAGGTCAATTTGGGCTTGACCCTAACTTGACATTATACCTGATGGAAGGGGCAATCACCTCCCAGCCTTACTCCTGAGTTACCCCTTTGGTTTCAGCTGCTCTTGCCTTTTAGCAGCTCTGCGCACAGGCACACTGGGAAGAGGCTCCCCTTGTTCCTCTGGAGGTTCTGGAGGCAGCATCCCACTCCCAGATGGTCCTGGTCCCATCTTTGCATCGGATGCAGGACTCTCGTCCGAGTCCCCATTCTCCCCCACTGTCACGCATGCGCGCACACACACACACACACCCGTACCTCTACCTTTCAGGAGAACTTCCCCAATTTGGTGCCCTTCAGATCTACTGAACCTATAATTTCCAGCACATTCACAGACAACTGGCCATGGCAAAAATCAAAGTCTGCTTAAAATAGAACAAAACTCCCATTGATATCACTGCTTCCTCCCCCCCGCCCCCGATATTTAATATTTTCCTCCTTTTATTATGGTAAAGATGATTTTTGTCAGTGGGTTTTGGAGGGGTTGGGGGAACATAACCAAGATTTAATGGGCTGCAAGCAAAATCTCTGCAATGGGGCTTTGTGATACTGAATATCAGAGAAAGAAAGATGGAATAGAAGTGCAAGAGGTAAATAAAGACAATAGTTCTGAATGCATATAGACTTTTGTTACATTTTATGCAACACAATACGCCAAAAGTTGGCAATCTTCCTTATGCATTTATAATATGCAGGTTGTCCTCGACCACAATTGAGCCCACAATTTCTGTTGCTAAGTGAGACATTTGTTAAATGTGTTTTGCCCCATTTTAGGAGTTTTCTTGCCATGGTGAAGTGAATCACTGCACTTGTTAAATTAGTAACACAGTTGTTAAGTGAATCTAGCTTCCCCATTGACTTTGCTTGTCAAATAATGATCACATGACCCCGGCACACTACTACTGTCATAAATATAAGTCATTTGAATTTCGATCACATGACCATGGGAATGCTGCAATGGTCATAAATGTGAAAAACGACCATAAGCCACTTTCTTCCAGTGCCATAGTAACTTTGAATGGTCACTAAATGAACTATTGTAAATCAAGGACTACCTGTAGCTGTATTGGGATCCACTGCCGTAATCTTCAAGAAAGTTGCATTGACCCTACAAATCTAGCATGTCAGAGAGACTGTTTATTTCATTTTTGTTTCTTATGGAATTATCAGCTAAATGGGCACTTAGCTCTGTAAAGGGATGCGGAGCATGGGACGATAGGGACAGGAATTCTGTCTTGCATCTTCCTTGATGGTTAACTAAACAAAGTGAAATCAATTCGTATTACCTTAACCAGACTCTGTTAGGATTTGAATGAGAGCCAGCGATTTTTTTGAGTGGCACCTCCTTACGTAACCTGGCTGACTCAGCAGAGAAACTGCCAGGATTTGGTTGATGTATTTGGTTCAAGGTGATTCATTTGAGAAGTCTTATTTTAAGTCTGCCTTTTCTGGATATGTGGGCCTGTGGAATCCAACTCCACCCAGCGAATTAAACCCTGATGATTTGAAGTGACAGTTCTGATTCTTCTCTCCAAATCTATATCACTTAACCGGGTTTCACTTCTAAAGAGGAAAAGTTCAGTTCCAAACAATGTTTGGAATTGTTTTCTGACATTCTTCTGGTGTGAAAAGAAAAGTATGATGTGAATAGTGTTCATTTTTTCAAAAAATATGTATTTTAAGGCAGGGGTCTCCAACCTTGGCAACTTCAAGACTTGTGGAGCAAAGCAGGCTGAGGAATTCTGGGAGTTGAAGTCCACAAGTCTTAAAGTTGCCAAGATTGGAGACTCCTGCTTAAAAGACCAGTGCTTTCACATATCCTCTGGGCAGTGAAGATTTAAAAGAGATAATCATACCTATCAATTCGTCTGTCTAATTTTTATAACTGCCAAAAGTTATCACCATCTCACCAAAAGTGACTCTAGGTGGCAAAATTAAAAAAAAAAGTGAATAATACTTCATTTTAACAACAAAGGTAAAAACAGTGAATAAATATTTAAAATCTGCTAAAATTTCAGAAACCTAGATGGTTACTGAGAAAGAGGTGGAAGGATGTAGTCTATCATTTTTGTCTATCCTCAAAATTATTTTAGATAGAATCAATTACACAAAATTAAAAGAGAGTGTAAATATTTCCTGTGTACGTAATTTACCCGATTTCTTAATCAGAATATGATTTTCTTTGTTGTAGAATTTATCCAGGGACTTGTGATGCTATCATTCTGGATGCCTTTTGCATCCAGAATGCAAAACAATGATTGCCAAGAAAGCATTTTATTTATTTATCCAATTTATGGGACTGCCTGTGTATCCAAGGATCTCTTGAATGGCCAAGAAACAAAAAGCAGTTAATTATATTAAAATGTAAATCAAATAAAACTGCATTGAGGCTCAATAAAAACACAAACCACTAGACACAACATTCATGCCAGGTTTCCCAAACTAAAACCCCACCATTAATGCCTGGGAGGAGAGCCAGGTCTTCACGGCTTTGTAAAAGGCCAATAGAATAAGAGCGGTCCATATTTCAGAGGGAGGCTATGCTACAAAGCATGGACCATAACAAAGAAGGCATGTGTCCAGGGACTCATCAGACAATGTTGTTTTATCAGTGGTAACCGGAGCACATCTACTCTGTCAGATCTGATGAGATGGGCAGAAAACACTGGGGAGAGACAGTCCAACAGAGACCTCTTCCCAAATCATGCAGGGCTTTAAAAGTGACAACCAGCACCTAGAAGCCTCTGGGGGACCGGTGCAACTCATGAATCCATGCTGGTACATGCATGTTGTGCCACGCCATGCTAGAGTAGCTGAGGCTTCAAAGTGCTCTTCAAAGGCATCATAGAACAGGTTACAATAGTCCAGCTAGAATATGGCTATGAGCAGCCTTCCAATCTGGGAATGGCTGTAATTGGCACACAGGATGTACTTATGAAAAAGCTCGCCTTACCACAGCTGCCACATGTTCCTTGAGCAAGAGTCATGAGTCCAACAGAATTCCTTGAATGCATACCAAGTCTTTGTGGGGAGCATAATCCCCATTCAGAGTTAATGATGAAAAAACATTAGTTGGTTACTGGTAGGTAAAAATACATAAAGTTGGTACAGATATACATTTGGACCATCCAGGTTAAAAAAAAAGCATGGTCCCATTCCAAGCTCTGCAGTAAATTGCAGATTCAGAAATGACACTACATTCTAATTCCATTCATTTCTTCAATCCCTTGAATTACTGAGAAGGGGCAAGATAAGTTTCCAACACTGGAATTGAGAAAGGCTCAAAGATGTGAGAAAGAAGAATGGAATCCCTAGCTGAGAAATTGAAAAAAAAAATGTAATGTAAAATAAATACAAATATTGTCCATATAATCATCAGGAGTCAAGCTTGATTCAGCATTTTTACATTTATAAAACAGAAAATTTCCATGACACATATTTTAAACCATAGAAAAATACAGACTTTAATCGCAAATAATGAAATTATAAGACAATTTTATATTGTGTATTTTAATGACCCCTCTTTTTGCTAATAGAACAATAGACTTTTGGGTTCATCTAGTGGATAGAAGATTATAGTCTTAGTTTGGCAAGACTCTATCCATTATGTGTAAGCAAATAAAGAATTGAACTTGATTAGATTCTGCTGTGTCATCTTCGGCTTGGGCCTGATATCTGATTAACTAAATTGTTCATTCTATTAAAAAAGATCAGGTTGATGCAACATGGTTTGTTCTTCTGCCAAGCAATACATTCTTTTCTAAGTGCTTAGCAACTGACTGTAAGCTTAACAATATGTTCCAGAATTTTATCCTGCATTGGTATTAAGATGACTGGTCTGTAGTTCCTCCCATCCCCTCCCTCCCAAATTCAGGATTATGCAGTCACTTAATCTGGGCCTGTCTTTGGGAAAGTGACTTAGAGGTGGCTGGAGATATATTACATTAAAGGTTCTGTGCTTTCAAGAGATATTTAGATTATTTGGATGAAGGGTTAGAAAATACAATCAGCAAATTTGCAGATCACACAAATATAAGAATGTTAGCAATTATGTCAAAGGAGAACATCAATGTTCAGGAGAATCTTGACAAGCTGGAACACTGGGCAAAAATCAGCAAGATGACATAGACAAATGTGAAGTTTTATAGTTGATAGAAATAATCGGTAGCCTAGCATACAACTGAAGATAATGGTGGGGAAACATATTAGGACACAGTGTATATGAAAAAGATGTGGGCATTTCATTAGATCACAAGTTAAACATCAGCCAACAGTATGATACAATTGCAAAAACGCACAAATTCATTTTTAGGCTACATCAACAGAAATACAATGACAAGATCAAGAGAAGTCATCATTTCTTTTTATTCTGCGTTGGTCAATTGCACCTAGAATATTATGTACAGTTCTGCACATTGAATTTGAGGAAGAAAATTGAGAAACTCACGCATGTCTAGAGGGCAGTAACTAAGTTGATAAATGAAGGAAGAACAATGAGTAATGGTTAGGCATGGGGTGTGGTTAGTCTGGAGAAGTGAAGACTGCAGGGAGACACGTTAGCTATCTTCAGTGTTATAACATTTTAATAGCTTTATTTTTAAAAAGTATTTTACATATTTGATTGCCAAAATATTATTCCTACTCTAAATTACCACTCCTTTTTTTTAAATTGTGCAACATCTGTGGTACAAAATAAAATACACAGATTGAGTTATTTGGGTGTGTGTATGTGCATGCATTTAAATAGAGCTTATGGGAATTAGACACACATTCTGTAATGTAATTGATTAATAGAACTTGCCACTTCAAATCCTTAAGAGCTTGTCACTCATGTAAACTTGAAATGAACCATATTACAGTTTGATTTGGGAGGCAGGACTTTTTGTGGTTGGCAGGGGGTAAGCATGAGAGAAGAACTTACACATTCTTGTAAATAAATCCTTTCTCAGGTTTCTTGAACGATGGAATTGTTGGGAATATAAACTTACTAAATCTCTGAACATAATAACATGTTGTCTGATAAGAACAAATGCAAGTTCTTTGTGGCCTTGCAATATAATTTTATCCTGATCATTCTCAATCTATTAGCCATATTATCCTTTTTTTTTAAAAAAAAGAGGGAAGATGATACATTTCTTTGATTATTTGCAGCTTGTGCTAAGGAAAGAGCAAAGGGGCATTTTAGAGGGCAAAAGGCTTTAGATCTCTTTATGTTAAGCCAAGTTATTATCTAAATCATCTCAAATATCTTGAGGTCTTGGAAGGAGTAAGCTCTCATATATGAAGTATGTTGAATAGAAACCAAGGACTGCTATAAGACATTTCACACCCTGCGATTCATGGACATGGTTCTGTTTATGGGCTGCAGTTTCTTGAGGGGGCACCATAGAGCAGGGGGTATAGATTAAGCTTTTTGAAACTTGCAGTTTTCATTTGCAGTTTTTAAAAAATATAGATTAAACATCTAGCTATTATGGCTGTAAAACCATTCTTGGCATTAAGGATGTATTAATATTTGGAACACAAGTGTGATAGGTAATTCAGATCTATAGTTTCACTGCTTTAGATCTAAATACTGCACACATCTTGAAAATTCCAGCATAGCTGACTTAACTGTTATAGAATCCAAGTTAATTCTTATGTATATAACTATGATTTAAGTTTGAGAGTGTTTGCATATAATGTTTATATATAGTTTCCCAATGAAAAGCATCAAATTATAATATAAAAATGGTGCTTGCTGGTCTTATACGTATTAAACATAGCAACGCGGAGCCTCTCAAAGGATTCTGAAAATTTGCACAAATGGAACAATTGTGCAATAGGTGACACATTTAAACATACGGGAAAAAAAGAACATATTTTAGAAGAAGTGAGAGAATCGGAAAAAACATGTAGATAAGCTGTTTATTTACAGATGGAGAACAGACTCAAAGACATCCATTCCGCTTGTAAGGAATTAAACAACCCTATGCCATTTATCCTCAACATGGTACTTTCTAGCTTGTTAGAGTTATACCTTCCATTATCCATAACCGCCATGTCCCCTTCTTTATTTGACCGGTGCAGATTCTGTTTTGAAATGCCATTTTTCTTCACTGCAGCATCACAGCTAAATGTACAGTAGAGTACAGCAGTAGTAACACATTTGCTGTCTGTAGAGTTTGATAATGCCTTTTGTGAATAAGCTAGGAACTGTGAAGGAAGGGTGCTGTACTGTCCTCTTTTACTTTGCTATACCAGTTGCCTGGTGCCAGGTGTTTTCCTCCTGTTTTTAGAGCAGTGTTTCTCAGCCTTGGCAGCTGAAGATGTGTGGATTTTAACCTCCAGACATCCCCAGCCAGAATAACAGATCAGAATAACAGAGTTGGAAGAGACCTTGGAGGTCTTCTAGACCAATCCCTTGCTCAAGCCATTTCAGACAAATGGCTCTCCAATCTTTTATAAACCTCCAATGTTGGAGCACTCACAACTTCTGGAGGCAAGTCATGATTAATTGTTCTAACTGTTAGGAAATTTCTTCTTAGTTCTAGGTTGCTTCTCTCCTTGGTTAGTATCCACCCATTGTTTCTTGTCCTTCCAGAATGTAATATAAGAAAACAATACGTATTGTATAATGTTAATATATAAGATATAGAACTTAATCTTGTACTCTTCCTTTAAGGCTTTGAAAGTGTAGTTAATTTTTAGAGAAAGTCAAGGCGATTTCCAAATTTGCTTTCAGCTGAGTTTTTGATTGTGTTTGAAATCACATCTTCAACCATTCTGTTGCTCAATGTTAGGAAACTAACTAGTCACTTTCCTCTACAAGTGGACTGTTTTGGCTCAGTTGCTTAAAATAATTTGAGGGAATAGCAATACCAATAGCACTTAGACTTATATACCACTTTATATTGCTTTACAGCCCTCTCAAAGTGGTTTACAGAGTCAGCCTATTGCCCGCAATAATCTGGGTCCTCGTTTTACCCACCTCAGAAGGATGGAAGGCTGAGTCAACCTTGAGCCTGGTGGAAATTGCAGTTCAATACTGTATATAAGCAACTTCCTCTGTTTTACAAATGTCTTGTCAGCGGGTTGTTGTTTTTTTTTAAACTTGGAGAGGTCTCTCTATGTGCTCATGTACAATACTTAGGATGCTTGCTTGCAATAATTGTTAAGATTTGGCCACAGATTATAATAATTAAAAAAAAAAACTGCCTTGAGAGTTATTGTTGCAAACTGTGATTTTGCTTGGTTTAGGTAAGAAAGTGGGTGTGTTCTCATGACAAAGTTGAGGCAAAAACAGGCTTATCCTGACCTTGATTTAAAATTACTATGCTGTGCAAACATTCTTGGCAAAACTTAGATCAAGCCATGGCTTCATTCTGAGGCATCATAAGCTGAAATGGATTTCTCATTTATCCTTTTTAATATGATTACATAATAAGGAGAGGACGAAGGAGTGCTTCAGCCTAGTGCTGCATATGGACAACTTCTTAAGAGCATGATATCAAACCAGGTTAATTTTGTGATCTTTTGCTTAGCTTTGTAAATGGCAAAAAGAAATGCTATCCAAACTTGCTTCTTGAGTCATTACAGTTGAGAAACATGAAGTGATTTAATATTGGCTTTAATATTTGTTTTGTTGATTAAATTTAAAAAAATCATGCTTTAAAAATGTGTTACTAAAAAGCACTTCAAATGATTTAAAGTAAATAAATTTCTAATTTTCAATATGTGATAAAAAATGGAGTGTCTGAGATTTTTACTGGGTTGCACCTCAGGGATGATTTGACTGTGATTTGTTGACAAAGCCATAATTACATGAGTTCACACAACATGATAAATTGCACTTGAGCAAACCACATCTTGGCATAGTATAATATATGACTCCAGTCAGCCTTGCAAGACAAAGAACTAATGCCTGTTGGAGATACGAGGCTGCTTTAATCTGCTAAATTCACAGGTCTGTAAAGTAGTGTAGAATTAAATGCAGAACAGGCAAGAGAGCAAGTTGCTTCTCTAGCATGGTGATACAATATTCTGGAACCCATTTCTAAAACTTAGCTTTGTGTGTGAGCGTAGACTATATAACCAGCTACACAGATACGACAACTTGTTTACAAGGTTTTATCAGATTTTTTATCAGGGAGGAGGAGAAGTTTATATTTCAGATCCTTATCTCTTCTGTAAATGCAGTAGAATCATATATCTACTGTTGTAGATAATGTTACCCTCCATGGTAATGTTTTCATTTTGCAATTCCAATTTCCTGTTTTATTTTGGGTTTTTTTTAATATGAAAGGTCCAATGCCCATAGTTTTTTTAATTTGCTCTTCTAGCAAAACCTTCCCCAAATTTGGAAATTACACTCTATTTACAACAGTTCATTGAGTGACCGTTCAAACTTACAACAGCACTGAAAAAAGTGACACATTTTTCATAGTTATGACCATTACAGTATCCCTATGGTCACGTGATCAAAATTCAGATGTTTGGTGAGTGGTTCATATTTATAACAGTTGCAGTGTCCTGGGGTCATGTGTTTCAACTTTTGTGACCCATCTGACAAGCAAAGCCAGAGGTAGCCAGATTCACTTAACAAACCGTGTTAATAAATACAATTATTTACTTAACTGTGGCAATAAAGGTCATTAAATGGGGCAAACTCACTTAATCGATGTTTCACTTAGCAACATAAATTTTGGGCTCAATTGTGGTCGTAATTTGAAGACTACCTGTATATAGATACAGTGTCCATATGTTCTCTGTTGATATAATTTATTTTCTTGGTTCTGCTCTTGAATTTTCTTTTGTAAAGCAGTTCTAAGCATTTTTTTTATCCTTGCAAATCTGTTTTAGATTTGCTCTTTTTTTCTGGTTTGTCCTTTATTTTTTTCCTAGAAAATCTCACACCAGTTTTATAGAGACCAAGTTTCTTCTCATAATTACATTTCTTATTGTGACAACAACTGTGTGATGTAATTTATATAAAAGGAAAATGAAGTAAAATGGCGATTTTCACCACCTTGAGTTACTTGAAAGTGATAAAGGTGGGATAAAAATCAAATAAATAAATAAATAAAGTTCCATTTGTGATTGTATTGCTGCTAGCTCTTCATGGGAAGAAATTCCAGTGGATATACTTCAAGCGGGGTTATGTGCCAAAAGTGAATTATATGAGATAACATGGCATTTGCAACACTTCCTTTAAATCATGCTGATTGCAAGGCTGTTGGCACTGGCAGACTTGAGCTTGTAAAGGAAGATGAATCATCTGTTTATTCTCTGTTGCAGCTTTTTGTGCGATATGAAAAGCTTCCCTGAGAGAAAAACGAAACCAGGGAACAAGAAGGAATTAGGAGTGTGTATGAACATTAATAGAAGTTAGAGCTGGCTGCTTTTTTTTTTTTTTTTGCTGTTTTACAAAATACTTTTTCCAATATAAGGTGGACTCCTGGGGTTTTAGAGTTTGCTGATATTGATTGTGAATTTGGAGGGATTTTAGCATTTTTCCTGAATCTTTTCTATTTTGGGTAATTTTGCATTTTTAAATGTTGCAAGACAAAACTGATACAGGGCAGTACATTATTTAATAGTAAATATGCTTTCTTTAGTAGAAAGCAATGCAGAGATTTTTTGGGTATGTCTTCACAGGAGTTAATCAAACATGAAGACCCTGAGCTGGGAAACAAAAATAGAGAATTTCTGTAAAGAAATAAATTAATACTGTGTTAAAAGTTTTCCTCCCAGATATCCAACACCACTCCCACCCCCTGCTGTATATGAATCATTTTTCCCCTATATCATTCTTAAGGAACTTTCACATTTCTTAAGATTTGTTTTGATAGGTCAGTGGTGACTAACCTTTTTGGCTCCTGTGCCAAAAATTGTGAGCACGCCAGCACGCACGTTCTCATGTGCCAGCATCCAGAATGCAATGCGCATGCCCCCTCCCCATGTCTCCTGCGTATGCGCGTGCAATCCCCACCCCCACTCCCTTACCTGCACTGCACCTCACAGCTGATTTTTCGGCTGGTTTGAAGTCTTTTTTGGCCTCCTAGATGCTTGGAAAAAGTCTCTGCAAGGTTTCTCAGATCGAATTATAGGCCTGTTTCCAAGCCCCTGGGAGGCCGAAAAAGGCCTCAAACCAACCCCCCAAAAATCAGCTGTGAGGCGCTGCCATGCGCAGTGAGGTAGGTTTACCTGCAGCTCGTGTGCCAGCACAAATGGCTCTGCGTGCCACAGGTTTGCCATCACGGTGATAGGTGATAGTATTGACCACTCTTTGCCATGACTGTAAATTGAATGAAAATGGAAGGACAACAATAACCCAAAAAACCTGAAGAGAGAGGAATTTGATAGAGGAAAAGGTTACAATAGAGGCAAGGCCTGTTCTGATCATGATTAAAAGGCTGACATCTGACTTGGTAATGTACCACAGAATAGACCTTCCAGAGCAAGGGATGAACAGCTGGATTCTACAGACAATCCCATCAAGTCCCATACCCTGAGAGAACATCTGTATGTGGAGTAGTCTTCTAGAAATAGAAGACACTGAGTCTCTCTTCCTATTCAATTGCCAATTATATACCCCAGCAATTACATACCCCAGTATTTACAGAGATGAGACTTGACAGAACTATACCTTAGGATAGCAATAAAAGATTTTATCTTCTTCAGGGCCCAAACACATATTTAGGCACTAGAACTGCTAAGTTTACCATCAATACTATTCAATTGAGACCACATTTTATTGAACACATTGGGGCAGCATGTAAAGGTAATACCTTCATCTAAGCACACATTGCTTTATATTTTAGTAATCTTGTTTTATATTTTTATATTTTATCCCACGCCCTTTTATCTCAAACCCGTTTATTTTTTATTGTAGCCTATCTTACTCTTTTTGCTCAGCTTCATTTTACTTTACTGTAGTTGATGCCCAGTGGTGGGATTAACATTTTTTTACTACCGGTTCTGTAGGCCTGGCTTGGTGGGCCTGGCAGGGTAAGATACTGTAAAATCTGCAGTCAGAGGGGATATTTGCTGATTCTCCGGACTACTCAAAATTTCCGCTACCGGTTCTCCAGAACTGGTCAGAACCTGCTGAATACCACCTCTGCTGATTCCTATTGCTTCATGATACTGTATGGTCAACTGACTAATCAGTAAAGCTATACCATACCATACTTTCATGGGTTCTGCCAAGAATTGTAGGGCATTCTTTGGCATTTCTGAAGTTTTGTATAGACCAGAGATGGGGAACTACAGACCCTTTACAACTTGTAGACTTCAACTGCCATAATTGATGAGGCAGTCATACTGGGTCAATAATTCTGGGAGTTGAGATACAAAGGATATAAAAGGGCCATGGTTCTCCATCCCTGGTCTAAACTTATGGAACAAAATAGACGAATCAGCAGTGAATCAGTTTTGGTTTCTCGTTTTCTTGGCCAGAATAAACCAGATGTGTGTCAGACTGTAAGAGATGTCATTAGTTCCTAGTTTGTTTTTTTAACAAAATTATTGTCTTGGCTCAGCTGTTGTTTTTCCTCTTGTCAAGATGAGACTTCACTAGCATCTTTTTCTTTTCAATGGCACAAATGTCAGCTCTGGAAAACATACAACCTTATTTTACTGCTATTTATGCCAGAAAGCAACTTCCTTTCACAGGACATAAACAAGCTGTTGTTTTCCATTTGGATTCATTGTGAGGGTCAAGGTACTCACCTCACTGCTAAAGGGCAGCCATATTGGCGAGGGGCTATCTATCCAATCATTCCTTTGAGCTGAACGTGAAGCTGAAAGCAGCCAGCGATTGCAAAGTTATGTCTGATCTGTTTGGCTTTTAGAAAAGTGTTTTTCGAGAGAGGAAAATGTGTGGGATGGTCCAAGGGTCATCCTCAGTTAAATTAACCCTGCTGTGTTGAAGAGTTCTGTATGATCTCAAAAATAGCAAATTCTAGGGAAGATGTGGCTTGGGTCTCTGTTTTCCCCCAATGGGGAATCTGGTGTGTTTAGTCCTTAGGTCTCAAGGCTTGTTATTCCCTCTATCAATCTTGCACATCCTGGTATCCCTCAGATATCCTGGGACTCTTACTTCAAAGCTTCCACTGGGAGCTTTGAAGAGAGCAAACGTCTTCCTACTATCAAATTTTCACTAGCAAGGCTATCAGCGTATACGCCAGACAGCATGGGAAGGTTTTATAGTTGAGCATTAGAGGTGGCATTAATTTGTTTTAAATCAATAAATAAGAACAAAATGTCTCCCACAGCTAATGCCCCATACTCCTGCTGAGAAGTAAAGACTTCGTTCTTCCATGTTTGAGTCAGGTTGCTGTGGCTATTCCTGTGTGTGACCAGTTGGCCATTTTTCATTTTTTGTTTTACTCTTAATTGTCTTAATTGTTTAACCCCCAATATGATTGTACTTGGATTGTATCTTGCGGCTTTTAGTTTTGGTTATGTTGCTGAAGTTGTACTTGTCTTTTTTATTTGATTTGGAGAATTGTACCCTTCTCATAGTCAGTCTGATTGAAGCGGTGTACATTCTGATTTCAATTATTATTTTATTAGTTTATCAAAATACAAATATAAAACAGAAAGAAAAAAGAAAATAATAGGAAAATAAGGGAGGAAAAGGGGAAGGGAGAAAAGTGTAGGGTAGAAGGGAAAAAGAAAGAAAAAGCATTGATGCAGTAGAATAAAATAATAACATACAACCTCAACTTTTTACTTTTATATAATTATATATACTAGCCATTTCTATAACAAAAACCTATCTAATCAGCAGAACCCAAAATCCAAGTATTTTTCCCCACTTTTTTTCCAGCTCAAACAAAAGGTCCAAAAGTAGTTTCTAGATAGAAACAAAATTAATTGTATTCTTTTCTTTAATCAAAGCAGTCAATTTGGCTGTCTCTGCTAACTCCATCAACGTTTACAGTCATTCGTCCATTGGGGAAATAAAAGTTTCCTTCCATTTTTGTCTATAAAGTAATCTTGCTGCCATCAACATATATAACATCAAACTTTTGATGTTAACATCAACAGAGCCTCGGTGGCGCAGTGGTTAGAGTACAGTACTGCAAGCTACTTCTGCTTGCAATTCTGCTTACACCTGCCTGCAATTTGGCAGATTGAATCCCACCAGGCTCAAGGTTGACTCAGCCTTCCATCCTTCTGAGGTGGGTAAAACGAAGACCCCAAATTGTTGGAGGCAATGTGCTGACTCTGTAAAACCACTTAGAGAGGGCTGTAAAGCACTATAAAGCGGTATATAAGTCTAAGTGCTATTGCTATTGCTATATATAACATCATTTTTTTTTGAAATCTTTATCCATTAGACCTAAAAAAAAGTTGATGGTTTTTAGATACATATTCACTTCAGGTATTTTCTGTATTAAGATATGAACCTTACTCTAATATGTATTTGTTTTGACGCATGTCCACTATAGATGATAAAAAGTTCCTTCTTTACATTTCAAACTCTCATTTGAGAAACCTTTATACATTCTTGAAGTAGTATAAATTCTGCAAACAAACAAACAAACAAACACGATCTAAAATGCCTGCCCCTTCTGTATTTGTTATAAAGAAGTATCGTTTTTTCCTTTGGCAATCTCTGCATCATCCATCTTCCAGATCAAGATTGCTGGGATTAAGAGTTATGGGAGAGCCAGGGCAGGCAGGGTCATGCAGACTGGCCTCTGGGGCTTCCTAGCCACCATACAGTTGTGTTGACAACTTCATGAAGCTCCAGTCTGAGGTCCTTCCCTGTGGTGGAGCCTGTGGACAGTTGCTTATACAGCTGTGAGTGCAGTGCTTGTAACTTGCATGGAAAAGATGAAAGCAATCAAAGGCTGTTCTGGGGAGAGGCTGGATGGGCTCAGTGTCCATCAGCAACCTTTCTAGATAGCCAGCCATCCCTTCTGCTGGAATGTGGATGCTCAGCAAATAGAAAATTCCTAAGTGTGTTTGCTTAAAGCTTATATAAAAGCCCTCCTGCCATTGTCAATGAGGATAAGGCAGAACAACTCTTTTCTAAACAGCTGTGGCGCTGGCCTAGGTTTAATAAATGTTGTTTATTGTGTGTAATTCCATTAGTGTCAAGTGAATGGAAGAGCAATTCTGCTGGCTGCTGCCCAAAATAATTCTGGGGGGGCGGGGAGTGATTCGTCCAGTTCTGATTTTTTGAACATTTCCTCTTTTTTTAAAAATGTAGCTTTCTGTTTTTACAAGCCAACAGCAAAATTGATTTAGTATGTCTGTGTGCTTGTGTATACATTGTAAGTTCATCCACTTTTTCTGCCAATTTGCTCACAGTGGCCTAGTTGATTTTACCATCATCACCATTCACCAGCAAGAGTAATCTCATCAGATAGATCAGGCTGAGACTGAATGATTGACTCAGAGTCATTCAGCAAGTTTCCAGGCGTAGTGGAAGTTTAATCTAAGAGTATACATGAAATGAAATATATATTTTGTTTCAATGCAGAAAGCAAACTAGCAGATTATGAAAGTTCTGCTGAGACATTTGGCAGAGACAAAATCTGGAGGCATTTCCTCCAAGCTTTATGTCCAATATCTTCTAAATGAATTAGAGGATTGGGAGGAAGCAACAGCTTTTTTCCATATGAAATAGGCAAGATTTCAACATAAAGGTCATTGCATCCTAAATCACTGAAAGTTTTGATTCAAAAGTGTACCAATGAATTAAGAAAACACAACAACTTTACTGAGATGTATTGATCTCGTCTTTGCTTTGATTCATGAGAGAAATGCAAAGAACAAATATTGAGACATATAGGCTCGAGCCAATAAAGACTCAGTACAGATATTATGGCCAGAGTGTCAGCCCTACAAGGTACAACTGACAAAGAAATCAATACATATTACGTCAGAACTACTTTTATTGTAACAAAATCTTCCAAATCTGAATATGGTTCTACCTCCCTTGCTTTATTTTTTTATTGACTAGGGCGGGTCTTGTTTGAGGCATTTTCTCATCCTGTATTCATGGCCAGGGCTCAAGCCTCTCTTATCTAATCATTGCCTTGGTAGCAGCTCTTCTTCCTGTCTTCCTATACCCTCTACACAGAATGAGAGGAGCTCCCAAGGATCTTCATCAGATGTTATACCATTGGAGAAAAGTGTTAAACAGGGTTGTCTACATGCCTTCTTAAAATTATTTTTTATATTTATGACATTATGGCAACTATGGAATCACCATGTTTTTCCCCTCTCCCTCCTTACATTGGTGGATATAATAGACCAGTCCTAATGTTTGATACTAACATGGTTCTTATCTCTTGCACTGAGATTGACCTTAAAAAGATTGTTGACCAAACTAACCAACTATTGTGTATAAATATCAAACAAAAAAAAGGCAGTGACTTTTGACAGGAAATACCAGATGTAAGTGGTCAATTAATGCATATCACAAAGAGTAACTCTCTACCTTTATACATTGAGGCATTTTTTTCGCTAATCCTTTGGATGGAAAATATACATATTCAGTGCTCATACACAATAGGATTTATTCTAAGGTTTTTCTACTCCTCAGGAAGGCAGTTAGGAATGCCTCCATTCAATATATTTCATGTTTGGATAAAAGATCAGATGTTATACAGGGTGAGATGTCACTGCCGTATTGGAAATAGCCTATGACAATTTTCTAAGGAGGAAATTCATAAGGAAGAGCAGTGGTGACTCAATGGTTAGGATGCAGTATTGCAATCTAACTCTGCCCACAGTCTGGAGTTTGATCCTGACTCAGCCTTCCATCCGTCTGAGGACCCAGATTGTTGGGGGGGGGCAATATGCTGACATTGTAATCCACCCAGAGAGTGTTGTAAAGAATTGTGGCGTGATATATAAGTCTTAAGTGCTATTGCTGGTGCTATTTGGATGTTCTTCAGAGCATCCATATAACTTGCTTTAAGATGAAAGTGGAGGTATCTTCAATCTTTGTTACCTTGAACTGCTAACTACTACAAGAAATGAGAAAGTTCTCCAGCATCTCAGGCTTCCAAATTTTTCGAGGGAGTTGTTTATGGAGATCCTACTCTGAAATAAACTTTAAATTTTTCCCGTATGTTACCATGCTTATAAGATTTCTCAATTTTGGCTTTTCCTTACTTTTCCACATTTTTTATTTAGAATAACCACATTTAAACCATATAAGTAACAAATCCAGCTGAGTGTCTATGGACATTCTCAGTCATCCAGGTGTCCCAAAGGTACTTTTTTCCAAAAAGCAACTGGACTTTTTTGGTTTCTTTTTTTCTTTGAAAATGTTTCACTTCTCATCCAATAACTTTTTGGATCAGAAATGAAACTATTTCAAAGGGGGGAAAAAACCAAAACAAGGTCCAGCTGCCTTTTGAAAAAAAGCACTTTTGAGAAATCCAGCTGAGCTTCTTTCTGACTATGAACCAAAACAATGAAAATACACATTTCAATTCAGTATGGACCACCCAAAGCCAATGGTTTGGTATGTTGCTTTTAGGTGTAAAGGCATGCATTTTGATTTTTAACTTTTAAATATGTTACTGATATATTACTATTTTAAAAGTATAGGTTGTATATTTTATTGCATTCTTTGACTTTTGTATATCGCACAGTCTTCATAAATATCTATGGAGACTTTTTGGCCAATAACTGGTATAGAAATAAATTATATCACCCTATAAAGAAGCATACATTTAAGAGAAAGACATAATTGGAGCAAAGGGATCTAACTTGGATGTATTTGAACAAGGTATTCCTCTTTGCAGCAAAAACCAGTTGAGTTGATTGGCTTATTCAAAGTGATGACATATGGCCTCTTTTGCCATTCCTCTCCAGAAGAGAGTAGTTTTTCAATTTAAAAAAGTCATTTAATGCATGCATGCTGGGCTTTTTTTTTTTTAAGGAAAGCAGCTTATTTGAAGCATATACAAAACAAAAAAGGCTAAATTAGTGTTTGATTCATTGCATGTCTGGCATTCTAAACAAGGATCCCAGCTTTGAAAATTAAGCATAATAAATCTTGTTCTGTTGTGCATCTGCACATACCATAGGAATGTGTGCTATGCTTGTAGAATTGCTTTTAACATCTTTCAAATGTTCATTATTTCATTTTAACAATAACTGAGATAGGGTTTGATCTGTATTGAGAACACAGGCTGTGAGACATTCTCTTGATGAAGCTTGTAAAGGAGGAATGAAGTATCAAAAAATGTGTGAAGTTCCAGGGAATATATTTTTTATTTAAAAAAGTCTCAGACAAGGAGTGGAAGTTTGCAATAAGAGTGCATGTTTCACTTGACACCTCTGTACAAGCAATTTCAAGGATTGTGTGGTGAAGTGTATGTATGTGCAAATAAATCAGTTTTTTTTCATCCTTGAAGATTTCTGTTTATTTGTATGTTTTATTTAAGGGCATTTCATATGATGATGATGATATAAGGATCATTTCATATGATGATAATGTGGGAGTGCTTTCATTCTTAACATCTTAAGTGCTAAGTATATAGGAGCCATGGTGGTGCAGTGGTTATAATGCAGTATTGCAGGCAAACTGTGCTCACAGCTAGAAGTTTGATCTTGACCAGCTCAGGGTTGACTTAGCTTTCCATCTTTCTGAGGTCTGTGAAATGTGGACCCAGATTGCTGGGGCAATATGCTGGCATTGTAAACCGCTTAGAGAGTGCTATAAAGCGCTATGAAGTGGCACATAAGTCTTAAATGCTATTGCTATTGCTATAAAAAACAGCATCTGAGTCAGGGATCCCCAACCCCTGGTTTGTGGACCGGCATCAGGCCTCAGCGTGTCGGAAACTAGGCCGCACAAACAAGCAAAGCCCTATCTGCGGGATGCAGGCAGCAAGCGAAACCACACCCCCTCTGGTCTGCGGAAAAACCTCTTTCCACGGCACCGATCCAGGCAGCCCAAAAGGTTGGGGGCCTCTGATCTAAGTGACTTGCTGCAACAAGTATAGAAGAGAGAAAAGCAAGCAAAACATTCAGAGTTAGATATTGTAAATGATCTGGCAGATTGACTATTGATGAGACACTTTAGGGGAGCAGACCTCTCAACAGGCATGTTAGTGGGGAGGGACTTAATTATATAATCCTGTCTTCACACAACTGAATAGCCTAACCAGGATAGCCACAGAAAAGCTGTGGATCCAGTTATTGCACATCACTATTTGTTAGCCACAAATGCCACAGTCCACTCTGATTCTATTTATTAATCAGAGTTAGGCAAGCTTATCTTATTGCTGTTCATTTGAACGTGTTCTCAGCAATTTGGTACATTTCTTCCTCTTTTATGTTGTGATTTGAATGGTATCATTATGTCAGAAGCATCGGTGTGGCTGGGAACTATGAGATAGGTATTTCCCAGATAATTAAAAGGCCATTTGGCCAAGTATTCAGATAGTGCTGAGATTGACTGGGAAGTTAAGTATACTTGTGTTGGCTTTCAGAATCTTCTTGAAAGCTGAGATTATAGAAATTGATTGGACTTAAAGATCTTGCATTTAATAGCCTGTGGCTATAATAATATTGTATTTAGTTTATTAATATGTTCTGTTTGGAGGCATCTTTGTCTATGAAGACAGTACTCATAGTGGATTTTGGAGATATAATGTAGAAGTCCAAGAAAGAAAAAATAAGTCCTGCTAAACTGGGAGACTTGAGATTTAGTAGTAAAAGCAAGACTTATTCAAAGGAGGATATAGCAGTCTTTTCTTAGTATTGGCCAATATTAACCCTAACCCTAATCTTGCCCAAGGAGTTAGGAAACTTGCTGACCATTTAAGAAGTTGGTTTGATGCTGTTGTATCTTCTTACCTGCCATGGGACTTTAAAGTAAACATATGAAGATCCCTTTGAATTGAAGACAGACAGATATCTTCAATACAGAGAAGTGAACTCAATATACTTTAGGCACTGCAAATTTGAATAGAGTAAAACTCATGCAAGGGATTAGGCTATGTACTTTGACATCCTAGTATAGTCCTTTTCTTCTTTTGATCTAGGACAGGAAGGCACGCTAGGTATCTCAACTTGTATTCTCTTGAACATGAATAGAAAAATATGATTAGGAGCTTTGTCTTTTCTAATCTAATAAATAATAATACTTGCATTCAAGGATAGTGTCCTGGCATCATCCTGTTCAGGGTGCAGGCTCAGTTGCAGATTTAGAAGGTGGCACAAGAATTGTATAGGTAGGGCTATCAAGCACATCCTAGGTTTTTTTAATGCATGTTCATGGGCAGTGTGTTGCTTTTAGTTCAGTTCCCCCCAAAAAAACAAAACAGAACTTCTACATATCCGGTTTATTTTTGGTGCACTTCAGAATCTTAGGGTTCTTGATTTATATCAAATTAGGTCATACTTATTTAATCTAGGGTGGGCAGTCTTGATTCCCAGTGTTTCTTTAGTAGACTTTAAATACTCCATGATTGATCTGCTTAAATTCAGCAATAAATTCTGAACAGTTTGGAACCTCTACCCTAACTTACCTTATCTTAGCAATAGCAGTAGACTTATATACCCACTTCACAGTGCTTTACAACCCTTTCTAAGCGATTTACAGAGTCAGTATATTCCCGCCCCCCAAAACAATCCGGGTCCTCATTTTATCGATCTTGGAAGGATGGAAGGCTGAGTCAACCTTGAGCCAGTGAGAATTGAACTGCTAAATTGCAGTCAGCAAGCAGTCAGCAGAAGTAGCCTGCAGTATACTGCATTCTATCCACTGCACCACCATGTTTCTTACCTTGAAACAGCAAATCGAAATAGCAGTACAAGTCCTTGGGGAATTAAATTTATTCAACCTCCCTATCCTTACAAAAGCAACCTGAAATTTTGTCACTAAGGTTCAATCCTTTTGCTACCAAATTTCAGTGGCAGCTTTTCAGAGTGTGTGGCTATAATTAAAGGTGGGATTGAAGTGATTTGTGTCCTACTGGTAGCATCTCCATTTCTAAAACACCTCTCTCTTCCAAAAATGAATGAAACAAAATAAAGGATGGTCTTTCTGAAGAATCATTGGACATCTTTTAAGCATGATGTAGCCCCTAATAATTCAAAGATTGCTGTCCTCAGCTTCAGCCCCATGTTGTTTGAGAATATATAATCCTGAAATGCCAGAGAATAGACCTGGGCTTTCGATCTGGGGAAAAAAAATGACATACAACTTCTCATTTTCCTCTGCATTTTATTTGTATCTTTTTGACTTTGTGCTATTATATTCTGGAAGAAGGAATAACACTTACATACTTTGGAGAAATCTCCACATTCTATGTGAACTCTCCTTAATTGTCTTTGGCAGAATCCACTCCAGAATTGTTATGGATTCTTGGACAATAGAAAGGAAAGACCAGTTTGGATAGTTCATTATTGGTCCCACTTCGTCTCCTCTTTGTGCTAAGGGAACACCAGACAGATGGAAACATATATTACAGTCATGTAGTAGCAATTAACCACAAAAGCCAGACATATCAAGGGCAACCTTGCTGTAGGCATTGCCTC
The DNA here is from genome assembly GCA_023653725.1 of Bungarus multicinctus. NCBI lineage: Eukaryota > Metazoa > Chordata > Lepidosauria > Squamata > Elapidae > Bungarus > Bungarus multicinctus. The sequence continues at coordinate 150,703,894 of CM042834.1, read as the reverse complement.
CTTCAAATGCCCCTTTGGCTGATATTCAAGATTTTTTGACCTCAGCATTCTAGATGAGGATTCATTGTTGGGAGGTCATGAAATCACTGCATTGCTCAAAAAGACACATTACTGAGGGTATTTCAAAAGCCATATTTTTTTTTGAAGCCCTGTCTTGGTACAACTCTTAAAATAAATAGTGTTGAGTAACCCTGAGAAGTAGGAAATTTCCCTGAGAAATGCTAAAAGGGAATATGTAATCATCCCATGGCTGATACTATTAGGATGAAACATACTGATAATACAATGTTAATTTCAGGACTGTGACTGCAATGCCTCAGAGTTGAATGTCAAAATGAACAAGTAATGAAATATTTAAATAAATGAAGAATGTTCATACATAGAAGAGGGCCAAATTGGAAAATATGGATAATCTGATAAAAATATTAGCACTAACCAATATTAATTTTGTTGGAAAATCCAGAATGGCATAGAAAACAAGTGTTGGATTGATTGTTTCACTGCCTGATTGCTTAATCTTCATTAGTCAGAGGTGGGCTGCTTAAAGAGTGAGCTAAAGTTGTTTGGATCTATAGAATTTGTGGACTCCTGCTTGAGTTAATATTCTGGTGACTTTCTTAATTAATCTGTTTTAAAAAGTATAAATGTAAGAAATGCAGATAAGTCATTAGTAGAAGAATTTACATAAGGGCTCCATAGCAAATAGAAAGCATAGTTGCATTATTTTTGAATAAGAATGATTGAAATGAAGAATGAGGTAGCTGAAATGTATGAACACAAAGTGGCATGGCAATTGAATCTAAATTACTTTATGTGCTCCATAGAAGCCAGGCTTTTCCTGAATACTTCATTGTACAATGCATAGAAAGGCTTTTCCATCCAGCTGTGTTACTTTGTGCATTCCTCTCATTTTTCAGTCATCAGAAAAATGTGCTGCCGTAATTTGTGGTACTCTGGTGACTGAACTCTAATTTGCCTTAGTAATAAGATTTGTGAGTTGCCCTTTTCTTAGGTTTTTGCTAGAGATAATTCTAGCATGGGAATTTCTTTGGCTTTGCTAGGTAGTTGGTCTTTTTGGAAAATTGGTAGACCTGTATCCAGAAGAATCCAGCTGACAAGCCAGTGAGGTAGATGATGACTGCAGAATGATGCCAGACAGAAATACATGATGCATTGAGAATGTTCCCTCCTGTTTCATTCTGGTTATCTTCCACTCCACTATCTTGTTATCTGGACTGTCTTTGGATAGAAGTTTACTAGTGTTTCAATCACCTGGTTAGGAAAGGGACTCTAATGTAACTCCTGTTAATTTCAGGCTGTTTCCAAATATTCAAGCTGGATGGCAATGCTGATTGTTTGCAATCAGTTGCACCTGGAGATACCCCATGGCGTGCACCACAGGTGTCAAAATTGATTGTGTCATGTGATGTATTGTGACTTTTTTGCCTTTGTGGAATGGAGTGGGCATGGCTACGTGTGACCCATCTGGCCTGTAGGCCACCAGTTTGACAGGCCTGGCGTGTATAAAATGGTACAAGAGGCAAAATGACACTAGTTCCTCCTCCAAAAGTTAAAATGAAAGAAAGCATGAGGATTAAAAACTCCTTGTTAGGAGAAGTAATAGTAAACCTTTAATCCACTCAGATGAGACAGAAACTGCACTCTTTTCTAGTTTAAATTAACCAATACCTTTTTTAAAAAAAGAGCTCACAGGTTGATTAGTTTTTTTTTTATAAAGAATATTAAATGAATCTGTTGTTTCTCCAGAAGACCAGCTGTATCAATGTTTATAAGGAACCCATGTAATGCCTGAAGAATGTATGAGTAAAGTGTAGGTCAGGCATTATACGAACACACATCTCTGCAGAAACCAGGTGTGTTGTTCCTCCTCTAGCCCAAGCCAAATGGCCATGCTGGTCAGTGACCAGCAACTAGAGGGGAGAGGGCATGGCAGCAGGAACCTCAACAATTCATACGAGTTTGGTAGGCATATTCTCTAAAAACAATAAGATATTTTTGTGTCAAAATTAGCAGAATTTTAAGATGAACCTGAAGAGGTTTTACAGTAGCTTGGAGTTTCTTGTAGAACTTTTCTGGTTGCGAATATTAATGCAAAAGAGGAATGGATTTATAATACTAGGAGTCAAAGAGTTAAGTTTGCTTAACTTAGGACCTCTCATGGACTATGAATGCTAACATACTTGTGAAGAAGGCACAGAAGAGTCTGTACTTCTTGCGAATGCTCAGGAATATAAATCTATCTCAGCATCTACTTCTGTCCTACCATTGAGAGTGACCTGACATATGGCATTCTTGCATGGTAGCAGCTCTGAACTGGACAAAAAAGCTCTACAGAGAATCATTAAAACTGCCCAGAATATCATTGGGTTCCAGCTACCAGCCCTGGATGACATCTTCGCACCTCGCTGTTTGAAGAAGTTGCACAACATTCTCAGAGACTCTTCCCATCCTGCTTACAATCTTTGTGAACTGTTGCCTTCTGGCAGAAGATACAGAACAATTAAAATTCAGACCACACGTTTTCGAATAGTTTTTATCCCAGAGCTATAATTGCACCTAACAATGAACTTAAGGACCACCATCAGTGAGCTGTTGGACAGTATTACTTGGTCTGTTGTGTGGATGCTTGTGTGTTTTTAGGGGGTGGGGAATTTTGGCTGATGGAGTTGTGTTTGGGGATTGTTATATGTGCGTACTTGTTGGGTCTGGTCTCTGGGTGTTATATGAATTCCGTTGTATTTGTATATTGTATATATACATACAATGGCAATAAAATATTATTATTATTGTTATTTGTTGAAAAGCTGCAGTATTAATTTCCTTCTATATCTCTAACATAACTATTACTACTTTTCCTTTTTAGAGCTTCTGGCAAACTGTTCAAGTATGGGCTGCCAACACCATTGTGTCCCAACTCTGGATGGACCAGTATGCTATTGTAACAGTTCCTCCCAGGTAGCTGAAGATGGGAAAAGTTGCAAAGGTAGGTGAAAAATGAACAAATAGGCTACATTTACTGGGTTTCCTTAAACTTCATTCATAAACTCTCCCTCCTTCTTTCATGGGTAAAAACAATGATAAATTATTTGTTGCAGTTTCTAAAATGCTTATTCAGATATTTTTTTCCCTATCACAACCCATCTTGACAAATGTGAGATGCAATTGATTTCTGTGGAAGAAATAGTGAACTGAAGATGATCCACAAAAAGCAGAACTGATGACTGTGGCAGAAGGAAGAGCCAGCAAGTACACTGCCTCTTCAGTAATTCCTCTCTGGATAAGGAGAGAACTTCAGATTGCCCACAAGTGCTCCATACAGTTGCTTCTTGAGAAGATATTGTGAGATAGCAGTCTCTATTAGGTTTAGAGCTCTCAAACTATAGTTGACATGGTTTGAAAAAGCCTTGGGTTCACATGCTTCCTTTTCTAATCACTTTGGGTAATTGCTTATTAACTGCTTTTTAGCTAGGAATCTTTGGATTGTCAGGTTTTACAGCACTAGGTGAATTTCCTTCAATTCTTAGCAAAATAACAAAAGGGTGATCAAAATTTTGATTTTAGAAAGTTATAAATGTACTAAGAGGACAGATAATTTTGAAATAAAATTTTGGAATTAATTATAAATAATCATTTCCATGGCAGAGTGCTTTTGTTTTGAATTTCTAAAAAAAATCACATAATAAAATAAGACTTTAAAAATAGGACACTAGAGAGAACTAGAAGGAATTAAAGGTTACATTTAAAAGAGAGGATCACTCAAAGTCAACTTGCAACAGAATATTTCAATATTGGACACACTGAAGGGTATTTGTGAACATTGGACCCAAAAGTTAATTTTAAGAGTTATCTACCTTTATAGACTATGTTTAAAAATGTTTTGGAAGAAGAACAAGATTTATCTGACAAGAATAAAACTGATTTGAAAGTGGACTTAAAAATGACAAGATGCAAGAAAGAAAAGGACCTTTAAAGGTGATAACAAGCACCTTGAATTGCATACAGAAGGGAATGGGGAACCAGTGTACCTCGCACAATAGAATATAACAAGAGCACTAGCAGTTAGACTGATATTCTGCTTCATAGTACTTTATGGTAATCTCTGGGTGGATTACAGTGTCAGCATATTGTCCCTATTTTACCGGTCCTCATTTTACCTATCTTAGAAGGATGGGACACTGAGTCAACCTTGAGCTAGTCACAATCGAGCTCCTGGTTATGGGCAGAGTCAGTTTGCAATTCTGCATTCTAACGATTGTCCCACCATGGCTCCTACATTATACAGAGATATAACATGAGTGAATGTATGAACACCCAATATAACCACTGCATTCTGGACTAGTTGTAACTTTCAACGGGTCTTCAAAGGCAGCCCATGTAAAGGGCATTGCAGTAATCCAATTAGGAGGTGACCAAAGCACGAATAACCATGAGTGAGACTTCTCAGTCCAAGAAAGGTCACAGTTGGCACACAAGGCAAATCTGTGAAAACCCAACTTCCTGTTCCCCCCCTCGCCACAGCTGCCACGAAACTTTTGACTCCAGGGGAACCTCAAATTGCATACCAGCTCAGCCAGGGGAGTGTAACCCCATGTATAGTCAAAGATGACAAGTGGCTGTTGCTGTAAGCCCAGGGGTATCAAACTGGCGGGCCAGATGCATCACACGCAGGCCATGCCGACCCCAGCTCTATGAAGGGGGAAAACATCATAAAACGTCTTGTGATGGCAACATGACACGGCAAGTTTGACACCTGTGCTGTAGGGGAATTTGAGCAAGGTGTGTGTGCGTGCCATCTTGATATTCTGCTGGAAAGGTTGGATATAAATCTAACAGGCAAAGCCAACTATTACTATTATTCAGCATTTTTACTTTGAATTTCTCTTCCTCTCGGCTCTTTTGTTGTTTGGTTTTTTATGTTTTTTTAAAAATTCTTTCTATAAGATGCTTTGGATTGAATGGTGTTTAAATTGTAGTAAATACGGTAACTAAAATAAATATTTCTCCCCTGACTTTCTTTAATTGTCCTTTTTTTGCCTCTTTCCAACAGATTTTGATGAGTGTTCCATTTATGGTACCTGTAGCCAAACCTGCACTAACCATGATGGCTCCTACACATGCAGTTGCGTTGAGGGATATCTGCTCCAGCCTGATCACAAATCTTGCAAAGCCAAGAATGGTACATCATTTTTTTAAATTTCTAGTTGAATATCTTGTAGGCCATGGCCACTTATTTTTTAAGTGCCGAAGCTCCATTTGATAGCTCAATTTCTCACCAATATAATATACATATGTCTGGTGAAAACACAGCTGTTTTTTTTAAATTGGTTTCTGTAGCAAAAATTACAATTTTTTTAAAAAAAATTCAGAAACTTTGAAAATGTTAACATGAAATTCTCTACTGCTAAAATCTTGAATTTTATTCCCTTGAATGAAGTTGACTTGCTAGTAATTTCTTGTTTTTATAAAAAGCACAAGTAGCAATAGCAATAGCGCTTAGATTTACATACTGCTTCATAATGCTTTACAGCCTTCTCGAAGCAGTTTACAGAATCAGCATATGGCCCCCAACAATTTTGGGTCCTCATTTTACCTACCTTGGAAGGATGGAAGGCTGAGTCAACCTTGAGCCTGGTGGGATTTGAATTGTCAAATTGTAATCAGCTGGCAGTCAGCAGAAGTAGCCTGCAGTACTCCATTCTAACCACTGCACCACCGAGGCCCAAAGTACCCAATTTGCGCTTCTTTTGCATTCTTTTGTGCATTCTTTTTCATTTGTGATAGGAAGCCTGTCACCGTGAGAATCTGCTCCTGTAACAGCAGATTTTTTTTTCTTATCTCTCTTGCTTAAAAGTCTCTGCATAGATTTTGTTGGTCTTCTTTTACGTTACTGAAAAGAACTCATCCTGTATGCGCATTGCTGGTCTTTGTTACTTTGAGGTTTCTTTTGCAAGCACATTTGGGAAGTTTAGCCTCTGTGTCTCTTTGAAGAAAGATGTGACCTTCCCTTTGACCATCCTTCTCCATTGGATGTTCTTTTCTTTTCAGAACCAGTAGAACGACCACCCATCCTACTCATTGCCAATTCTCAGAACATCATGGCTACCTACCTGAATGGTGGGCCTGTCTCTAACATCAGCCCAACTAGCACCAAACAAACAACTGCCATGGATTTCAACTACGTGGAAGACACAGTCTGCTGGGTCCATGTTGGTGACAGTTCCCCCCAGACAGTTCTCAAATGTGCCAAAATCCCTAATCTCAAAGGGTTTATTGAGGAATGGACTATCAACATCTCTCTCAACTTGCATCGTAAGTAGCTTTTTATTCTATTTCAATGCCACCAAATAGAATTACAGTTTGTTCTTATGGAGAGATATATCTGATGCTTAAAGTACAAAGGGCTAGTTGACTTTAAAGAAAGAGATAATATGGTTGATTTAAAAAAAAAATCTGTTTTTTTTTTGGGTGTGTAATAGTTGTTGGTTTATGCCAGTTGTGGTAGATTTTCTGATTCTAGGATATGGCTGTGGAAGAAAAATATTTTGGATATAGTGATCCCACAGCGTTCTTTTACCTGCTCCTGATCTTCCTACAGAAACCCTTCTTCTCACTCTTTCTATTGCAGGACAGATCTGGAGAGGGATCTGTTAGCAAATTCACTCTCTGTCAATCTCCATCTGGGGATAGGGAGTACCACAGAATCCTATGGCTCCTGTACCATCTGACAAATAACCATAGGATTGTATTTCCCTGGTTGACAAAATTTTTGATATTTTATCACAAACTGAAATGAATCAGAGAAGCAAAAGAGGAAGCAATTGGGAAATATCTGTTCAAAGACCTCAAGTTATTAACATATTTATGTTTTATAATGAAGAAATCACCCTTGAAAAGATTGGAAAACAGTCAACAGGGTGAACGTTCTTAATCATAAAAAATTCTTAATCTTTTTATCTTATCAAAATGTGCTGGCCTTTATTTTTAATCTAAAACTTGTGCCTGATTAAACTGCAGTGCAATATTTAGGCTGAGGATTAAGAGAATCTAAGTGGAGAACCAAGGAAATAACTGTAGCAGAGTGGACACTCCACCATAATTTTTAATGTAAGAACTGGAATTAGGGAATTGTAGATTTTCACAGGTCTAACTTGGTGAAAATAACTACCAGTTCAACCTCTCAATCACGTCTGAATAAATTTACTTGTGCTCCCAGTCTCATTTGCTGAGTCAAGTATATAATATGGTCTGGGATATAAAAGGACACATTTTGAGATTATTATTTTGTTAAAAGGTAAAAATAAGAGATGAACCTGAAGAGAATATCTAGTAGAATTGTAAAGAAATATAAACCGATTTTCAGAGTAAATATACTCTGAATGAGACCTTCCAAAATGTATGTATGAGAAGATCACTCAGTGGCCCAGTATTAAAAAAAAGCTGACAAAAAATTACTAGGTGGTCCCCAACCCTTTTGGCTTGGTAGACCCGTGGAGGTGGTGTTGGCATGGAGGGTGGGGGGCAAAGAAGGGATGGTTTCACGTGTGCGGTTTTTGCAAATGCAGCTTTGTGCTTTCTCAAAGTAGCTAGGCCTGGATCCAAATGGGCTGTGGCCCAGTACTGGGCAACAGACCAGGGTTGAGGACCCCTATCCTATATTGTATCTACAGGGATTGGATTGAATCTTTGGATTCTTCATTTTATTCATTTTTTAGTTTAGTTGTTGTTATTTTTAGTCATTGGTAGTATTTTTTCTTGAAAAGTATGTGCACAGATTCGATGTGCCTTAAATATGAACCAACAAGGTCTCCATATCTTCTTTCATAGTTCTGACTTGTGTAGACCATAAATGGATACCAATCTGTGGACTGGTGTACTTGTACTCTGAGTGTGGTATGTTTATTGCTAGGACTGTAATGCCCTGCAATTTAAATCCATTTAAGAATGGGTAAAAAATAAAAGTGCTGAGCCACCGCTGATGCCTGAAAGTTATTTTTGCAGTTATTGCATTGGGAAGTGAAATTTTTGGGTCAAAGCAACTTTCTTCCACCACATCCAGAAAAACTCAGAGCATCCTATAATTTATCATTTTAAAAGTATTGTTGGATAGAAAAAGAAGCAAGAAACAAAAAGCAGATTAAAATAGGTTCTTAAAGGAACAGATAGAAGCCTAATTTGGTGTCTTGGTTTTTAAATGGAGTTTGACGTGTGATACACTGTGCCTTCTTTTGACAATGCATCGTTTTTGTCTGAAGTTCTCAAATACGTGAGGTTTGGGGGACACTTGGACAGTTCATAAGCCCCAGGTGGAAAAGAAGCCAAGTTAGATTTTTTATTTTTTGCATGAGCCAAGATCCTGATAGATTGATTGCTTCTTGGGTAGAGACTCTCTCTGATCCATATTTAAAATGCAATTGCACTCTCGTTGCTTCATTGTCACATTGTGCTAGGAAGTCAGTGTCCTAGAAGAATCGATGGTAAAGTTATTCCTCCTAAATCCATCCACAGAAAAAATATACCTGCAAAATTGTATACCTATTCTAATGTTGTGGTGTATATTAGTATCTCATGTCCCATCTGGCATATAATCCAGCAATGTTCTATATGTATTCCAGGGGTGGGATTCAATTTTTTTAACAACCGGTTCTGTGGGCATGGCTTAGTTGGTGGGCATGGCTTAGTGGTCATGTGACTGGGTGGACACGGCTTTGTGGTCATGTTACTGGCTGGGCGAGGCCAATTCAATATCACTCACATCGAGGCACACATCTCCTCGCCTGGCCTCTCGTGACTGTGGGGATGCTGCAACAGTCATGTGTGTGAAAAACGGTCATAAGTCACTTTTTTCAGTGCCATTGTAACTTTGAATGGTCACACCACACAAGCAAAGTACCAGCAAAGGAGGAAAAAAAACTCCAGAGAAGTTTCAGAGACAGGAAGTCTAGTCCTGCCAAGAATGTAATAAGGGTTAACGGAGAGGCAGTTTCTGTAAGCAACACCAGAATGTTTCCTTCCTGCCTTCCTTACAGGATTAGGCCAGTAATTTCTTCTAACAACCGATTCTCTGAACTGCTTAGAATGTTAACAACTGGTTCTAGCAAATAGGTGCGAACTGGTAGAATCCTACCCCTGATATATTCCATACAAGAAAATTTATCACATGTAGATTAAACTAGTTTATCTTGCTTGCCTCTTAATAGTAGAATAGTTTAGGAATGTGGCCAAATTTCAAAAAAATTTGGAAAACACTGCCTAAATTGTTGGTCAGTCGTTTTCAGGGAAATCTATGGCAAAACTAAGACCTTAATTTTCTGAATTATTCTTCATATACATGATTTTAAAATAGAAGATATGTACTTTTTCATTGTGTTGCAATTCTCTTCCTCTAGTGACCTTTCTGCCCCTTTCTGTTTAGCCTCTCCCCCCTCCCCAGGAAATTACGTAATTTCAGAGACATCCCTTATTAATATTCAGGTTGCTCAAGCGACATCCATGTATTGTTTTTGCTTATTACTTAGTTTAGTGCTGAATAAACTTTGGCAAAATTGATTCTCTTTCTCAACTTGGAAGTAGTGATTGAAAAATAAAAGCTCAAGCAATTTGGAAATCAGGATAATTCATATAGAATAAAACACGCAGATTGTGGTTGTGTCTTCTGGGCTCTGATGCTGTAAGGAAATATTGCTAATTATTTGTGGCTTGGTCTTTTTCATAACAGGCAGGCAGGCAGGCAGGCAAGGAAGGAGCCTTTACAAAAGAGGAATCTCTGCTATTGCCAATAGCTATGGCTTAAGCAGACCAGGCATTGAATTCTGTATGCTGCTCTCTTCACCCTCTTCCATTCACTTCTGTAGCTTAGCTTTATGGGGATAGAAACTGAAGCCCATGTGGATTACTTTCCGGAGGTTATATCTCTCCCACTCACTCCATTTCTGTGGTGGGCTTTCTGTCAGATGAGAGACCACCTGGGAATCTGTTCTTGTAAATGGGTCCAGCCCAGCAAGATCCTTGTTTTAATGCCTGTGGAGTTTTTGCAGAAATTTGTCAGTATGCTTGTATTCTAAGGACTCGGTATTGATTTATGTTAACACAATTTGCCCTTTCCTAGTTCCTGCTTTGAAAAATCTCCTTGGATTTGTTTCTTCAAATGAAACAGACATGGCAGTTTAAAGTTATCAAACTATTACATTGGGCTGTGAATATTAGATATTGTACCATTTTACGAATTGTTAGCAAGTTTTCAGGTTTATTCTGCAATTTTAGAAGAAATAGGAAACATGCTCATCTCTCCCTCCAACAGCTGTCTCATTCTTCTGCCAAGCAAAAATAAATTTGGATCCCTTAAATCTGAAAGAAGAGATGGAAATGACATAATTCTAGTTCCTTAAGCTGGTTAGTCACAAAATATTGAAAAAGGTCATTGAATGGTAATAATAAGTTGCAGATGACCAGAATAAATACAGATATGTCCTTGAGGCAATTAACATTTGTTCTGTGTGTGATATCAACAGGATATCGGCTGTGCTGAGCTGTTGCCTAGCATCTTGAGATATTGAAAGGGTAGGCTGAGTGTTTAAGAGAACAGTTACAAGCATGCTTCCTGATTGAGGAATTACTAGTTATTTTATTTATTTGGAATAGCTAGCTGCTAATTGATGTTAAAGTGGAACAGAGAATTTGGGTGGGGAAAACATGTACGGGTCTTCTCAAAATTTTATCTGTTTCTACACTCTGTTCCTGAACTGATATGTCATAGCAGAACCCTAAGCAGAAAGACTGCAGTAGGATTAGATGTCAGTCTTTGCCATTCATTTGTGACATTATAGTAGGAAATGCAGTTGGAAGAACATGTAAATGCTAAGTTTTTTTTCGTGTTTAAAGAATAATATATGAAGTTCCATGATTATCTCTACTTGAGTGATATTGAGCTCCATCTTCACAATCTTTATTCCTTCAAGTAATGGTTCAAATGTTCCTTCATTCTTGAGAAAAGGACAAAGACAACAGCAACATCTGGATGAGAGGGAGCATATTATGGACTAGAATGGGTAGAAACAAAGAGAGAGAGAGAAATACAGATATTTTATACTATCTGATTGCTTTTTTATTCATGTTTGGAAGCCGTTTTAAAATGTCCCGAGAATTGGTGATTTCAGTGAGCTGTTGTAGTAAGTAAAGAAAACACTGGTGATAGAGAGAATGAAGTGGGGTAGCTGAGGGCCTGATCAAAAGCCATCAAGTCATCATGTGTCATCATTTTGTTGTAGAATCTGGCTTATTTTTTGTTACAGTATTTCACTTGAGCTGGTCATATTCCATCTATGTCAAGGGTGTCCAACCTTGGCAATTTTAAGATTTGTGGATTTCAACTCCCAGAATTCTAAGTGATAAAAGCAGCAGTGTTGCCACTTAAATACCAGAGAAAAATGTCACAGCCAGAAATCAATGTAAGAAATTGAAACAATGTTTTTATCTAGAGTATATGTTGAATCTTCCTTTTTGATTGGAAAAGCAATCTGTAATACAGAGTTTTGAGAAATAGGTTCAAAAAACAGCTTTGCTATGTTGCAGATACATCACTATGCTTAGGAAAGCTGTGAGGACTCTTCGTGCCTTGGCAAATCAAACACCCTATATGAGTGAACATATTTTGCTCTGTGAAGCCTGTAAAGAATAAAAATGCCAGTGAGCTCAGGCATTTCTGTAGCAATCACAATGGTCTAAGCGCTTCAACATTTAACTCTACAATGTGAGAATTATTTGCTTTCTTGTTTAAAGATGAGCCAGTTTCTTCTGAGATAATGAGTGGGCTGATTTGTGACAGCACCTACACATATCCCTCTGATATGACTAGTCAAGGCTGGTAGCTAGATAGTAGTTGCTTCCCACAGTTAACCTTGCCATACAGCAAGTTTGCACCGTCAGTGCATTGCATATTTTCAATATTTTAGCTCTTTTACTAAAAGAAATTGCCCCGTGTAGGACCAAAGCAATTTTTTTGCTTTGGTTCTTGTCTCATCCTTTTTTATTAGTAAGCATGATATGATTGTTATATCTATAGGCCTTAGCCAAATTAAACCCCTAAACTATCCCATTTAGCAAGACTTGACTTGGTTGAAATCAATACCATTTTTTCCTATAGTGTGTGTGTGTGTTGTGTATTAGATAGATACTGCAAGATGACAAGTGTGATGGCCTGCTTCAGTACATTCAAGATTACTGCAAGCAGGTAGGGCTTTTATCACAACATTGCGTCCTCTTTCTTATAGATTTTGACATCCTGTTCGTGGCTGATGCTCAGCAACACTGGGGATGACAGTGAGTTGGTTTATAGGCAGTGCTAAATGTGCACTGAATTTTTTAAAAAAGGAAAAAGGAACTACAGGAAATCACAATTTTCTAACTAGGAAATGGTAAATGCTTGGTCCAAGTAAATTTGGCTAATGTAACTACCAGACATTATGCTAACATTTTCTCTTTTTACAGTTCCATCAGGGGTGGGTTTCTACCGGTTCAGTCCACCTCTGTAGAACCGGTAGCTCTGAAAAGCAGCAGACATAGAACCTGTTCTATGTCTGCTGATATTTTTGCCCACATGCCCGCCCGGGCTCTTACCGGACCTTTATTTCCTGCATTTTCAACTTCAGTTGCTGTGTGAGGCACAGCTGCAGTTAAAAAAGCAGGAAAAAAGTACTTTTTCAAAGGCTGCTTCTCTGTACACAGCGCTGTTCAGCTATCCAGGCATCAGGCTGATGACGATTTACAGGAGCACATCATAAATCACCAAACCTCGTAAATCACCGAACCTGTAGTTAACCCTGTCAGATCCCACCCCTGAGTTCCATATTATTACCCAACCCATGCATACTTCCAGAAATTTCTCCACCCATTGCTTGTTGTATTCAAAAACTCCCCTTAAAGATTTATAGCTTGAATTCTCCATCTGTAAAATTCAAATCCTGCCTGTGAAAGTAGTCTAGGTGTCCTGCTTAAATTGATAGGGTGGGCTGTGACTGAGATATAATTGCTGGTCCAAAGTTACCGGGTGATAGTAAGCTGTGTGGCTGAAAGAGCTTCACCCTGATGACTCTGGTTCTAACCTCACATTCTAAGTTGGTATAAGGAAATCCTAGACAATCAAGGGAAATTAAAAAGTAGCAGGGAATATCTATAGATTGGTGGTCTTACCTGCAACTACAATCCAGATATACCTGGCCATTTTATTAACATCCATTGTATTAAGGTGGATCAATGCTTCCATGGTGGATAGCCAACTTGGGATTTTCAAATAGTGTTTTTTCTTTATCTCTTTCCAAGTTTGTATCAAAGCGTCCCTTATTTTGTATCTATAAAAATATAGATTCAATTTCCCCTCTTAAGGAGGATTGGCTTTTATGGCAGTCCTTTGCTACTAATATTTGTTTATTTATTAAAACTGGGCAGAGTAAGCAGTTACTATGCAATTGGAAAGCAGCCAGATTTCACTGGAATAATTTTGTATACTAATTAGACAGTTGGTTACACAGGCTGTTTCCTAAAAATAAAAAAAAAATATTCCCAGGGCAAGAAGATGTAATTTGGCTGTAGTCTTCCTTTATTTTTACCCCATTATTTGGAAATTAGGAAATGTGTTTTCTTGCTGCTGTTCTGTTCCTTTACTCATACCACAGATTTTTTAAAAATGTGAATATTTTAGTGGAATTAACAATAATAGCACCAATTATTTCTTTAATCCTATTTCTTTAAATAAGGCTTGCTTGATACATATACCTAACAACTATGAATTATGAGATGTGCCTGGGGGGGCATTTGGGAGAAATCCATCTTTTTCAAAATTAAATCTATGCTGGTAACCAGCAGTTCTTCAGGGTTTTGAAAGATCTCCTAAAATGTTTTAGGGAATTGATGTTCTTTGATTGATGCTCTTTGGCTGAGCTATCCATCCATTCCTAAACCTTACTCTCTGATGGAAGAGATTTAATAAATTTTCAAAATCACTTGCTTTTTCTGAACTATTACAAAAAAAAATTTTTTTTAAAAAAAATCTGGAATATCAGTGACAAATGCCCTCCAAGTTTTGGATTAAAATGGAAGATTACACTTGCCAGCAGAAAGTTAAAGATACCTGGCTCAGGGCTGAATAATCCATACAGTAAAAACCTTGTTTGTTTTCCAGTTGTACCCAAGTGGTTTCTTTTCACGGTTTGCATTTTTTTACATAAACTGCCTTAACATATTTTTTTTCCTTCTAGGAATCCTAAACTTGGTTCTTAATGCATGAAACATATTTTCATTAAAAGGCATAGAGAATTGCTAAATGATGTTCAGTTTGCCTTCTTGGCCTCTCATAGCTTGGTATTCTAGCATTTTATAACATTTACTATTGTCTGTTGCTGCTGTTTTATGGATAACTTTCTTTTCCACTAGCTATTTGGAACCATTTTATCTTGCCTTTGGATTTTTTTCAGGAATGTACAGTAGATATTTGATCCATATGCTGCTACTCTCCTCTTTTTGTCTTTCTGCATCAGGCTTGCTGAATGCTTTTGCTTTATTTGTGGAGAATGGATTTTAAAATGATTTATATTTACTTTCCTAGTCCCAAGGTCATGTTGGCAATCTGGCTTGTCTAAGTGGAGGTGGGATGATAGAGTTTCCGAGGCAGAGCAGAGGGTAATGAGAGGAATAAACTCTTTCAACCCATCTTCAGTCATAGATTGAGAGAATGTGGGGGACAGAATATATCTTGATTTAGCCAAGAATTTTATTGAACATCCCCATGGATTATGAATGCTTTAATTTAGATTCATGAGAATGGACTTGAACTTGATTTCCAATTTTGTATTTCAGTGGCTGGGTAAACACCCCCAAATATCACAACATTTCTTCCTAAAATATTGCATCTGCCCTTATACTCTAAGGAGAGAACTCTAAGGAAAGAATTAATAAAATGGATATTACTTGTGGTTATTTGGGGGCTTAGTTTACTGATCTTTCATTTCCCTAGATCAGACAGGAAAGCTCACACCAAAAAAAGAAAGAAAGAATGAATGAAAGAAAGTTTCCCTTTCCAATATATGGTTTGAACTAGTTTTATTTCCATTTCCGGTTCAATCTACCAAAAGCTGCTGGCGGTTTCCCATTTGTGGGAGAGGAGAAGAGGGTACCAGGGTTCATTGATAGTTTCAGAATGTGGAGTGACTTCTCTGCAGTGACCAAAAAAAGTTGAAATTCGTGAGACCAAGAAAATGTTGTTTTTCAGCTTTCTTTTGGATGAAGTAGTAAAGTAAAGAAAACCTTTATTTTGTACATTAACGTAGCCGCTCCTAAATGGATGCGTTCCAGTGCTAGTTAGAGATTTGGTGAGTCCCAAAACATATTTGAATGTTTAAAAAACCCATTAAAGCTTTAACATTATATTACTTTAAGCACATAATTTTCAGACAGAGCATATTATTTCATGTTTTATGGAAATAGGTTAAAATCCAGGGACCCACATACTGGCTTGCTAATACCATCACAACTCTGGTCTGTTACAGATGCTAGAAACTATCTTCAAAACTCTGGTTCTGTTCCTTCTTGTTGGACTGTTGGATTTTGCTCCCCATTGGTTGCTTCTTTTCTTGGGTAGTAAATACATCATTGTTCAATATCAGTTGAACCAGCCAGGGCATCTCCATTTGCTTAAGGTGAGAAACGGATTTCTCCAAATGATACATACGGAGTATATAAGCTTGAGCTGACTAGGAGTCAGTGAATCTCCTTGGAAACCGAGGCCTTGAGATTCTAACAGAGAATTATTACCTCCTCAAATTGTATTTCACAATTCTTGGGGTAAAGTCATGCCAAAAACTGATACAAAATCTATATAGATTTAAATTTGTAAATATGATTT
This sequence comes from Bungarus multicinctus, assembly GCA_023653725.1. Lineage (NCBI taxonomy): Eukaryota > Metazoa > Chordata > Lepidosauria > Squamata > Elapidae > Bungarus > Bungarus multicinctus. The sequence goes on along the minus strand of CM042834.1, from coordinate 150,687,981 downwards.
TCCTGAAATTGCTACAGATAGCCCTTGCTTAATAATCGGTTGCTTAGTGACTGTTCGAAGTTACAAGGGGCCTCCCCAAAGCTATTTAGGATCTGATTCTGGAGTACCGATGGTCGCACACCCTATGATTACATGATTGTGTTTTGGGCACCTGACAACTGCCTTGCATTTACAACCACTCACAGCAGTGGTGCATCATGTGTCTGCTTCGTAACTCAATCAGAATAGAGCTGGAAGGGACCTTGGAGGTCTTCTAGTCCAGCCCCCTGCTCAAGCAGGAAACCCTATACTATTTCAGAGAAGTGACTGTCTTCTTAAAAAATGAAGCACTGACAACTTCTTAAGGGAAGCTGTTCCACTGGTTAATTGTCCTTACCGTTAGAAAGTTTCTTAATTCTAGGTTGCTTCTCTCCTTGATTAGTTTCCGTCCATTGTTTCTTGTCCTGCTTTCTGGTGCTTTGGAAAATAAGTTGACCCCCCGCTCCTCTTTGTGGCAGTCCCTCAAATACTGGAATACTGCTATCATGTCCCCCTAGTACTTTTTTTCTCTAGAGTAGCCAAACACAAATCCTGCAACTGTTCTTCATATGTTTTAGTCTCTTCATATGTTTTAATCATCTTAGTTGCTCTTTGCACTTTTTCCAAAATCTCAACATCTTTTTTGTATTGTGTGACCGAAACTGGATTCAGTATTCTTGGTGTGGCCTTACTAAGGCTTTATAAAGCGGTGCTAATATACTTCACATGATTTTGATTCTATGCCTGTTTGTACCACCAATGACTGTATAAACTCCTTGCTTTAGTGGAGGATCTATAGCAGGGGATGGCAAGAAAATATAAATGCATTTATATTATGTTGCACAGAAATAAGAAGGTGGAAGTGCAACAGGTATATGGATATCAGCTTGGGACTTTTGTGAAAATAATATGAACTATCAGATAGATTGCCCAGCTAGCCCCATATGTGAACATGTTCTTGCAGTTAGGATCCTGAAAAGAAAAAAAATTCACTTCCTGAACTCACAGAAGACATGAAAGACTAGCTCAGTTTTATTCATATTTTCTGTCAGAATGAGCAAGGTGTGCACCATATGCCTAATAATGGCATACATTATTATCATTATTTTGGGGGGGAAATCCTGTCCTAAAATTATTATAATTAAGATGGGAACACCTTAGCTGGGGGAGAATCGGTGAAAAAAACCTCCTCTTTCTTTGATACGTAGTCTTGAAAATTTAGCAATATGGTTATATTTTATCTTGTTTATTTTTTACACATTGGCAAGATGCACTGCTCATTCAATGAGTCTTAATTCCCCTAATCTAGTTTCTGCATTTACCATGTGGTGGGATTCAAAATTTTTTTACTACAGGTTTTGTGAGCATGGCTTGGTGGGCATAGCAAGGGAAGGATACTGCAAAATCTCCATTCCCTACCCACTCCTGGGGGAAGGTTACTGCAAAATCCCATTCCCTCCCCACCCTACTAACCTGCTTTCCAGCTGCGTTCTCCTATGCAGGGCAACAAAAGAAAACCCAGCCAATCAGTTGGGACTCAGGAGGCAGAGAATAGATGGGGACAGGGCCAGCCAGAGGTGGTATTTGCCGGTTCTCCAAACTACTCAAAAGTTCCGCTACTGGTTCTCCAGAACTGGTCAGAACCTGCTGAATACCACCTCTGATGTGGTTCTATTGGTCTGTCCCATAAATGTGGCTATAAGAAAACTGGATTCTTTCTCTCACTCTCTTTTAAAAATAACTTCAATTTAGCCACAATGTCATTATCCCAGGGACACTGTGATTAATATTACAGATAGTTTAGTTCAATATGTCAGTTTCAATCCATAGTTTATACAGGTAGTTTGTTTCACTAAACCACAATTATTATTTTAAATGTTTCTTGGGTGGCTTATTTCGCTACATCACTTTACTGATAGTATAATCACAGTCACTCAATATACACTGAGTTAACCAATTATGTAAATGCTTCTGCATTTACATAATTGATTAAATGAGAAGTTGTAGAAGACCATCAGTATGGAAGGCGGAGAAGGATGGGGGGGGGGGTCAAATTGAAGCAGAATTTGCTTCAATTCCCTTAATTCCTTTAAAAAAAAAAACTAATGTGACCTAGCCTTCACCTGAAAACTGTTTACCTTCCAATTCTTTCTCCACTGAGTCAAGATACGATAAAAATCCTAGCTGACCCCTGGCTGAAGCAGCATCTTCCTTGTAGGAGTCAAGAAACCTTTTGTCTGAGCAAAGCCATTGTAGAGGTGAGCCTGGAGAAGGAAGCGTCAGAATGGTTTGAGGGTCAGGTGATAGAAGCAACTGATAGAAATCCTTAGGTTATTCAGAGGTGTTTCTTGAGGAGGTTTATCTGGTTGGTCTTCCTGGTTTTTTTTAGCGGGGGAGGGTAATAACATCTCAGTCATTACAGTGTGGAACTTGTAGAAATTGAACATCAACCAGGCTGCATTCACACAGGCTCATCAAACGTTTCATACAAATTCCCCAAAATTTTGTGAATGGCTTTGAGATTGTCCAGGGCCATGTTGGCGAACCTATGCCAAGTGGCACCCAGAGCCATTTCCCCCGGCATGCAAGAGGTCGCTCGGAAGAGCCCCACTGGGCATGCGTGCACCGCCACCCAACAAATGGCGCGTGAGGAAGAAATCACGAGCGCGGGCGCAGACACTCAATGTGCAAGGGGGGGACACGCATTGCCTTCTGTGTGCTGGCACACATGCAATTAACGGCACGGGAGCCGAAAAAGGTTAGCCACCACTGGTCCAGGGCATTGTGCTTTGTGTCCACTCTGGAACCTTGTACAGAACTTTGAAGTTGCAGAACACAAGCTGGTAGGCTTTGTATCCCTGTACATTGACCATTTATAGAATACTACATTCTCTTCTATATTTACCTCTTGTTCAGGCAGGCTTTGCTGGTTCAGTTCTGAATCATGATGGCTGCTAAATCCTGTTTACAAACTTCAGGGGCAGCTTCTTTAAGCCCCCATCTGTATTCTGCTATCCCATTTGAAGTTGGTGTGCATTTTTATTCAAAATCAAAGCATAGCTTAGAGTTTACATGTCATAAATGATGTTTTACATTCTGTAAGCCGCTTTGAGTCGCCCTGCGCATATAGGCAGCGATATAAAGTCAATAAGCAAACAAACAAATAAATTTAGACATAATATAATACCTAATAGAGTTTAGGTATAATAAAAAACTGCTGTTAATTAAAAAGGAAGCAAAAGCAATGGTTCTCAGGGAGGAAAGAGAGATGCATCAATACAAATTGCATTTTGGTATATAAACCATAATGTTCTCTTGTGCTTGAGTGCAGTCATGTTCATGTGAGTATGTATTACAGGTAGCTATCAACTTAACAACCATTTGTTTAGGGACCAGAGTTACAAAGACACTGAAAAAACTGACTTATGACAGTTTTTCACACAACCTTTACGGCATCTCCATGGTCACATGATCAAAATTCAGATGCTTGGCAATTGTTCATATTTATGAAGATTGTAGTGTCCCAGGGTTTTGCAATCCTCTGGCAAGTAAAGTCACTGGGGAAGCAGCTTCATTTAACAACAAGCTAACAACTGCAATGATTCATGTATCTTTAAACCTTTAGCAGAATTCATTTTTTAAAAAAAAAAAATTAAGAATATTTCAGTGCTGTCTAATTCCTTCAGTGTGAAGAACTTGGTATAAATCACCAAAATATCTATAACGTATACTAAGGACACAAAAACTGTTTTTAAACTGTGCCAAGTCATCAAAGCACACGTTGTGAAATCATTGAAGCAGCATGATAAATACCTTCCACTGCTTGGAATTAATGTGGAGTCAGCCCTTAATGCTGTCCTCCTAAAAGGGGTACATTTTTATCTCTTCTTTTATTTAAAATCCTAGCCTATCCTGATTGGGAGGCTGATTTAGCATATGAGAGCCAGTATGGTGTGATTAAAGCACCAGGCTAGAAAGCACGAAACCATGAGTTCTAGTTCTGCCTCAAAGCCAGCTGGATGACCTTGGGCCAGCCTTAGGTAGGAAGAAAGGGCAAATCACCTATAAAATCTTTCCAAGAAAACTGCAGGGACTTGTTCAGGCAGTCATCAGGAGTCCAGACTGACTCAAAGAACCCTTCCTCCCAAAAATCTAAAAACAAAAACAAAACACCCCAACAACATGAAACAGAACACCCAAAAGCTCCAAAAAGAAATGTGAAAGATTTATAATGAAATCAATATCAGTTGCTGGGATGAATTTGAATAGAATAATCATTTTATTCATTATTTTTATATATTTTTTCTTTTTTTAGAATTTAGTGTGTATTCTTAAGGGAAAGTACCAAGCGGAATTCGGTTGATAAGAGTTATATGATATAAAATAAATATTAGAAACTGAATGTTAATATTGTATAATGTATAAATTAAATGTTTAATGAAATTTGAAAGGATAATAACTATAAGATTTAAAGGTGACCCACTCTATTTGGTAAATCATAGGGGAAACCTTGCTTTTTAATGCCTGGAAGGGGAGGGAATTATCTTTTTTTCCTTTCCCTTTCGGGATGATGATGGAAAAAGAATATATGAAATTGTAAACAGGACAGACAAAAGTACAAGTATAATGACTAGAAAGATATAGAAATTTAGAAAAAGATGCGTAATTGAATTAGAAAGGAATGAGACAATCATAAAATAAGGTTGAGGAAAGTAAGGGAAGGGAAAAATTATTGAGAAATTGATAAAAGAGTGACAAGATATGAAATTGAATTTATAAGATGAGATTATGTAACTGAGATTATGTCTGTATGGAGATGTGATATCCTGGAATCATGCTGTTCTCAAAAAAAGATGTTTTATTTTTATTATGTTTTGTGAAAACTCAAAACTTTTACCCCCCCTCCCCCCAAAAAACAACCCTCCTATAACCTAAGCCAGGACTGTCAAACTTGCGGCCCATGGGCCGGATGCATCATGTGCTGGCCATGCCCATGCCCGGTTTAGCGAAGGTGGAAAAGTCACGATACATCACATGACGACACGTTTTTTTTAAAAGCACATTTAAAAAAAACCTTTATTGAAAGCCACTAAATTAATGACAATATATATTTGCTGTCCAACAGCTGCTGTAGCTCCTCTGATCAATAGCTACCAGTCAAACCTTAGTCAATGTCATATGTGTAAAAACTAATTTCAAGTTTTGAATGAGTGAGAGTGGAATAAAAAGGAACCTCTTTCATGAGTCAGGAAATTGATGGGCTTGTGCTTGATTACTCAAATATTTGCCTAGAGGAGATTCTGAACACAGGTCTTGCTCCATGCTCTTGAATTCAGCCGATCAGCATCTTTGAGGTCAGGAAAAGATGACTTGATCCAAAACATATGGTCTGGATGATTTGCTTGAGCAATCTGGTTTGTTTTATTACGCCTTTTCATTGCAAGCTTCCCAAAAGAAAAGATCACATTCAGAAAGAGGGGCTGCTAGACTAGGTTTCCTTGCATGTCAGTTTTCCAAGAGCCAGAATCAAGGAAATGTTTGGGTTCCCTCCCCAGGCCCCCCAATATCCTGAGATGGGACTGTGACATGTGAACAAACAGGAATATGTGTCTCTGCCCCTTCCCCTGCCTATCTGAATTGGTTTTGTGCTGTTTCTTTGTAACATTGTGGTTTTTGTAGCCCATGTTTCCAGCTGTGGGTGTTGGAATGCGGTCTGCTACTCCATCCGAGACAGTTTTCCAAGGTTTCTGGGAAACGTCCCACTGAAAATGATCTCCCACCGTCACATTCCCCTTGTTTCCCTGCTTTTTTTTTCTTTTTTGGCATCAGAAGGAAAGCCAGTGGAGTCCAAAGAAAAATAAGCAGGATTTTCTTTTTATTTAGTTTACGTTTCCAAGTCCTAAAAGCAAACAATCTAGCCCCATTAAAATGTCTTCCCAAACAGCAAGGCTAGTGGTATCTTTCCAAATAAATATGTCTGGAAGGCTCCTATTCACTCACAACTAGCCACCTCTGGTACCAATAAATGGAAAACTCTCTTATTCAGAACATGTGGTGTGGGTATGCGTGTGTGCACACATGCATGTCCGTATGTGTCAAAAGAATGAATTGAGAAATTTAAACACAGTTTTCCCTTTTGCCCTGAAAATGGTTCCTTTTCCCTCTAGACTGCATTATGTTGTCATCTAAGAAAGGGGGTGTGGCTTTAATTAACTTACAACAAAATAAGAGCAATTGGCAATTTGATCTGCTGTTTATACCTTTTTAACCCTTATTATATCTGGGACAAATGTTTTGAATGATTCTTACCACTATCGTTAAGACTCAAGAGTATCTTAAAAAGGTAGAGGGAGGGAGAAATAGGGTCAACATATATGCCCTATGAATATTAATTTAATTAGTTCATTTTCCCAGCAATCCTGGGACTATAATTCTGTGAGGAGTCTAGGGTTTATACAATATCTTTCTGTTAAAACTTCCAGAATTCTTTTGATAAAGCCTTGAAAACTTAGCTGGGGTGGAAAAGTGATTAAAAATTGTACCCTCTCTTTTGTGATGCAAAAAGACTCTGAAGCATATTGTTCGAATGTCGCGTGTCCATTTTGTAGCTGGAAGATTATTCAAGATCACAGCTATATGTGTGCAGTCTTGCATATTAATGGTGTGATTAACATAATTCTGCATATAGAGTATCTTGCATATGTCATAAATTTCATATGTAAGTATCAAATGTTCATCTGTCCACGTATTCTCAGATATAGATTTGAGTGATGGGAGCGGGCCTTCAAGAATTAATGACTTAAAAATAACCTGTATATGCACTACTATGCATATACTATACACAAATGGACGTTTGCATATGTTCACATATTTGCAGGTTTGGGTGGGTAGTTGCCTAGTTTTCATTTTTATAACTGTGTATTGCTCAATTTTCTTTTCTTATCCTCAATTAATAAACTCTTCAAAAAATATCCAAACAGTGCATTATACTTGCTATGCTGTGGAATGATGCATGTTTATGCCCGCTCTTTGTGTGCGCGAATGTCTTTCTGATTGTGACGAAGCCTTCCCCCCCTCAGCCCCGCCCTCTGGCTTATCTACAATATTCCTTCCCCAGCATTATTCTGTTGCTGAATTCTTTGTGGCATGCATCTCAAGGAAAGCATGTTTTCTTTTCCTCAAGGGAGGGAAGAGGAGGTGCTGTGGCGTTTCTTCATTCCCAAAATGTGAGGCACGGGCTGTGTTTCTGTAAAGGCAATTGAAGGCCTGGCTCCTTGGCAAGGAGCCAGCTGTCAACTGTGTTTATCATGCAAAGAGGTGGGGGAGGGAGCATAGTGAAAATGCTTGGGGTTACATCACTTGGGGACGTTCGATAGTTCTCCAAATCCCAGCATTCCAAGAAAATGGAAATCTCACAGCCTACAATAGATTCTTGCAAGAATGTTATAATAACAGAGAGAGAGAGAGAGAGAGTTCACTGGGTTAGCCTGTATGGTTGCATACATCAGCTCTTGTGCTCTCCTCCTTGGCACCCACCCTTTCTGAATTTAATTTTCCGTCAATGTATTTTTCCAGCAGCTAAACGGCCCCTAAGGATGCTCCTTCCCTGTTTAATTTGACTGCTGCAGACAGAGACAAACACAACTCTTTCTGGGCAAGATTCAAGCCTTTTTCCTTCCCTTCCCCAAAATATGGAAATAATGAATTCCTTTAGTAAAAGAGTTCATTTCACGCATTTCACGTATGCTGCCTAAAACACATTTTCTTGTTAAATAGACATCGGTTAGATATCTCAGAACTGAAAAAAGCAGAAAATGGTAGCCAGGTTTAAATTTTTCTACAACTTTTTTTTAAATCCCATAAAATCAAATTAGGCAATCTTCAGTTTTTTGATTCACATTTTTCCATTGACTGTTCTCCTAATCTCAATTTTCTTTTCCTCAGTAAATCCAGCCTTAGCTAAAGTAGTTTAATTTTTAAGGAACTTGGTAATAGGAGCGACTGAAGTTTTTGGCTCTTTTGCTTTGTGGAGTGAAGCAGATTCTCCTAAGTGTGTTTTATGTCCCTATCATGGCTTTGTTTCAAAGCTATGGCTTTTGAACCCTAATTTGGAGAGAAGTTGCATTACTGTTATATTTGGGCCCAAAAAATGTGAGAGGGTTGAAAAAAATGGATATACATCTCATCTTGATGTCACCCATTCTTTCATTTTTATCTAAGTAACCCCTTTTTGGAGGGAGAGTTAGCCTAGTTAGGAGAGCGTTCATCCACAGGGGCAAAAAAAAAATATCAGAAATTTTTTGGTTGCTCTTGTTTTGGATAACCCATTTTACTCAATGGCTAAAGCTTTCATGATCAACCACGGCTCACAAATGTTTATGTCTAAAATAGAATTTGTTAGTAAGAAAAAGTTTTACTGGTTTTTCTCTCTCTCTCTGAAGAATAAATCCAAACTCTTGCTGAATCAGAAAAAGGTCTGTGCTGCCCATCATCTTGTTTTCCACGCAGGTTAGCCAGAGCCTGAGGGAAATTATCTACTTAGTTGTTATTAATTAGGGCATCCATCGGAACCCTGACAGATGAACCAAATGATTGATAAACATACATGCTACTTATAGAAGAGAATATATGTAGCTCAGGGTTGAATTCTGGGGTCCTTGGTGCTCTCTGAGCTTCATTGTTTTCTTGCAGACATTTCATTACCAAACCAGGTAACATCATCAGTGGTAGGTATACATGCTATCTCTTGTATATGGAGGCTTCATACCTCTTTCATAATTAATAAGCAATAGTAGATCTCCATGCATTTGTCTAAATCCCAGCCCTCTAAGCTACAGATAGTTCTCAACTAATGACCATTTGTTCAGTGACCATTCAAAGTTATAGTGGCACTAATTAATGGTTAATGGTTAATGAATTAATGATACCCAATCCTAAAGCTATGCTGTAATTGTGTCCCAGCAGTCACGTGATCAAAATTTGGGCACTTGGCAGCCCACCTGAGCTTATAACTCGAAAAGCATTTCAACTCTTCCCCCATCTCTCCCTACCCTCAATCTCTACTCTTTGACCTCTGCATTCTGCAACCTCTGCTGCCTCAACTGACCATTGCCATCTTCTTGCTCTTGGTTCATGGTGGCGCAGTGTTTAGAATGCAGGATTGCAGTTTAACTCTGCCCACTGCCAGGAGTTCGATCCTGCCTGGTTCAAGGTTGACTCAGCCTTCCATCCTTCCAAGGTCATTTAAAGGAGGACCCAGTTTGTTGGGGCCCATATGCTGATTCTGTAAATCACTTAGAGAAAGCTGTAAAACATCATGAAGCGGTATATATAAGTCTAACTGCTCTTGCTGTTGCTGCTGACCAAGTATACATGGCCTGGCCTTTTGCAAAGTCAGGTATGCTTCATCAACAGCAGGAGCAGGAAAGTGGTGAAGGTCAGCTGCAGTGGCAGGATGGCAGGGGCTTCAGAGTGCAGGGTGACTGTTGGGGCTTTATGCCACAATGCTGGGTGGGCTGCACTATGATACTGTATCTGGGATTTTTAGCATCATGGTACTGGATTGGGGCTTCCCAGTGATGCTGCAACTTCATGCTACAGTTCAGAGACTTCTTGCAGCTCCAGACCTATGATGCACCAAGAAGCCCTGAGCCATAGACAGCAGACAGCTCCAGAACTGCAGCATGGCAAGCAGCTCCAGACCTTCATGGTTCTGGGGTTGCTTGCTGCCCTGCGAGGCAGGGTGCAGGTCAGCAAAAAGGCAGAGTTGGGTGGGAGATACATGGCAAGAGGAAGCAACCCCTTATCTTGGAAGAACCAAGGGCGGAGGCTCCTTTGGACAGGAATGGCTTGGATTAGGATATGTCCTTGGCTAATGATTGGTGGGATTCAGCATCAGGGATGGCTGTTGCTAAGCAGTGCGGACACGTATATGACTGCATTGCTTAACAACATACATTTTGGTTTTGATTGCAGTTCTAACTCAAGGACTACATGGATAGCAAATTTTATTAATCTTTGGGTCACAAAATTTTGTCACAAATGTTCCTGCTAAGGTTTCAGGAGGGGAGAGGGATTGCTCTGATACTTTCGATTGTATTTAGTGACCAGAAATGGTTAGCATTACCTAAACTGCAGTAAGAAAATGATTGCTATTGATTTCTGAGGATATTTGAATGGAGCAAGCATGATTTTCAGTGTTGTCACTCTGTGTGAGTTGGGTGGCCACATAAATTTGTTTTATAAATAATAAATCAATAATTCCCCATCTGCCTGGATTTTAGAAGAGCTAAGAGCTGCTAAGTGGCAAGGTAAGGGGGTTGTTTCTGTGAAGATTCCCATTGATTTCAGTGATTGTTTAATAATCTAGTATTCCATCTCTTTAGCTTGCCTGTCATCTCTTTAATCAAGGCATATGGAGGTAGTGGAACTGCTATGCATTTGTGACTCAAGTTGTCTTTATCTTTGATGTGGGATAGGATGAGAAAGTGGAACTTTTCAAGCATATGGCACTGCATTAATATACATAAAAATCATCGCTTTTAATAAAACGCAGTAAAGCCCCTGCAATTGTATGCCTGTCAAAAGTTTCTTTCCTTCTCACTTGAGATGCCTCGAAACCCAACTTTCTGCAATGCGCAGCGATGTCCTCTGATATTGCTATTCTCTAAAGCCTTTTTTTCTCCCCAAACTCAAAAGTTTCAGAGAGCTTATTTGATGTGCAGCACACAACTCGGTTCTGATTTAACTCCTTTGCTGGATGCAGTCCTGCTTTCGCTCTCTTCCTCAAACAAATGTAGGTTTTGTATGTATGCAGAAAGATAAGAATGAATGAATTTGGCACAACGTTAAAGCCAACTGCCCTCTCTCAACCCTCATTTCCTCATCCTATTTGGTGTCCTATTTTTCAGGATTGTAATATCCACCCCCCACCCCAAAATGGTATGGTCAGCCATCAATCCCTAAAACTGGTTTTTTTCCCCAAATGCTTCCCTGAAGAAATGTGGCCTAAAGAGAGCTATTGAATTAACTAATTAGGAAAACTGGGGCATAATTTTTCGTAACAGATTTCTAGAGAAAGGCTTGGCAAATGTCTGTTGTGGAATGCTGGAATAAAATGTTCTGACTTAGAACAGGGGATGGAACTGAAAGTCCCTGGGTAGTTTCCAATTGGGTTGTATAGTTCCACAAGAAACAATCCAGTTTGGTGCAATGAATGGTTGATTTTGAATTCAGTGGCTGACCATGGGACTGTGGCTCCCTCTTTTAACTTATTTACCTTACAGGGATATAATTTGTAAAATGGAATGGAGGAACCTTCTAAGTTATTTTGGATTTCTTGGGCCAGATGCTTTATCACAAACTTTGTATTGTGAACATTGCTAAATTAACAGGATTTTTTTTGTGGGGGTGGGGGGCAAGGAATAGACATCTTATGGAAAAAGTTGTTATAAACCAGGGGTTTCCAAACATGGCAGCTTTAAGACTTGCAGGCTTCAACTTCCAGAATTCTTTAGCCAACATGGCTGGCTGAGGAATTCTGGAAATTGAAGTCCACAAGTCTTAAAGTTGCCAAGCTTGGAGACCCCTGATATAAACAATCTTGAGTTAAAATGGACCTATTAAGGCAGGGGTGTTAAACTCCCGGCCCACGGGCCAGATGCATCACATGCTGGCCCTCCCCTCCGCCTGGTTTAGCGAAGTGGAAAAAAGTCCCAATACGTCACGTGACGATGCCGTGACGATGCGGGTTTGACACCCATGTATTAAAGAATAAGTAGGTTCATGTGCTTCTATGGACTATTCATTATTGTGATAATCTCCATACATATTACTGTATAATTTTAAACACTTCCCAGCTACATGGCTCCTCTGCTTGGGGATGATGACCTATGTAGTCTAGAACAGGGGTCTTCAACCTTGGCAACCTTAAGACTTGTGGACTTCAACTCCCAGAATTCCCAGCCAACATAGCTTTTAATAGATGATGAGCATAGCTGGCTGCGGAATTCTGGGAGTTGAAGTCCAAAAGTCTTAAAGTGGCCAAGGTTGGAGACCTCTGGTCTAGAACACTTGAAAGATACCATATTGGAAAAGGGTATTTCTGTATCATTATAATTCATAAATCTACAATTTTAAATAATCTTGGATTGTTGAGTATTTCTTCAAAGAGGCTTCAGAAGGTCGCTAAGGCAGCTTTAATATTTTATGTTGAAACTCAGCTTCTTTGGGGGGAAATGTGTGCATGGTTTCTGCTTTGCTGACTAAGTGAACATGCCTGTACTTGCAGAAGTAGTAAAAAATTATTATTTACAAATTAGTCATCCTTGAGGGATTTGTTAAATACTTCAAGAACCAAACCCAATTTATATACATTTTTGAAGACTTCAAGGAGTTGACTTAGTATATTAAGTACTAATAGTCTGCTACATTTTTTAAAAAGCTATTTTACCCTGGGAATTAGATCATGTATTTTATTTTATTTTAATCTTTTGATACTGTCATAAAATAATTAATATATTACTACGTAGTTTATTTTCCCAAATTGTCAAGTAATAAAGATTGCTTCATGCTTCAATTTAATACATTAGGCTTAGAAAATGTTGTAATTTTCTTTTCCTTTCTTGAGACATGAACCCTAAAATATCTGCCAGTTGTTGGTAAAATGCAATTTTTTCAAAGTCCTGTGTATAGGAACAAATGCTTCAGATTTAATGCTTCAGATTAAATACTTATTTTTCATTCAATTAAATACCAATAAATAGACTCTAGGTAAGAATGCATGTGATTGGATGTTTTTTTAAAATAATATTATTTCACGGGTAGTTTTTAAGTAGTACTGTGACTTTCAAAGCAGAGGTTTTTGAATTTATTCCAGAACAAATCTAGACCATGGTTTGTAGCCATAGTCACTCTTTGAAACTATTTCCTTGTTAATTATGTTAGTCAGTGATGGTTACTATATGCATCTGAATCAATAGAATTACTAGATATGGGTTTAAATTTGGGAAATGAATTGATTGCAGTTGGAAGAAGGCAGGACTTGCCATGAAAAAAGCCCAGCAATTTAGTTGGCAGATCACAAAAATCCACATTGAGTAAAGCCCAGTGAGTCTATAAAATATTTTTAAAAGAGTATCAGCAGTTGCAAATTATCAGGTGAAAGAGAAATGTACAAATGTTCCGTCAAAGTTAAAATTAAGTTAAAGGTTAAAGTGGGGGGATCTATGATAAAGTTTACATTTAGAAATAACAAAGAGAGGAATCTGTTGATCTGTTCAGCCTTGTTATCCTGGAGAAATGTGTGATGTGGTTTTTTCCATGTGACAGAGCTGTAATACTTTTGAATAAAAGCCAGCCAGGGTTGCCTTGTTACAAATATCTTTCAGTTGGAAAATTACCATGTCAAAGGGAAAGCCCATTCTTGGAACATGTGAGATATTCAGCAAACTTGGCTGCGTTTTGAGACCTGAATTACTAAACCATAAAGTGCTTGGTTGGTTTGTGACTTGGGGTTCTATGTGAACCCAGCCATTGTGTTTTCATTGACCATTAGTTAGGGTTATAATATGATAGGTTGGTGTCTGCAACAGTGGGGTTATTTGTTTGAAACTAATGCAGATAAAGGTACTCTGCCCAGTCGCAGGTGGATTTCAAATAATTCTATAGGATATGAGAAATCCAATGTATTAAATATAAAAACCTAAATTATAGCAACCCCCCGATCTAATACAAGGATGGGCAATTAATTTTGCCCAACAGGACACATGAGAAACCGGGACCACTCCCTGCTGCTGCCACCCCACCCCCACTACTGCAGGCTGGGCAGGGACAGCCTGTGAGCTGAAAGTGGCCTGCAGGCCGTAAAATGCTCAGGTGTAATGTAATATATTGATGAGAAAAGTTATATATCCTTTAGAACAGCATGGATGTAATGTATTAAAATGTACTGTCTATTTCATGAATGGGAGCCAATCTGATGTAGTGGTTAAGGCACCAAGTAGAAACTGGGAGGCCATGAATTCTAGTTCTGCCCTTAAGGACAAAGCCAGCTGGGTGACTTGGGCCAGTCCCTCCGCTTGAGCTCCAGGATGAAGGCAAACCATTCGTGTCAAGAAAAGTACAGGGACTTTGCTAGGCAGTTGCCAGGAGTCAAGATTGACTTGAAGGCGAAATGTTTTTCTCTTTAAAAAATTAAAAAAATCATGAACATTGTCCATTCTGATTCATCAAATGATGCAAATTGTCCATTGTTTGAAGCAAAGCCTGCATTCAGATTTTGATTTTAATAAGTCCACTGAGGTTTTCCTTGAAGACATCTAAAAACTACATTTGGTCCAACTAACATGGAGACTTTAGTAATGTGGGGACTTTGTTTTGTTTTGTTATGGTCATATAACACGTTTATTTCTAAGTGCTGTTTTTCACCCATAAAACCAAAGAATGGGAGCAGGTTAACTGTGGACTATCTGCCCCTGAGGGTATCTGTCCGTCTAACCCCTGTAATAAGGAGGTCATTCCGTGGGTCTTTTCTTGAAACAAAGGCATCTTGTGGGATTCAGGACGTGTTGCTTGGCCTTTGAAGTATCTCTGTGGTGCCCCTTTCCCCAATTCCTTGCCCCTGCAGGCCCTTAGGAAGACAGTTAAGACCTGGTTCTTTGCTTAGATGCTTTGGGGGGAGATGAATAGAATTCCCATCTGGTGAAATATAATGAATTTGAGACTCTGGTCCCCAGTTAAAGATTTCAGTTGTTTTAACTGCGTTTGTTCTCTGCCCTCCCAGTATTTTAATTTACTGTTTATTGTATGCCTCCTGGAGTCATATTGTTCAAACGTTGCATAAATATTATAAAGAAACACACAAATAAACCAAGGTAAGGGCAAATCTCCAACCACCCGAAACGTGTTATGTCAGATAGGACCAAATATCAGCTCCTATTTATTTATTGCCATTAAGAGCTTTGATACCACAGTTTAATTTACATAAATGTACTTTGCTAAATGGAAACTGGTGTTAATTTCCCATAGTACCTGAATAATGAATAATAATATTTCTGGCAAATGTTTTAGGGTAAATCTCCTCGAAGCAATTGTTTAACTTCCGCTGCTTTTCAAATTGAATGTGAAGAGCTGCCTGTGATTATCAGCCAAAGCACCAAGATGGGGGTGGAGGGGTTGTTCATTGATGTCCACAGGATATCTGGGCTTAGAAACAAGTTTGGAATACAGAGCAGAGAGAGTGGGGAAATGGTATTTATAAGGCCTTCTCATGCATAAATAGATGCACATACAGTATGTGATTTTTTTTACATAACAATTTCAATACAATATAATCAATGTACTGTAATTCATTGTAATTATATGTGCATTGCCCAGGTGCATAAGCAACTTGTTCATGGGATGTGAGTAACAGCACTTCTTTGCATAATTTGGGCTAATTTGTTTGGAATTTTTTAAAGTCCAATGGCTATTTATGTTCTTTTGTGTAGTCCCTTCTCAGTCCCTCCTCCTCCTCCTTCTTCTTCTTCTTCTTCTTCTTCTTCTTCTTCTTCTTCTTCTTCTTCTTCTTCTTCTTCTTCTTCTTCTTCTTCTTCTTCTTCTTCTTCTTCTTCTTCTTCTTCTTCTTCTTCTTCTTCTTCTTCTTCTTCTTCTTCTTCTTCTTCTCCTTCTCCTCCTCCTCCTCCTCCTCCTCCTCCTCCTCCTCCCTCCCTCCCTTCCTTCCCTCTCTCTCTCCCTCCCCCCACCGTTCGAAGCGTGCCTTATTATGTGGGGCTTTGATGAGACAAGCAGATGATCCTGTGCAGAGATGGTATTCAGCAGTTCTGGAGCGGAAATTTTGAGTAGTTCAGAGAATTGACACATTCCACCTCTGACTGGAGATTTTACAGGATATTCTTCCCCTGCCATGCCCAACCAGTAATAATAAAAAAAAGGAATCCCACCACTGATGTTATGTGCCTTTTCTTCTTTGGGTCTTTTTTCAGAGAGACGTAAGAATAAAACACCAGACAAGTTCCCAATCACTGTAACATGTGGTAGATAGACAGTTGCCTATACCAAACAGAAAAAGGGTCATTGTCCTCCTTTAGGGGAAAAATCAGCAAAAAAATGGTATTGTGAGGGACAGGCAGGTGATTAGGGATGGGGCACTCAGCACACCTGAGCCCAGACTTAAGACAGCATGGTGCAGCCACTGCTGCTGTGGAGAGCTTGCAAAAGTGGGAGAGGCAGATATTCTGTTGATATTCTGTTATCTTTTCTATTATATATTCTTTTATTGTGAAATACATTTGTGGCTTTCCTCCAGGAGCTCATGGGGCTATAACATAACGTACCTCTTCTTCCATTCTTTCCCTCCAAGGACAATCCCTGGGATAGGTTGGACTTTTAGATTGACTGCTATGACAATCTACTCAATTTTAGAAATGTTTTGCATCAAATCTTTTTAATAGTCATGCACATAGGTTGGACATGACTTTGAGATTAAGGTTCAGTTTTTCTCTTTTTACCCCCTTCTGCCCCCTCCTCCCAGTTTTTCTTCATGCCCATGCCTCTTCTCCATTGGTTGTAGATTGTTGGAGACATAATCATTCATTTCTAATATGCTGCCTATTATGTATTGCTAGACATGATACTTTAGAAAGCGATCAGGACTTTTTGAACAAGCCAGGCATAATAATTGATATTTCTCTCTCATAACATTAGAGCCCATCATTGTCCAATAAAATGTATTAATAAAGCATTCTGGACAGACAAAATTTAGCATTTCTTTATAATGCAGGAGTCCCCAACCTTTTTGATTCTGTGGGGTTGTAGTAGCGGCAGCTTCAGCAGCTTTGTTGGTGGCAGAGAATGGTTTCACACGCAACCTAAATCCTGTGCATGCGCAAATGAAGCTTCACACATTCGCCCGTTGTTTTGGCAGCCTGTTTCCAAATGGGCCGCGGCACAGTAGTAGTCTGCAGCCTGGTGGTTGGAGACTTCTGCTGTATTGTATATTCATTTCTGGTCATCACCTTTGAGTGATATCCTCCAGTTTGAGTGCCTTTTAAATGGTAGTCAAATTCACAATAGATAATAGGCTTTGGCATGAAGCTGGTGTCTGGATCAGAATACATATTGTAGTAACTTTTATTTCTATTACCAGGTCTACTGCAATATTTTATGTATAATGTAAAATTGCAATACAAACAATTCAAATCACGTTGTTCTTTACCACAACAGTGTATGGCATCTAGTTTTGTAAATTAAAATCTAACTGGCCTAATAATTTCAAGTGACTAATACTTATGTAAATAAAAACAATTTCCAGTCTCTACTTAGATTTCATAACATAGTGAAACACAATGTAATTGTATTAATAGCTTACTTTAAGATAAGCAATAGTCTTTCCTCTAGACCTTGGCATTAAATACCACTTTAGTCCCTTTCATATAATTCCTAATTGAGGTTATAATTGAAGGGCTAAGTACAATAAGTTCACCAAAATTGACATCAGATGCATAAAAACTAGAAAATGAGATTTCAGTCTTAGTGAGCAGGATGGACCCTGGCCCACAGATTGGGTTATTTGAGGACGTTAATCAAGTACAGGTAGTCCTCAACTTACAACCACAATTGAGTCCCAAACTTAAGTTGTTAAGTGAGAAATTGGTTTTGCCCCATTTTACAATTTTCCTTGCCACTTTTAAAAAGTGAACCACTGTAATTGTTAAGTTAGTAACACGGTTGTTAAGTGAATCTGGCCTTGCCCATTGACTTTGCTTGTCAGAAGGTCGCAAAAGGGGTCACATGATCCTGGGGCACTACAAATGTCATAAATATGAGTCAGTTGCCAAGTATCCGAATGTAAATCATGTGATCATTGGTATACTACAGCAGTCATAAGTGTGAAAAACTTCAGAAGTCACTTTTTTCACTGCCATTTGTAACTTTGAACGGTCACTAAACAAACTGTTGTAAACCGAGGACTACCTGTATGGAAATTTGCAGGAGAGCTTGCATGGACAGCTCCATTACCAGGGCAAGGTGATCATATTGATAACATGACTTTTTGGGAGGCCAGTGGCAAGAAGGCATCAAAGGAGAAGTTTAAGGAAAGAAAAGCTTCATACAACCCTCACCATGTGGTTGTAGGAACCAACAGACTGCTAGAAAAGTTCATATGCTATAAATTATCAGGGCACAAACAACAGCTTTCCAAGCCCAATGTCAGGAATCTGGTGCCCCTTTACAAGCTGAAATCATAGACTTTGATCATCTTCTTAATGAATCATTTCAAGTGAAGTTAATCACTTACTACAACTGTCAAGTTCCTGACCAAGAGTGATAGAGAATATTACCTTCATGACCTGCTGGTGAACTTCCCACAACCAGCTGTCTGGTTTCTTTGAACATAGCAAAGAAAGCTGGACTATATGAGTTGTTGTCTTCAATCCTAGTTTGTAAGAGACTTAGATAGTGACATGTTCTAACGTTTCTGCACTCACCGTAATAATTTTTCAGTCGAGTGCGTGCTGCTTTTAATAAATACTAGGCATTTTGATCCTTCCTCTCCAAACCTGGAAACGGCAAGAGGGCAAATGTAATTATCATTCTAGATCAATGGGAAGTCTCGTTTTCTTTCCCTCTCATTCATGGACAGGGAGCCTTAATTGCGAGCTGAAAATGCTCACCTTAACTAGAGCAAAATTAACTGTAGTTATGTTGACATAGCTGGCGCCAGGGTGTGTATGGGAATTCAATAGAGGAAAAAACTCAGCAATCCCCACAGCTAGTGTGGTCAGAGGGGGAGGAGGAGGAGGGATTTGGAGACAACATTGCACTATAATTGGTAGCTACAAGGGCCTATTAAAACTGGCGCTTTGCCTCAGGGTCTTTGGGCCATTGCCACAATCCAAGGGAAGACTTTCTTGAATGGATGCCCCTCCCTTGGGATTCACGTGCCTTCCTTGCAAGGCTGCAAGCATGGTGCCTTTCTGAGGATTTTGCTGTTTAGCATGCTGCAGTAGCAGATCCACTTTCTTTCTTCCCTAAATCCCAAAATTTTCTGAATGCTGTGTCCCCAAAAGAAGAAAGATTTTTAAAAGGGGCTGCAGAAATAAATTGGGAGAGAAGTGGAAGCTCAAAGCCAAAGACAGGCAGGAGAAGGAAAGTCTGAGAGCTGCGCTGCCTTAAGGGTTAAATGCAGGATTTGCTTAAGCAACTTTGACCCAAAGTTTCAGTTCATCTGGAGCTATGAATGAACTCCGAGAATAATAATGGAAGAGGGTTTTCTGAATAAGGAATGAGGGGAGAAAGGAAGGGGAGGGAGGAGAGTGAGAAAACAACCACCCAGCAATTTTAAAAACAAAAGACTGAGAGAAGTCTAATGCCTGCCAGCTGCAAAAATAAGGATTGAGATGGGAGAAGAGAAGAGATGGGCTGTATCAACCCTGGTGCAGTTACTGCCCCTTTCTCCATTCCAGGCATGTTCCTATTTTAAACGGGAGCCATATCTGGATCCACTTCTTTTAAAAAACCCTAGAAATAGTTGGGGCTTGTATTCCACACAGTCTGTTTTTTCCCTGGAGCAGTTCCATTAGCTGGAATGGGACAAGACCTGAAAGTAAATTAGGGAAGCAATGCAGTCCTTTAAAGATTATTTCTGTGAAAGGTTTAGGATTTCATAAAACAACTTAGCTGGTTTGGGTTTTGGTAATTTTTAACATTTGTATCGCAGGTAACTCATTTCGCTCTCTAGCAATTAAAGAAGCATCTAGTTATCTCCTATTTCAATTTGCCATCTTTAAACAAAAATAAGAAAAAGAGGGTATTTCTGGATGAAAGTGGGATAGTTAATTTACTTTGTGGCTATTGTGTAGAGAAGCTTTAGTAACAAACAAATGGAATGAGCAAGGTTGAACATTGTTTCCAATTTGATTTTTAAAACACTTTTAATTTAATATTCAGTTTGATTTAACAGTTTGCGAATGACTTTATTAATGTGCCAGAATAAAAATTATTGAAAAGGAGAGGGATTTTTTTTACAAAGCATTTCTTATATTAGCAAATAAGAAACAGATCTTAAATGTGTGTAATATAGAATTGAACTATGCCACATATTTTTTTAAAATCTGCCTAAATTTTGTAAAGCAATGCCATCTGGGGTAGCAAAAATGTACTGGGGTTTGCAAACTATTTATTGTGTGTTGATCCAACTATGGATTGGCTCAGCCAAATACTGGATTCATTTATCCTGGTGCAAAGTAGCCAAATATCATATAAGGTGGGAAATTGCAACCTCTTTATTCTGCACAGCTACAAAGAACTGTGTCCTCAGGACTAAACCACAAGAGAGACCCAACACACAAATTATTAGTTTTTATACACTTCTGAAAACAGGATCACATGATCATTGGCAAACAATAGGCAACAAGCAGTACAATAAACTATTCAAAACCTCCCCCACTTTTAGGTGTTCTCTCCCAAGAGGGCAACTAATGTTGCTAACTAATAATATTGACAGCTGAATATGAAAAACTTTATACTTAACTTTTCTACAACAGGAAAAGGACTCAGCCTTGAGTCAGTTGCTACTATTGGGTCAGGTTGATAGTATTCTTTGATAAGGATAACTGTATGACCCTTCCGGGAATTTGCAGAGCAATGTTGAGGAAAAGAACAGACATGAGCAAAAAAAACATTTTTTTAGCAAAATGTGGTTTCTTTAGCTAAAACTAGCTATACCAGCCCAATACAATTTTAATCATGCAACTACTGATAAAGAGTCAGCATAACTTTGCATAGTTTTGTAGCACCATTTTTTTCAACCTCTGCAAGATGTGTGAACTTCAACTCTCTGAATTCCCCAGCCAACTTGTTGTAGCATAGGAAGATTAATAGAATAGAATAGAATAGAGTAGAATTCTTTATTGGCCAAGTGTGATTGGACACACAAAGAATTTGTCTTGGTGCAAATGCTCTCAGTGTACATAAAAGAAAAGATAATTCGTCAAGAATCGTCAGGCACAACACTTAGTGATAGTCATAGGGTACAATAAGCAATCAAATCATACTAGGAAACAGTCATATAAATCGTAAGGGTACAAGCGACAAGTTACAGTCATACAGTGACAAGTGGGAGGGGATGGGTGATAAGGAATGATGAGAAGATTAATAGTAATGCAGACTTTGTAAATAGTTGGACAGTGTTGAGGTAATTATTTGTTTAGCAGAGTGATTTGGTATAGGAAAAAAAATGTCATTGTGTCTAGTTGTTCTGGTATGCAGTGCTCTATAGCATCGTTTTGAGGGAAGGAGTTGAAACAGTTTATGTCTGGGATGTGAGGGGTCTGTAAATATTTTTACAGCCTTCTTTTAGACTCGTGCAGTATACATAATTCATTTATTGTGACATAATAAATGAATTTTATGAACCAAAGAATGCATTGAATTGGATATATTGGCTCTCTGTGATTGTTTAGACATGATAGATTTGTTAAGTTGTAAAATGCAGCAATATACTAACTTGATTTTGCTGCAACAAAAGCGTAGGATGACAAGAACTAAATTAGTTTCTTTCTCATTGATGTGGGCATTTAGACAGTACTAAGTCTCCTTTTCTTATAGGAAATAGGCCTTGTGTACAGAAAAAAGAAGTAGAATAGTTCCTCTGCTTATCTGGGGTTAGAATCAGGATCTCAAATGGATTTGATTTGGCAATATGGCACTTCCTGTTTGGTTAAATGGAGCAACCGCATCTACATGCATCTTCTTTTAAATGGAATCTGGCATCATTAAGGAAAAGTCTTCCTCTAGCTGGGATGCTGAGGGATGCTCTAATAATCAGAGCGGAGATAGCGAAGAAGATTAGGCTAGAATAGAATAACAAGAGTTGGAAGGGACCTTGGAGGTCTTCTGCTCCAACCCCCTGCTTAGGCAGGAAACCCTATACCAGTGATGGCTAACCTTTTCAGCACCAAGTGCTGAATGCCTTGCAGTGTCCCAAAGACTCATTTCTGGCAGAGTTTGGGGGAGAGAAAGAAAGACGTTTGCTGCTTTCCTTGCATGCAGCTAAAAACAGAAGAAGAAAGAAGCGGAAAGAAGCAGTCCGGGGGCCAGGCCAGGTGCCTGGGGCGAGTTCCGCCCTCGTCCCTTTCCCCCCTCTCCTCACTACCTCGTGTTGTTCGCAACGCAAGCGACGCAAACCTTGTGTTCCCACGGGCCATGTGGGCGGAGCAGCCTTCTGTTCCACACAGCCTGGATTAATTGCTTTGGGGGTGCTTTGGGAGTGACATTTCTCTGTGGACCACCAAAATTTTCTCACAGACCACCAGTGGTCCCCGGCCAACTGGTTGGCGACCACTGCTTTGGAGAATAGCTTGACTCCCTCTTCTTTGTGGCAGCCCCTGAAATATTGGAACACTGCTATCATATGATCCCCTAGTCCTTCTTTTCATCAAATTAGACATACCCAATTCAAGCAATCATTCTTTATATGAGAATGGGGATGAGATAGGGATGAAGACAACCAGTACGATGATTAGTTCAAGGATAGTCTTAGGTGCGTTCAGTGTTACTTTGCTTTAGTTCTAATAATATTGGTTGGCTGCTTAAAACAAACATTGATCAATACATTATATGCGAATTGATTCACTTCTTATTCTTTTTTTTTGGGGGGGGGGAATCCTCTGAATCTGGCTTGACAAGTGAAATGTGATAAAACTTCTCATTCTCTGCATTATGGAAATAAATCAAATTGCGTATAAATGGAGTAATAAATTGCTAACTGTTTTATTTATATTTTTAAATTTTAGAATCAGAACTAAACTGCTTCACAGATTTTGAAAAAGGGCAAAATATTGAACTAATAATAGACTTACTGCTTCCCAAATCAGTGTTGCTTTTTGCAACATTTCATTGTGATTTAAATTGACCTCTGGAGAAATCAGCTGATATTGGACATCTACACATTAGTTTTTGTGAAAGATCTTTGACTGTCTATATGTTTCTCTCACACACAGACACAAATATTTTCTGTGCTTAAAAATGATAATTAATTTAGTACTAAGATAAACGACACACAATTCTTTTGTTTACCACTTTTAAGCACAGAAAATATTTGTGTGTGTGTATATATGATAGATAGATGGAGATAGATAGATAGATAGATAGATAGATAGATAGAGGGGAGAAGAATAAGAAAACCCAGAAAAAATGTTGATCTCAAAGTCCCTTATAGATGAAATTGTTATAAAAATGAAGTAAATATTGAAAATTGTAATAGCAAATAAATAATATAGTAAATAAATATAATAAATGATCATTAACAAAGTTGAGGATTTAAACAACAAAGTTTCCCTTTTTTCCTTTCGTTTCCCTTTGTCCCCTTTTGGAACTCCAAAAACAGTCTTGTGACTCTGACTCAAAAGATGGTTTGCAGCCAAATCTGATTCATTTTTTTCTTTCTTTAGAGGGCCATTTTTCTCTCACTCACGAACCTTCTGTTATTTGTGCTCGTTCTTTGTCAAACGTATTAGTGAATTAGCAATTGGGAGGCTTGGAACATTCTTTTTTAAAAAAGAAAACAATTTTGGACTGCTTAACCATCCTAAAAGTGCCGAGTTGCTCTTGAAGTCTGAGAGGTTGGAGCTGACAACACAACACCAGAGCCTTCCAAAGAGGATGACTCAGCTAAAGCATTGACCAGATGTTAAAGAGGGAAAAACTCTTTCCCTCTGAGAGGCAGAGAACTTTGCCCTGGATCTCTGCTAGTATCTGCCTGCCTGCCTGTGGAGTTAATGCCACGCAGGGGCCACGAGTCTAGCAAAGTGGTGTAACTGAATGGGTGAATGGGCCTCTTTTCAAGTACGGTTTCAAAACAGCCTTAGATCAAAGCTGCTGCTCCTGAGGTCAATATGGTTTGAACTTAAGAGTTCAGAGTTAAATGAGCATTCATCCACGCTCAAAAGTGTATTTCCTGCATTTATTATTGTGTTTTTTGCAAGCAAGAATTGTTCTGCAGTTGGACAGCCCCAGTTGGACTTGTCTATCCAAGCAAGGCAAGCATAGAACATAGAATAAAAGAACCTTGAAGGTCATCTAGTGCAACTCCCTGCTTGAGCAGATGATACCATTTCAGACAAATGGTTTCCAGTTTTTTCTTAAAAGCCTCCAGTGATGGGGCATCCACAACTTCTGAAGGCAAGGCATTGATTGATTGTTGATTGTTCTCACTGTTAGGAAATTTCTCTCTTTACTTCTAGGTTGCTTCTCTCCTTGATTAGTTTCCATCCATTGTTTCTTGTCTTGCCTTCTGATGCTTTGGAAGATAGGTTAACCTTCTCTTTGTTGTGGTAGCCCCTTCGATGCTAGAACACTGGTATCATGTCTCCTCCAGTCCTTCCTTTCACTAGACTAGACATACCTATCGTTGCAACTGTTCTTCATAAGTTCAGCTTTCAGCCCCCTAATCATCCTTCTTGCTCTTCTCTGCACTCTTTCCGGTATCACAAAATCTTTTTTATATTGTGGTGACCAAAACTGGATATAATTTTCCAAGTGTAAAGTGTACTAATACTTTACGTGATCTTGACTGTAATCTTCTATTCTTGATTCCTCTGTTACTGCAACTTTGGATTGTATTGGCTTTTTTGGGCTGCCACTGTACACTGTTGGCTCATATTTAAGTGATTGCCCCCTTGCATTCTGCTTGTTTAATGGGCTAGAAGAATAAAGGAACATTTTACAGAGAGAACCATATGATCCTTCCATCAGGGTGCTTTAAAGGAACAGACTCAGGCCTAAACCATTGCACTAATTCCAAAGAGAGGCCAGTGAGTCCCTTCTCTATAAAAAGTGGGGAAAAAATCCCACTAATTGGTATTTCTAAATTTTTGTTGTTTCAAAATTTCTTATGATACTGAGGAATTTGTTGGATTTTGCAATGTACAAGCTTGGGAGTTCGGCTTTAAAAAACAACATTTTTTTTCCTGGTAAAGTGGAAAATTTTGTTCTTTGCTGTAATGAAAAGCAAATTTTGCAGTGAGTCAGTTTGTGCTCTGTTTGGAGCACAAACTGTTTGGAGGTTATCAAGGGGATGGACTTGGTCATCCCCCTCTGTCTCATAGGACAATGCTCCTATTTTGCTATTATGGTTTTTGTTCTATAGTCCAAGTGAATATGGTCCTGCTTTATGGGAAAGTGGACTATAGCCAACAAGCCCTGAGGCCATTATGTGTTTATTTAGTATAAGAAAGACAGATGATCATCATCTCCTCCTCCTCCTCCTCCATCATCATCATCATCATCTATCATGGCCTACTTCTTTTTTCTTCTTCTCCTCTGATGCTACAGGCTAAGATAATGCAACATTTCAACCTTGTCCCAGTGTACCGTCAGTCTATCCCACAAATTTTTGCCAGGCATTAGAAAATTGTTAATGCAACCTTTTCTTTTGTTACAGAGAAAGGTGGGAGTGTTCTGTATCGTGAGTAAGAAAAGCCTACTCACTCTATAAAAGTTATAAAAAAACAGGTTATTTCTAATGGAGCAAATTAATACCTATTAAGCAACGGGAGGGGGGAATGCAAAATTTATGATCAAATGGAGTGGGGAAAAAACCCCAGCTGTATCATGGTACAGATAATCCTTGACACTCATTCAGTGACTATTCCAAGTTACAGCAGCACTGAAAGAAGTGACTTATGAGTAGCTTTCACACTTATGACCATTGTAGTATCCCCATGACAAG
This sequence comes from Bungarus multicinctus, assembly GCA_023653725.1. NCBI lineage: Eukaryota > Metazoa > Chordata > Lepidosauria > Squamata > Elapidae > Bungarus > Bungarus multicinctus. The sequence continues at coordinate 150,662,231 of CM042834.1, read as the reverse complement.
GCATTTGGCAACTGGGAAGTATTTATGACAGTTGCACTGTCTTGGGGTTGTGTGGTCATCATTCGCAATCTTCTCACCCTGCTTCCAACACGCCAAGTCAATGGGGAAAGGCAGATTAGCTTATTGTCCACACAATTCACTTAATAACTGTAGTGTTTCTCTTAACAACCATGGCATAAGGTCATAAAATGGGGCAAAACTCACTAAGCAACCACCTTTGCTCAGCAATGGACATTTAGGGTTCAATTGTGGTCATAGGTTGAAGGTATCTTTGCTTGGAAAATCTTTCTCGCTTTGGTGCCTTCCAGCTTCAAATTCTTAGCCAACTTGGCTGTAGCTGGAAATCACCAGCTTGGGAAAAGCTGTAAGTTGTTACAGTGCTAAAAGAGATTGGATAAGGTGGATTTATAAAAACTTATTAGGATGACTTTGGCCAGCTGTTCTGTCTTCATCCAACTTCAACCACAACGATATACAAGCACACAATAGATACAAATTCAAGGTAAACCTCACAAAACTCAATTGCAGGAAATACGATTTCAGCAACAGAGTGATTAATGCCTGGAATACTCTACCTGACTCCGTGGTTTCTTCCCAAAACCCCAAACACTTTAACCTCAAACTGTCTACTATTGATCTCACTCCATTCCTAAAAGATCTGTAAGGGGCGTGCATAAGAGTACCAACGTGCCTACCTGTCTTAATGTTCCCTTTTATTCGTATCTATTTCATATATTAATAATCATGTTTATACTTATATATCTATTATCAAATGCATGCTTGACAAAATAAATAAAGTATCTAATAGGGATGCATAATAATCTGGATTCCATAGGAAAAATTTATTTGTAGTGTGCAACCACTCTTGTGGGCAAGGTATGTCTTTCCCTGGGCTTCAGGATCTCAAGAAAAGATACGTTGATTTACGGAAGTGTCAGCAGGGGCATTGACACAAATGTTCTCTTTAGATCTGAATTACACAGTTCTGATATCTATTTCTATAGGGAACAGATCTGATCTCCTGTGAGAAGCAAACATGTAGGATTTCCTGTTCTGAGTCCACTTTAAACAATTAGAAGCAACATAGGGTAACATAGCTGGACTTTGAACAACTTTTGAAGTTGCCTGGATGCCTATTTTATTTGCCCTGTGATTCAGTCTGCAGTTTTGTATTACACTACAGTTATCCCAATTGTTTTAAAATGGGCATGGCTGTGCTTATAAGAACATTATATTCTAATGCAGAAAAAGTTATGTTCTTTTATCCATAAAGAATAATTCATAGCAGGAAAAAAACTCTTGGTTCTGATATTTTTATACCTAGCAAACAGAGATTGGCATGCACACATGTCCCTCTGAAATATTTTAAAGTTGCCAGTGGAAAAGTCATTTGCAACCAGTCTAGAAAGCTTTTATTTTATTTACTGGAAAGCCACAGATAATAACAATAACTTGGTCCTCAACACCAATAAATCCAAGGAGCTTTTAGTGGACTATAGAAGGAACAGATCAGACATCCAGCCCTTGCTTATCAATGGAGACCGAGTGGAACAAGTGGCCAGTTTTAAGTTTCTGGTGTTATCATAAAAGAGGACCTGACTTGGGGCACTCGTATTGTAGCACTGGTCAAAGGGCCCAGCAGAGATTATACTATCTGAGACTTCTCAGGAAACAACAACTGAATGAAAAACTGCTGGTGACCTTCTACCACTGCACCATAGAGAGCATTTTAATATACTGCACCTCTGTATGGTTTACCAATTGCACAGTGGCAGATAGGAAAGCACACCATAGGGTTAATGTCATTGCCCAGAAGATCATTGGTTGCCCTCTCCCCTCTTTGGAAGAGCTTTATAGCTTCTGCTGCCTTAAGAAAGTTCAAAACATTCTCAAAGGTCCATCTCATCCTGGGCACTCTTTTTTTGAACTATTACCATCTGGCAGATGTTACAGGATACTAAAAACAAGGACAAATAGGTTGAAAAACAGCTTCTATCCAGAGCAGTAACTGTATTGCATTCTACTGTATAGTGCAATATTAATGCAATATCAGGGGTTTTCAATTCAATGGAATAGAATGTGAATGATGTGTGTTTGTGTTTTATTTTTATAGTTACAATGTACACTGAAGATGGCATTTCATTGTATGAGGTGCAGTGACAATAAAGTAAACTAAACAAAAATAATCTGCAGAGACCGCAGCAAGCAGGGCTGTCTAACATAGAAGTTGTCTTTATTGTTGAAGGGAATTTTTGAATGACTTCTTTTGTCAAAAGCACAGTCTCTTAGGAGGCCAGTATCCATCGCTTGTCTCTCAGTCTCTGATCAAATTCAAAGTCAACTCTTTTTATTTATCGGATATGCTGCTGTCAGACAGAAGCCATACATGACAATTATGACAGCTGTGTCAAAGAGGGCAGTTGCTGCTTTGGGAATTATGGTTTTATGCTTGCCTTTTGTGATTTTGGGTCACCATATTGTAGCAAAGCAATGAACAATATCTTCTTTCTGGCTGTGGCCAGAATAATTTACAAGGAGGCTCCTCTCAAGAAAGGGGTGAGCTCAAGAATTGGCCAAATCAGAAAGGGGATAAGGATTTGAAAGCAAAATAAAATAGCTAAGAATACTTTAAAAAAAAAATTAGAACAGTTTCTTCCCCTCAGAAGCCTGAGTGACACAGGATGATATGGAATGAGAAAGAAAAACAGAAAGAGAGGCCTTTTAATGGGTTCAAATTCCATTACCAGATTTTGACAACTGTGATAGAGCTGCAACACATAGGCAGGCAGGGTGAGCGACAGTTAGGTAATGGGTTGTACATAGGATGCTACTTGACTTTGGTGTAACGAAAGCAAATCTTAACTCTGTTAACAACCCTGTATCCAATTATTCGAAGACCGTTGAATAGATTGTATTGATGATGAGATTATCTTTCATATTGCAGACATGACCTGTTAGGCATCCACGATCCCTCACTGGAGGTTTTCAGAAATAGACTGGACAGCCATTTGACTTGCAGAGTATAAGATTCCTGCCTTGAGCAGCGGGTTAGAGTAGAAGACCTCTGAGTTCCCTTCCAGCCCTATGATATTTTATGCCTTTACAGTATACATACCAGAAGATTTCTCATGCCATACTGTCTCTCCTGATTTAGAATTATTTCCCATCTGGTTTTTAAACCCATTTCAATATAGTTTTCACAAATCTGCTCTCCCTGATATGTGAATCCTGATTAATATGCTTCATGTTCTGTGGTTGCGGAATGTAGAAATTATTAACAAATATATTTGAATAATATGTTGACCATAGAGCCAACTATCTAAACTCTTTAAGTTCTGATTCTTGCTTTAGAACAGGACTAGGTTACTTCCAATTTGCACAGGGTCCCTAAATCTCATTTCTTTAGGACACAAATCCTGTTGGGATTACAAATTGAATGACATTTATTGCTCCACCCCCAATAAAGTGGATAGCAACTGGGACATCTAAAGTTTAATAGTCAGTTAAATATATATGTAGTACATCTCATCAAGGGACTAAGAATCGCTATTGAACATCGGATAAATCACTGAATGGAATTGTGCACTGTAGTAAATTTAGTCTATGTCATTAAAAATGTATTTTGACTTGGGGATCTTGTCAAATTGAAATGAAGAATCTTTGCAGAGACGAACCCACATTTTGGATCTATTACCAATTCATGTTTTTGATTACAGCCTAAGACTAACGCTTCCAGCTCAGATGAAATATATGTCAGATATGAAGATAGAAATTATTCTAGACATTGAAACTCATTCCTACAGCTTGATTGGCATTTTTTCATATAAGAGATCAGGTGATTTTTCCAGCAAAAAGCAGAAAACTGCAGTATATTGTACTGCTGAAAATGACAGGGATGGAAATTTAGTAAATATATATGTCAATGTGTGTGATGAAAACCTACGTTATTTAATATTTTTTCACATTCCTCTTTGTTAGAAAGATCATAAATATTTTATAAGTGTTGCTGTTTAAATAACATTTTATGCTTCATTATTTTGAAGAGCATTTATTATAACTGAATTCTTTTTAAAAAAGAAACTCATTTGATTTCATCTAAAGCACTTCTTTCCTGTGCGTTTTGAATTACTGAATTTTAATCCCCCAATTGGTCATCAAGAGGCATTACAGCAGGTGGCAGAAATAGGAATATCTTGCCTAATACATGCATTCTTACAGATTTATTATTTTCACCAAATTAATTGCCTGTCTGGATGCTGAGGCTTCTTATAAGCATAAATCCTTTCCTGTGCCCCAAAATAATTTTAAAATATGAGAAATATTAGTCTGTGAAAGAGAAGACATCCAAGTCATTTTAACAGATTGCTTCAACATGAAATATCTTCACTATGGCCATCTGACTTCAGCAGCGTCTCTTTTGGCCTGCCAAGAGTATTCCGTGAAGTAACCAGTCGATGCCAGGAATGTAAAGAAAACCCAGTTAAAAGAAAGAAGTTTTTTTTAAATTGTTTTCAATGGAGCCTAATTGAGGGCAGTAGTCTGTTCTATGGGAACAGAGCACCTTAGAAGGACAACAGAAGAATTGGCCTTAGAATACCTCATTGGAAATGCAAATTTTTTCAAGGGTGTTTTATTCTGGAGAATACAAAACAGGGTCTTGGGGAGTATGAGGAGGGGAGGGGAGGTTGGGATGATTCTTCAGTAGCTAAAAAGCTAAAAAGGGAGTGCCTTTAATGGGCCCAAGATGAAGCAGGGCAGGCTGAAAGGAGGAGAGTAAGAATGGGTGGTTGAATTGCATAATCTTCATTCACATCTTCATTCACAATTTGAGCCCAGTACACCTGGATAGTATTTTTCATAATATAATCTTCTGGTACAGCTGGCTGTTAGTGTTGTGTTCCGCCGGCAGGCTATGCAGACGGCAGTGGAATCGGACAGTGGGGAAGAAAGGGCATCAGTCCGGGAGTCTGGAGAGGACTCAGACCAGGGTCCTGCATCTGATACAGAGATGGGGCCAGGACCATGTGGGAGCGGTGTGCTGCCTCCGGAGCCTGGCAGCAGTGAAACAGAGGACCCAGGGGAGCCTGTTTCCAGGGCGCGTGTGCATAGAGCTGCTAGAAGGCGAGAGCAGCTGAAACAAAAGGGGCAACTCGGGAGTAAGGCTGGGAGGTGATAGCCTCTCCCATAAGGTATAAAGGACAGGCAAAGATGGTGAAACCTTTGCAGGAAGCAAAATTGTTCATTTATTCAGATTCATTGTTGAAACTCTTTGTACTTCGGTTGGTTTTTTTTCTAGTTCATTGGACGCTTCTGTTATTGGCAGCACTTCATAAAAAAAGAAAGGTGGGTGCTTATCTCGAGGGACTGTGTGAGATTCATTACTGTCTGGGAATGAAAATAATTCCCAGCTTTGCAATAAAACAAGACTTGTTTTTAAAATAAGCATGTGCGTAATTATGGTCTCGGAAGCCTTGGTCAGAACAGTTTGAACTTCTGTGTTACTGTGAAACAGATACATATTTTTAATAGGAAGCTTGCAGGTTTTCATTCAACAGATTTCTATATACAGTATTAAGGATTATACAAAGTAGATAGAAGGTCCATACAGAGAATGGTAAGGACAGACAAAAAGATGAAGCTCACATTCAGGATACTCTTTACAAGCGCTATGTGCTTAGAACTCATAGCATTGTTAGAGACCCCACACACCCACTTCATGGCCTGTTTTTGTTGCTCCCCTCTGGGAGGAAGTTTCGAAATATTTCTAGCAGGACTACCAGATTCTGTAATTGCTTTGTTCCCTATGCCATCCGTCTGGTAAATTCGCAAGATTCGTTTTTCTCGCCATGTACATGTATACATCCGAACTAGACTGTGTGGTTTCTCTGTGTTGTATAATAATATATGTGGGGTATGTGAGCATATGAATAATTTTTATTTATTTGTTTATTTGTTTTAATGTTTATGTAGTGTATATTGAAGGTAATGACCTTTTGAGAGCTGTATGCAACAAAATTTTCATTTTAATATATGCCTAGTGTACATCTAAAGTGAAAAAAAATTATTCTAAGTCTATTATATGAAAAGGAAAATTGCAACGCAGGTAGTCCTTGACTTATAGCAATTTGTTTAGTGATTGCTTGAAATTACAGCACTACTGAAAAAAAGTGACATTGCCGTTTTCCACACTTAAGATCATGGCAGCATCCCCGTAGTCACGTGATCAAAATCCAGACATTCAGCAACTGGTTGATAACGGTTGCAATGTCCCAAGGTCATGTGATCACCCTTTGTGACTATCTGACCAAGTCAATGGGGAAGTCAGTTTCACTTCAGATGTGTCACTAACTGAACAACTGCAGTGATTCACTTAACAACTGTGGCAAGAAAGGTCGTAAAATGGGGCAAAATTCACTTACCAAATGTGTCACTTAACAATAGAAATGTTGGACTCAATTGTGGTCATAGGTCGAGGACAACCTATAGTTTAAAACTGGTATATTTCAGCCAAATACTAACCTTGGTTAGGAAAGGAGAATGTGGGAGACAAATTTCAATGCTGAACTATCTTACCCAGCTTGGAAATCCCAGTCTGAGGTAGCCTGGTTTAAAATGCTGTCTAAATATGGCCATACTAATTCTGAGTGGAGAAATTTTGCATTTAATTAAATTAATACTCTAAGCATCTGCAAAGTGTAAAGAGCATGGCAACCCAAAGTCGATTAAAAACATGTTCCATGTCCGTGTCATGTTTTTGAAAAGGTTTTTTTTTGATGAAGACAACTACGATCAAATTACTTGAGCTGGAAGATGCAGAATTAAAACATTCAAGCAGAATCTTCATACAGGACTGATTTTTGATATCAGAATACTCCCTCACTAATAATACTCATTGGATACTTAACACTAATATGTTAAGGCAAAACCTCTTGTTAATTTGTTAGAACTTCCATCCCAGCAGTCTGAAGTAAAGAACAGTTGCACATTTGCCTATTTCTGAAAATGTTTCCATCTTGGTTTTAGAATGCTGATGACTTGGAAGTCTATGGTATGGTTAATATCCACCTGTTTGTCAACACACTGATATCTGAATTTGTTTCTGAGAAGAAAGCTGAAAAAAGAAATGTAGTTGAGATTTTTATTTGAAGAGATTGTGACATCTTTTTTTAAAATATAAATTTATTATTGAATGTTTTAAAAAATAAGAGTAAAAATTAATACAAACTAGAAAAGTAGAATAAGAAAAGAAAAAAGAAATAAAGGAAAAAGCTAAAGTGCAAAACAAACAAACAATAGAAGAATAAAAAAGAAAGAAAAATATATAATGAAGTGGCTTCTACTCTTCTGTACATCAGTTATAACTGTAAATTTAACCTCTTTCTCTAACATTACAAGACTCCTCTTATTATAATCTAATTGTTAAAACCATGGATAATAAATTCATTTTTAAATTTTTTTACACAAAATGTCCATAAGGGATTTTGAGTTTTGAAACATCTGATGACGGACTAAGACTTTTCAAAAATCTGTTTTCCCAAAGAACCATCTACAATCTGAATTATTGCTTGCTAATGTGTAGCATCTCTTTATTCATAAGTCTGTTCACATGGCATAGATTCATGTTTCATCATTTTCAAGAAGTTTGATTCCTGAACAGAAGTTTTATTTCATCTTTCTTTTATCTTACCGTTCTTTGTATTTTTATTTTATTAGATGTGGAGCAAATGGCTATCGACTGGCTTACTGGCAACTTCTACTTTGTGGATGACATTGATGACCGGATATTTGTCTGCAACAAGAGCGGGGTCACCTGTGTTACGCTGCTTGACTCGGAACTCTACAATCCTAAAGGCATTGCCCTGGATCCAACAATGGGGTGAGAATCTATATATATACTTTTAGATGAAAGCTTAATTGGTTTCCTCTTTTGTCTTTCCCCTCAAGCCCAGAGTTCCTGAATGTCTTTTAGTCTGTTAACTAATGATATCAAATGCTAATTTAGTCCAAACTAAAACTTTTTGAATCCTGATTTACTTGCAGATGAGGGGGCTGGCTTGGTATGCCAACTGATATTTGGGTAGAGGAACAAGAAGTCAGTCTTCCCAGGGACTTCCTACCACCAAGCTAGACTTGTGAGCTGAGAGCACATTGGACCATTCACCAAACATTTAAAAGGGACTTCTCCACCAAATTAAAAAGGGAAAAAAGTGCAATTTTGTTTTCAAGGTCTATTATTATTCTATTATTAATATTTACCAACAAAATGCTAAATGGCTTGAGAGCATCTCATTCTTTATTTCTGTTTCGGCATCCTATGATCTTCATCAAGGATTCTTTGTCAGTTAATTTTGTCAAACGAGGCAAGGCAGGTGGTTGAAAGAAATATATTTCAATGGTGGTATGGACTACACTGTCTAGAATGGAGTCTTTTTCTCCACTGCTGGTTGCCACAGAATAAATTATTAACATTTTCTTTTAGCGTTATTAAAATAAATGCTTTTATTGTAATGTTTTATTGTGATGTTACTCCTCTTATGGCTTTCTTTGTTGGGTTTTGTCTTGTTTAGCTTTATATGATATATTTCTGATCGATGTACATCACTTAAAGAAACTATGCAGCTGCTTGCAGCATTTAGCTGACCTTGACTGATCTTAAAAAGTAAATGGATCAGACTTTTCTAATGCTTGCCTAGAAGACCATCCAAAAATCCCAGGGCAGTAGCCAGATTGGGAATTTGGGGAAAAACCATCCTAGAAGAAAGCAAACCACTTTTGTATTATTGCCCAGAAAACTACTTGGCTGTATCCATATGATCACTAGGAAAAGAAAACTGCAATTATGGAATGATTTTTGAAGACACTTTTTAAAATTAGGAGTACAGTACAGGAAAAAAGGTTCTTCAATGGATGTTTTCCTAACTCCATATAATAAACCCTGACTTAGAAATGTCATCAGCCTCTCATGCTGATGTTAATTTGGATGCCACAGTTTAAGAAAGATTCAGAGAAGTTGGAAGAGTTCTGAGAAGGGCAACAAAAGTGATGAGGGATCAGGAAAGTGTGAAGTATACAAGAGTTGAAAGAGTGCGTAAGTTTAATCTTGAGAGAGATCACTCTAGAAGCATTTTTCAACCAAGTGCAGAAAGCCCTTGACTTACGACCACAATTGAGGCCAACATTTCTGTTGCTACCTCTGCAGGACCATGTTCTGCCGGTAGTCTCCCACCAACCTGTGCGCTTCCACAGGGAGGGCCTCCTTCGGGTACCGACGGCATCTATGTGCCGCCTGATGACCCCGAGGAATAGGGCCTTCTCTGTGGGGGCTCCCACCCTCTGGAATGGTTTGCCTCTGGAGTTACGTAACAACACCGACCTGAGAGTATTCAGACATGCATTAAAAACCTGGCTCTTCGAACAGGCCGGCCTGGGCTGAAGTGGGAGTTTTAGAGTAATTTTAGAATTTTGGGTTTTAAATTTTGGGCTTTAATATTTGAGGTTTTATTAATTTATTGGGGGTGGGTATAATTTAAATTTTTAAGGCAGCCTAGGCTGTTTAATTTTCTTTTAACTTTTATAATCTGTAGAATGTTTTATGGTTTTATTTATATTTATTTATATTTATATTTCTATACCACTCCCTCTCCCAAAAAGGGACTCGGGGCGGTGTATAGCCTAATAAAAGTACATAGAGTAAGTATAATTTAAATAAATTTAAAACTGAATTAAATAAATAAACCGGCTGCATCCCGTCTAACTACAATTACACATTTAAAAATCCGGGATTAATAAAAATTTAAAATGGAAGATTAAAAACTAAAACCCAAGATTAGGTATAAAACCCCCAAAAACCCTTACTGGGCCAGGCCAGCCTGTTTAAAAAATAGGGTCTTAACCGCGCGCCCGAAGGTCAGGATGTCCGTCATGGCTCGTATCTCCGGGGGGAGATCATTCCACAGGGAGGGGGCTCCCACAGAGAAGGCCCGTACCCTCGGGGCCGCCAGCCGACAACGATCAGGCGGCGGTACCCCAAGTAGGGCAACCCTGTGGGAGCGTACTGGGCGGCGGGAGGTAGACGATGGCAGTGGTTGGCTGTACACCACCCTGAGTCCTCCGGGAGAAGGGCGGTATATAAATGTCTTAATAAATAAATAAATAAACTTATACATGCATCTGTGTGGGATATTTTAATCTGTTTTTCTGTACTAAGCAGGAAGTTAAACTCAATGACATAAAAGGTCAGTGTCCACCTCTGTCCCTCCATGAGCCCTGAGCTTTGAATGTATTTCATCTGTAGAGCCAAGGAGAGAAAATAGATGGAGGTTCAAGTTCTCTCCCTCCCATTTGTGTTTTTCTTGCCATTTGAAAGAAAATTGCTGAATTGATTTAAGCAGCCATTGTACCTGTTGATAAGCAGAATGCTCTTCATTGGGTTGTGTGCAGTTCAAATGGTTGTAATGTATTCCAAATGAAATTACAGAGATAATGCCGTGCTTTTCATTTGATGGAAATCTCTGCTTTTGCTGGAAGCCCCTACAGCTGAATGTCAGGCTCTTCCATTCTTTTTGCCTATATCAGATTAGATGGAAGTCGTAGTTTCTTAGTGCTCTCTGTTTCCAACTACATCTTATTTCTTTTGAATATTATTCTTTCTCATTTCTTTATACTTGCTATACTCGCTTCTTTTGTTTTTCTTCTTTTTCATTCTCTCCTTTATTTGTTACTGTTGGTGATCTTGAAAGCCTTCCTCCATACTGCCTGAATTATGACAGCATATTTCCTCTGATTCTTCAAAACTTTGTTTTGAAGGAAAGAGTATTACTGAATTTTATTGTCAAACCTCCAATAAAGCTACTTATCTTATTTGAGAGTATTGCTTCTGCGGTGTACGACTTTTTTTTTTTTGCAGGACATAGATTGATTTTTGGCATCTAATAGGATATCTAATTAATCTTTGGTATTGAAATGTCAGCTTGATCTTGAGAAGACAGTACCTGCATAATTTGCTGTTTGCCTTGAAATTTTGGTATCATATTGAAGAGAAGTTAGAGCAAAAGAAATGAAGCTTACTAGCGTTAGTGTTGAAGATATTACGATTTTTCATTCTCATAAATGTAACACAGAACACTGAGATTGTGCCTTGTAATTCATCTTGCCCATAAAGACCTCTAATTAAGATCTCATCTTGGATTGTGACATTGTTAGGCCTAGCTTCAGATCACACCTCTGACCCAACTGTTGTGCTTGGACTACATGTCCAAGAGTCACCTTTGGAAGGAGAAAGATCCGGAACTCATTGTGTCTATATAAGCAACCATTCCATATTGTTCCATCTTCTCTTCACTCCCCCAAAAGTATATAGCAGGTCAATATAGAATAGGCACAGCCTAATTGGTTTTGTTGTTTTGGTATGGTCATGTACATATTTTATCAACCTATTTATGATACTTCAGTGTGATTCATTTAACAACCATTGTAAAAATGGTTATAAAATTGGGTCCAGTCATGTGCTGACCCTCTTAGTGACTGAAATTTCAGTCCCAGTTGTGATCATCAGTTAAGAGCTACCTACCTCAAAGGGAATAAGTTCACTATTTTGCAGTTGTGCATCTTGTTTACAGGATTACTAATTTGAGAACCAGCCATCATCTAAGCCTCACAAATCTATATTATGTTGAACACAATTATAATGAATTATTGTGGAGGCCTGGATAAAGAGGGCAAAAAATTGGATGGATTGGAAAGAAACATCTCTGTGCAAACCTTATTTTTTAATAATGAATGATGAATGATCATGTATTCTACCTACTGCCTTTTCTGTGGGAACAGGTGGCTTCATTTTATTCCTATGCAGTTAAAGAGCAGGCAGTTTTCCATAGCAAAGCACCATGACTATGCAGATGTAGATTTGGCAGTGAAAATAGTAGTAACATCGATTGGTAGTCACACTAAATTTCTTGTGTTCCTATAGACTTCTCCTTGAATCTGAAGCCAGACTTAAATCTTTCCTTTGAACAGAAAATTGTTTTGGGCTGAAGCTTGTAGCTATGGAACTTTATTATATTGTCCTTGGCATTCCTCGCCATAGTTTTGGCCATTCACCCACCAGATTAAGATCCTAGCAAATAAATGGTGACAGATTTTCCTGGTTCCACCTGAGAATGTGATAGTGGTTTGCTGAGTTTAATCTGTAATCTATAATAAGGGCTATTTTTCCACCCAAATGGATGAATCTGATCACCTCTGTCTTCAGATAAACCTTGCTAAGGAAGAGAGGCTTAAGCGTGGTTCTCCAAGGCTCAAACAAGGAGCATCTGTTTTCAATATCTCAATATTTCACTGGCTGAAGGGAGATGAGGTTTCTTTCATTGGGAAATCTGTACATCAAGCTGTCCAAAATAATAGCCTGCCATTAAAAAGAGATCAGACTGAGTTGCAGGGGTTACCACTGTAGACATTTACACAAATCTTGTTCTAAGGCTTCAGTTTTGCTTTGCATTAAGAAATTAATGTTTTCAATTTAAGATGTTAGATTATATTGGATTATACTATTCATATTGTTTGGTACTTATATACAGTATGCTGCCTAGAGTCCAGTGAATTAATGAGTCAGTGATGGGATTCAAATTTTACTACCAGTTCTGTGGGCGTGGCTTGGTGTGTGTGGCAGGGGAAGGATACTGTAAAATCTCCATTCCTACCCCAGTCCAGGGGAAGAATACTGTAAAATCCCCATTCTCTCCCCACCCCACTAACCTGTTTTCCAGCTCCATTCTCCTGTGCAGGGCAACAAAAGAAGACCCAGCCGAACAGCTGGGACTCAGGAGGCAGAGAATAGATAGGAATGGGGCCATTCAGAGATGGTATTTGCCGGTTCTCCAAACTACTCAAAATTTCCACTAGCGGTTCTCCAGAACTGATCAGAACCTGCTGAATGCCACCTTTGCCTTCAATCTTTCCTGCACCAGGGTCTTTTCCAATGAGTCCTCTCTTCTCATTTGGTGACCAAAGTATTTGAGCTTCTGCTTTAGGATCTGTCCTTCAAAAAAAACCATTCGGGGTTAATTTCCTTCAGGATTGATTGGTTTGATTTCCTTGTAGTCCAAGGGACTCTCAAAAGTCTTTCCAACACCCCAATTTGAAAGCATCAATTCTTTCGTGGTGCTCAGCCTTCCATACGGTCCAGCTCTCACAGCCATACATTCCTACTGGGAAAATCATAGTTTTGACTAGACGGACCTTTATTGGCAAGATGATGTCTCTGCTTTTTAATAGGCTATCAAGGTTTGCCATAACTTTCTTGCCAAGGAGCAAGCCTTGTCTTTTAACTTTATGGCTGCAGATGCGGAAATGTCTTCGGACAGTGCTGGCTCAATGGCCTTGAAATGGAGATGAGCCCCTCTACCTATAGTCCACTATGATTAATGGAGTAAAATCTGCAGGGTCTCTTTTACCTTTCTTGTCTCCATCATCTCCATGATAAGCACCATCAACTTGAACTCAAGAAAATAAAATCTGTCACTGCTTCCATTTCCTCACCTTCTATTTGCCTTTTGGTCCTTGTTTATTTTCTCTCCTTTTAACCAATATTTTGGTTGTTTTTTCTAGTTGTCTTCCTGGAACCTCTGACTTAATTTTTAAAATTTGCCATTGGTCTCAGATGTAGCATTTCGGGGAAAGCAATGGCTGGGCTGCTGGCCATTGGTGGAACTCCTGCCCGTTAGCGATATTGTTTTAGGTTGCCAGGTTTGGAAAGGAAAACTTGCAGTATGATTTCTTTGCAGTTATCCAATTACATTTTTTTAAAAAAAGCACTGACTGTATTTTTAATTGAAACGTTATAAAAATGGTGGCAACTTGAACAGAGTTATACATGCCACAGTAATAGCTACCAATAGGTGGTAATGCCAGTTTGGTGTTGTAGTTAAAGACACCAGGCTAGAAACCAGGAGACAATGAGTTTTAATCCCCCCTTAGACATGAAGGCAGCTGGGTGAGTTTGGGCTAATCACCCTCTTTCAGCTGACACCTCATAGGGTTGTTGTGGAGGGGAAAATAGAGATGGAACATTAGGTATTGATTTCCTAATGCACAAATGTGATAGGCTGGTTATAGGTGCTCCTGGTCAAATTAATCTTCTAATTAAAAAGGGTTTACATTTGTTGAATTGGCATTTTACTTTATTTCACTCTTGTTCTCGTTCCCAGAGTTTTCCAACTGCTTTGAAAAAGACAGAATGAAATTACTTGATCTCTTTGACTGCATTGCACTATTTTTTCTCTAGATAAATATTATAAAATGCTCGTGCTCGTGTTTTGCAGCACTTTCTTATACACAATTTTTTTTCTCACCCCCAGTCTTTTCTACTTCATCTTATAAATGTGAAGCATTCTTATAAATATTCCCCATTAGTGTTTCTCTATGCCTTTTTGGCACTTTATAATATAATTATCCAGTGAGGCACTAATACCACTCTATAAAGCCTTAGTAAGACCACACCTAGAATACTGCATCCAGTTTTGGTCACCACACTATAAAAATGATGTTGAGACTGTAGAAAGAGTGCAGAGAAGAGCAACCAAGATGATTAGGGGACTGGAGGCTAAAATGTATGACGAACGGCTGCAGGAACTGGGCATGGCTAATCTAGTGAAGGGAAGGACCCGGGGAGACATGATAGCAGTGTTCTAATATTTGAGGGGCTGCCACAGAGAGGAAGGAGGTCAAGTTATTTCCCAATGCACCTGACCAGACAAGGAATAATGGATGGAAACTGAACAAGGAGAGATTCAACCTGGAAATAAGGAGAAATTTTCTGACAGTGAGAGCAATCAACCAATGGAACAGCTTGCCCTCGGAAGTTGTGGGAGTATCATTCCTTGAGACTTTCAGAAAGAGACTGGACTGCCATCTGTCAGAAATGGTGCAGGGTCTCTGCTTGGGTGGAGGACTTGAACACCTACAAGGTCCCTTCCAACTCTGTTAATCAGAATCTGAATCGAATTCTTTTCACAATTCCAAGTGGTTTCCACAGCTTTTTTTCTAAATATGCTGATTTGGCAAATGACTTAAGCAGTATATAAGGGCTATTGCTATTGTCACTCTTTTTTATACTCCTTCCAATTTTTCAGTGGTGTTTTTGTGTTAAGGTGATCAGCCTAGAATCCATTATCCTATCAGTTCCTCTGATCCTGACACTATATCTCTATTTATGCAGCCCCAAACTGCATTGCCTCTTTTGATAGCTACAGAACTTAAAAACAAACAGACCAGATTTTGAGTAGATACCAACCTGTTACGATTATTCTTGGGCCTCCAAATGTCCCAATTCCCTTTTCTGTGGCCTCTCGTTTCCAACTCATTTATTCATGTTACTTAACACATTTTTTCTCCTAGATCATAGTAATTCAAAATGTTTCACAATTTTCTGGAAAACTCTATTCCTTATTCTTACATATCATTTACTGGACTTTAACATGCAACTCTTCCCAAACTATGAGTTCCGTTTTTGTATATTTCAGTAATGGCCTTCATGACACCAGTTCGTACTTTCTGATGCACATCTAATACATATTTCCCCTTTCTATAAGTTACACAACCATATAGCATATCTATTTTTTTCCTTTGCTTTTATTTGTTGATTCATGCCCTTTAGCTTTCTCTCCCTACACTCACTTAAAGTCACAATCTTCCATATGTCATAAATCAGTGGTGGGATTCAAAAACTTTTACTACCGGTTCGGTGGGCGTGGCTTGGTGGGCGTGGCTATGTGACTGGGTGGGTGTGGCTTTTTTGCAGCCCCCACCCATTTTTGGGAGCTTCTTAGCCACCGAGAAGCCCCTGCGGGGTGTTTTTGCTCCCCTAAGGCTCCTCTGGGGCTCGAAGAAAAGGAACAGAGCATGGGAGGAGCATGCAGCACCCCTCCAAGCTCCGTTTTGGGAGCTTCCTAGCCTCAGAAGAGCCTCTGGGGGGCGTTTTTGCCACCCTAAGGATCCTCTGGGGCTCTGGAAGAAAAGGAACAGAGCATGGGAGGGGCAGGCAGCACCTTTCCAAGCTCTATTTTGGGAACTTCCTAGCCTCAGAAGAGCCTCTGGGGGGGCATTCTGGGGCTCTGGAAGGCAAAAAATGGAGGGGGGGGGCTGAGCTCTTCCCTCCATTTTTTGCCTTCCTGGGCCTCAGCAAGGGGAATCCCGGAACAGCTGATCTTATTTACAACTGATTGTCGGGAAGGGGAAAAAAAGAAATACCTTAGGCGAATGTCAGGTAGGCGGGTAAGCGAGCATCGGGCGGGAGGGCGACCCGGTGGGGGGTGTGGCCAGCCAGAACTTACTACCGTTTTGCGACCCATGCCAAATTCTTGCTACTGGTTTGCCTGATCCAGTGCGAACTGGATGAATACCACCACTGGAATGTGTGATCCAATGAAGATCCTTCTTATCACTGTCCATTCATGAATATCCTGATTCTAGTCAATCGTTTGAGTCAGCACAACAGTATTATAAATGGGAGACTGAACAAGGTCATTGTTCACAGTCTATTTTGAGAGTGAGAATACTGTAGTCTCATTTTGCCACCCTAGTCAGCTCGCAATACAAAGATTTTGCAGAAGGGTAGGGATGATTACAGTCCAAAGATGTGAGCTGGAAAATGTTCAGTTTAGCATTTTTGGCAGTTCAGTTTTCAGATTATTGTTTTTAAAGAAGTTAAAAGCTACATTGCAGTTGCATATTTTAATCATTTGTTACCCAACAATAGCAATATTTCTATGCTTGTGTGAGTTCCGTAGGGTTGTGGTGACAGAGAAATATGCTTAATAAGTAAATAAAACATTTTTCTCCCCTAAAACGTTTCTAGTTTCTTTTTATAAATGTAATATTCAGATCTCATTTAGGAGAGTAGATTTAAATATTTTCACATCGGATAATGAAACCTATATAGAGATGTTTCATTACACAAACTATGAAAAAAAAAATCACTACAATACATAGAAATCTCAGAAACAATGGAAGGATTGTTACTGCCACACAGCATCACCTTAGCCTGCAAACCAACTAAAGCCGTCCAAAACCCAGTCTCACTTGTATTGTGTAGGAGGGTACTACTGTTGAGAGGAACATGGTAATTAGTAAAATACTAAGAAAATATTTTGAAAAACTCTTATCTCTGAGACTATGTAGGAGACATCTTCCTATTCTGAACTGACCCAGACTTCTGCATGTTTTCTCCTTCTCTCTCTCATCTTTAAGATAGTATTTTGGTTGGTATCCAAAACCCCCTCATTACTTAGGAGGCCAGAACAACCCCTGGCTTGTGTAGCAAGTGGCAGCTTCTGGAGACTATACAGTTGTCTGTTTGGAGCTTCAATCTGTTTATCTCATACACTATGGAACCTCCAACACTGGAGCAAATCCCGCCAACTTTCAAGGACATTTTGAAGCATTTGGAAAGATATCAGCACAGCTTAAATGTATTTCATATCTTCCCTGCCTAGAGGGATTTTCAGCCTTTGGAATGAACTGTTTTTCAAGTTTGCTTTTTAAGAGAGTTGATTTCAACAGATTTGTTTACTTCCCAACTATAGTTATTGATCTTTATGTCTATTTTCTCAAATCTCATAGTTTTTTTAAAAAAACATTCTGCATCTTTTAACAGTGATTCCAGTGCCTTCCTGGAGTTTATTTTTGACCTTGTTTATGTTAATGATTAAACCCTTTAAACCTCTACCATCTCATGTCCTTCATTTATTGAAAAACAGTATTTTGATTGTTATTACACCCATAGGGTTACAAGTTTTGTGCTGGAAGGACAGACCCATCTTACATGATTTTCCAAAATGGGAAATGTATAGGGGAAATGGGGTACACAGCTGTGTAATTTATTCCCTTGCCCCCAAAGGTATTGCAGAATAATCACTGCTCCCAGTTTAATTTATCAAGATCTGTCTTGCCTCAAGAATCTAATAGATAGAGAAAAAAATGCATAAAAATGTGAAATAACCAGTATCACGGGTAAATGAACATATGACACATCCTGGAGCAAATTACAGTATAAATTCTAGTCACCTTAATAGTTTTGCCTTCCAAAATATTTTCTTCTTCTTCCTTGCTTCAGAAAGATGACTGGCAAATCTATTGTAGCTACATGGCTCATGTCAAAATTGAGATTGCCAGTGATAAGTGGAAAAAACTGTAAAGGAAAGAATGAGAAAGCCTGAGCAAGTCTTTCACCACCTGAAATTGCAAACATGAGAATTCGTGTTCATTTGAAATTTGGGGTTATCATATCCAGAGCATTCAAATAGGCCTATCCACATCTTGTGCTTCAGCCAAGCTTCTAATATCAGTTAATTTTATTTAAGTCATGTTCGGCAGAGGTGTAAATTATAAAATTCAAACCGTGAAGCTGCAGTACACAGGATAGGAATTACAGTTTAATAGATGCAAATTGGGATTTCCTCAGTGGTTTTCAAGTCGAGATCATGTCCAGGTAGAAACCTAAATATACCTAAATACATTTTTTTTTATGCTTGACTATTTCTCCAAAATCACCACTTTCTCCTTTGAATAATTAATTTAAGTGCTTGTCAATGCCAAATATATCTGAATAGCAGCTGCTGCAAAACAGCAAGTGTTTCTTTTGCTTAGGGTCCCTTTTTGAATTATCACGCAATTAGAAATCTTAGCTGATATAATTAATTAGCAGAGTTTATAGATGTTTCAGAGGGAATAGTAATTTTGTATTCTGAAAACAGTGATAATTTCCAATTTAAATCAGTTGGGTGAGTGATAGAGTTGATAGATTATAGGGCTTATCTTTAATGTACTTCACAATATCCAGGGGACTGGATGGAGAAAACGTCTGACTCTATATTCTTCCTAAATCTACACCTGTCAAAAACCCGCTATTGCAGAAATTGCTACAGGATGCTTGATAGGTGATTTTCTATCTTTTGCTTAAAAGTCTCCAAGGTGAACCTGCCATCTTGATAGCCTTCCATTCTCAAATAACCCATATTATTCAGAAATGTCTCTAATAATATATAGGAAATTCCATTGCCAAAGAAATATATGGCTACATTCCTACATTTGTAGGCCATTTATGCATAATCTTTGTGGTCAGAGGTTTCATAAGGAGATGGTGTTCCTTGCATATTGAATGCAGGGATCAATTGCACTTGAGTGCTGACTCCTGTATTTCTTGGCAAGTGGAATCATCATAGTCAGCTGTTTGCCTTTGGTGACATGTTACTGGAAAGAGGAAGGAGGTAATAGGGAAACATCTGGATGTTCACTCATACTTGGTGCAACTGAAAATGTTGATGTGACATAAAAAGGGAACTTTTATGGCACATTATTGTATGGCCATTGCATCCATTGGTGGCTGGATATTTGAAGAGCGGTTTGGAAAAAACAAAACCGAGAGAGAGAGAAAGAGAACAGGGATGCCATCTCGTACAAGAAGTATTAGTCATTTATTTATTTTATTTATTTATTTATTCGTACTTCTATACCGCTCCCTCTCCCAAAAAGGGACTCAAGGCGGTGTACACTCAACAAACAAGATAATACAGAAAACAGAAGCGAAAACAGGTAAATAATCAAGATGGCCAAGAATCACCCCTATAAATTTCCAAAATATAAACCCCAATGATCTTATTTGGCTAGACCGGCTTGTTTGAACAGCAAGGTCTTAACTGCGCGCCGGAAGGTTAGGATGTCTGACATGGCTCGTATATCCAGGGGGAGACAATTCCAGAGGGATGGGGCTCCCACAGAGAAAGCGCGTAGTCTCGGAGCTGCTAGACGACAGCGATCCAGTGGTGGTACCCCGAGCAAGGCAACTCTGTGGGAGCGTACTGGGCGGCGGGAGGTTGTTGGTGGCAGCAGGCGATCCCGTAAGTATCCAGGTCCCGAGCCATGGAGCACTTTGAAAACTGTAAGTACCATTACTAAGTGTCTCAATCAGCTCAAGGTTCTTTGTAGATGATACTAACTTGAATATATCTAGGAATTGCCCCTTCTTTGTGCTGATATGTTGAAATACAAACACCCACACAGGCTGTTCATCTACAGCCAAAGATTGATTGATTATATCTTATGCCAATGGAAAAATTTCTGCATAGTAACTTCAGTGGTGGGATTCACAGTTTTTACTACTGGTTCTGTGGGCGTGGCTTGGTGGGCATGGTGTGGCTTGGTGGACATGGCGGGGAAGAATACTGCAAAATCCCATTCCCTCCCCACCCCACTAAAACCTATTTCCAGCTCCATTCTCCTGTGCAGGGCAACAAAAGAAGACCCAGCTGATCAGCTGGGGCTCAGGAGGCAGAGAATAAATGAGGGTGGGGCCAGAGGTAGTATTTGCCGGTTCTCCGAACTACTCAAAATTTCCACTACCGGTTCTCCAGAACTGGTCAGAACCTGCTGAATCCCACCTCTGACTAACCTCATTTGTTTGGTTCTCACTTTTCACTTACCTGTTTCTGTTTAGCTATACTCTATGGTGAGGACCTGCATTTTCCTTGCACATAAAGCCACTGTACTTCCTTCAGATTTCTCCTGAAGACTCAGTTAACATCAATTCTCTTATGAATTTCCATCTTACCTTAAACAGCGTTTTCACTAGCCCGTGGCAGTTTCTAAACTAATCCTGAAAATCTCATTAATCTTTTGTCTGCTTTGCATTTCTCTGCATAAATTAGATTGCCATAAGCCAGTTCACTGCTAAAGGAACAATGGCATCACTTCTATGATCTGTGCAATACTCACTATTAGGATTGATCCTGCCATAAGGCTCAATAAGACCAGCATGTTGGACATTACAATGCACCTTTTGGTCACATCAATTGTTATGAATTTATTATTACTATATTTTTACTCCTTCCCGTAATGCTTTTTTCCTCCTCTGTACTATGATGATCTGCAAACACATTTTATTATGCAGAGGTACCTTTGAGAACATGTTTGAAAATGGGTGATGATAATGATTTGGGAAAATGATTCAGGGAACGTATTTATCAGAGTTCCAATTTCTCCAATTCAAATCCTGACTGCCTAGATTTTCTTTACTTCTCTTATTCACTCATAAAGTATGGTTGGGCTTTTTGTCCATAGGTGCCTTGGCAGGCCATTTGTCGTTTGGGCTCACATATGTTTATTCACAAATAGATTCAGCTGTGGCCTTGATCTTTTTACAAGAAAAGATGTATATACGCCATTGTGTATGAAAGGGCAAGGGAGGACAGGAGGAAGACAGAATAATGATGGTGAAGAGAAGAATATTCAGCATAATTGCATTTTGATGCATTTCTTTGGTATTTCATTATGCTAAATGTGAGGTCCACATCTACATGGTTGTAATTATCTGCCTTCTGAGATTTTGTTCCCAAAGACATTGTCATTTTTCCTTTAACACAAGGCGTGTATGCATATATATTCACAGCATTCTGTTTTGGTCTTATTGTTCTGTAGATACTTAATATTCAGGAGGCCCCTTTTCCAAATTTGCTGGGGTTTCTCCCCCCCCCCCCCTTGCAGCCTAAAAGATAGCAGTATTTGGAAATGGCTTCATGTACCCACCATTGACTGCCATCTAGTGTTTATTTTGTCTTTTTCTCTCTTAACTCATTTTTGACACACATACCCATCTTTGAATGTGCTCCTAAATTTTAGTCATAGAGAGAGGAGGGATAGCTACTTTTAATTTTTCCCTGGCTGTTGGCTATAGCAATTTCATTTTAATTCTCGCTTATGAAAGCTGGATGGCTTGTCTTCTGGAGCGGATCAACCAAAAACTCCTGTTCTACTTTTCTTTCTTCTCTGACTACTTTCCCAGCCAACTCCCAAACGCTATGACTTGATACATCTGCCGATAATGAAATTTGTGGAGCTTCCTCCCCAATAGATGAGTTCAGGATTGCAGCCTATAGAACGTTGGTCTCAGAGTAAGGTTGTAATCTCAACAGCCAGAAACAAAATCGCATTGGATTCAATAGGACTTCTTTCCAGCTGAACATATGATTTGGATATTGCTTAGTTTTTTAAAACTATAAAGGTATAAGGGCAAGTTTATTATAAGGACTGCATACCCAACTACAGACAAGCTTTTAAAAAATCAGCATATAACTTGCTTTCTCTGCATATAAAGAGTATTTGCATATTAAATATGAAAATTGCTTTAGCAAAATGCAGTTTAATCTATTTCTTCAACAGCTGAAGGAGGCTAGAAATAAACATTTTTCCCCCTTCCAAAGCCTTAGCTCTACCACCTGAGTGGATAATTCCCTGATAATTCCCTGACTTCCGTGAAGCTTCATACAAAGCAGCTCTGTCCCAGTAGTAATTAAAAAAACACAAATACACAAGCATATTATTTAAGCAGCCACCCTGCTGCCTCCAGATATTTTGGCATACGGATCCTAGAATTCCCAGCCAGCATAAATCTTGGCCACAGTCCCTGGAAGTTGTAAGGCCAACCCATCTAAGGAACATGACATTGGAAAAATCTGATTTAAAAGTACTGGTTGGAAGAAAATTCTTGCCTTGGCAACACTTGGGAAAGATGCATATGCTCCAAATATGACTTGAAGAATCATGATCCACTAGTAGAAAGAATAGCTTTTAAGTGAGTTCTTCTTTTCAGCTGTGTCCTATATCTGCATTTAATCAAAAGATCCAACCGAGTATAGAATTCCAATTCACACAGGGTTGCAGCCCAGCAGTGCCTTTTATATGTATTTACATAGAAATGCATGGGACTTTTTTGTTTTTCTGTATTTAATTGAAGACTTTCCAATCCAGAGATTTCACGGGTGGTTTAATTAAAGCCTGGGTATTGTAAAAGTCACACAATTTACCTCATGATTTTCACATTTGAGGCAAAACGGAAGTTCTTCCCAGTGTGTGTGAAATAACACCGTTCAGAATAGAATTCTGCTTTTGTATTATAAAGTGGGAAGCTGTTGCCTTGTAGAATTGTACAGATTTTCTTTCTTTATAGGTGGATGCTAACCCATATCCCAGTTTCTGTTTTTATTTTAAATGTTTGCATGCTTGATGGTTTGTGCACACACACACACACACACACACACACACACACACAGACCAAGGAGTGAGGTGAAAACTACTGTAGCAGTTAGGCCTGAAAACAGTTGAGAATGAATGTGTTACCGTATGTATAAATGCAGCAGGGGGGAGGGGCCATTAAGCATTACTGCTGCTTTTAGGAACAAATGCACCTATTTGATAAAAGTTTGGAGAAAAGCAGAATTCAGAGTTCTAGCAGATGGAGAAGAAGCAAAGCCTAGGCAAGAACCCACTGCCTGTATATCTTCATTTGTGAGAGTGTTTTTTTTAAATTATTTAACTTATATAACACTTTCGATTCTTTAATTTTAGTGGGGTGGTATTTTGCGGGGGGAGAGGGGGCTTTAATCTGAAAAAAGGGAGAGAAACACAGAAATAAGAAGTAAAAAGTGGAGTTGCACATGTATCACTGTTGCCTATAGAAAATAAAACAGCTTTGGTTTGGAACTACTCATTGGACTTTGTCCGCACCAAGATATTATCCATTCTCATTACATCTATTCAGAGATAACTTACTGTATGTTTGTATTTTTATTTACTTTGATTTGTCAATCACTTACAAGATAATAGGTATAAGTATATACATAGTTATAAATACATGAAATGGATGCATATAAGAAAAATAAAAGAAACAATAGGACAGGGACGGTAGGCATGTTGTTGCGCTTATGCACGCCCCCTACAGACCTCTTAGGAAAGGGGTGAGGTCAATAGTAGACAGTCTAAGGTTAAAGTTTTTGGGGTTTGGGGAAGAAACCAGAGTCAGGTAGAGTATTCCAGAAATTGACCACTCTGTTGCTGAAGTCGTATTTCCTACAATCAAGTTTGGTGCAGTTTATTTATTTATTTATTTATTTATTTAACTTTTATACCGCCCTTCTCCCTAGGGACTCAGGGCGGTGTACAGCCAATCTAAAACCCCAACAATACAAAAGTTAAGAAAAGGATTAAATTAGATTAGGCCGAATAAAAAGCCCACCCCACCCCCTTAAAACCCCCTAATTAAAATTAATGGAGACACATTAAAACCCCCTCTCAGCCCAGGCCGGCCTGCTCGAAAAGCCAGGTCTTCAGCGCGCGCCTGAAGGACCTCAGGTCCATGCCGGTACGCAGTTCCGGTGGCAGAGTATTCCAGAGGGCAGGGGCCGCCACAGAGAAGGCCCTACCCCTTGGGACCGCCAGGCGGCACATGGTAGCCGACGGAACCCGGAGAAGGCCTTCCCTGTGTGCTCGCACTGGTCTGCTGGAGATCACCGGTAGGATGCGGTCCTGTAGGTAACCTGGTCCAATGCCATGGATCGCCCTAAAGGTCAGAACCAGAACCTTAAAGCGAACCCGGAAAGCCACTGGCAGCCAATGCAGCTCGCGCAGGAGAGGCGTCACGTGGGCGCTACGTGACGCCCCCATGATCACCCGCGCGGCCGCATTCTGAACCAGTTGGAGTCTCCGGATGCTCCCCGCAGGGAGCCCCATGTAGAGGGCATTACACACAGTTAACCTTGACTTTGTATCTATTGTGTGCTCTTGTGTTGTTATGGTTGAAGCTGAAGTATTCATTGACAGGTAAGTCATTGCAATGTATGATTTTATATATCATACTTAGATCAGACTGAAGACTGCATAATTCAAGGTTTTCTAGGTCTAGAATTTCAAGTCTGGTGGCATAAGGTATTCTATAATGAGTAGAGGAGTGGAGAACTCTTCTTGTGAAATATTTCTGGACTTTCTCAACTGTGCTAGTATCAGATGCGTAATGTGGGTTCCAGACTGAAGAGCTGTATTCGAGTATTGGTCTAGCAAATGTTTTGTATGCTCTAGTTAGTAGTGTGATATTACCAGAGAAAAAGCTACATAGGATTAGGTTAACAACTCTTAATGCCTTTTTGGCTATGAAGTTACAGTGGGCTCTAGCACTTATATCATTAGAGATGAGTATTCCAAGGTCCTTTACAGAGCTTGGATCATCAGCAAGTTCTTGACTATTCAGCTTGTATTTTATTTTCTGATTTTTTTTTGCCAATATGTAAGACAGAGCATTTATTTGTTGAGATTTGAAGTTGCCATTTGTTTGACCATTCTGATACATAGTCAAGATGCAGACACATATTTTCTGCATGTATATAATGGCAATCTCTAGCAGTCAGATATGTGTATTTGTATGTTTTATAAATGATAAAGCTAGTTATATAATGCAATTGCTAATCCCCCTTATGCATCTCCTTTACTTTTCATTTATGTTGAAAGAGCCCCTCATGTCTCTTCTCCTTGCCTTCTAGGAAACTGTTCTTCACTGACTATGGACAGATACCAAAGGTAGAACGCTGTGATATGGATGGGCAGAACCGTACAAAGCTCGTTGACACCAAAATTGTCTTCCCCCATGGAATCACCTTGGACTTGGTCAATCGGCTTGTTTATTGGGCTGATGCTTACCTCGACTACATTGAAGTGGTGGACTATGAAGGAAAAAATCGCCACACAATCATCCAGGGTATTTTGGTGAGTACAACTGGGATCAGGGGACATGGCTCTTGTAGAACATGGATCTTGTGAAATATGCTCTTATGTCCAGCTGTTGAGCCACCCGATACAATCTTTATATTTTGAATCATCATTGGCAGGGTTTCAAGTTGTATTGAGTATGCAGTCCCAATGCCTTGGCATAACTGTAGCCTGATGAGCAGGATTCTGAAGAAATAGACATAAAATGAGAGAGGTGTTTTCCAGATGTTTTATCATATGGCTCTCACAGTCCCTCAGTCCATTATCATGCTGCTGCCTTAATTTGATGGGGATGGTTCAAAGCTAATGGACCAAGATTGTTAGTCTTCATATTTGGGCTACAGGCATTAAGGAGCTTATAAGTTGTTTGTATAGTGAGAACAATCAGTGGAACGATTTGCTTCCAGAATTTGAGGGTGGTCCAATACTGAAGTTTAAGAAGAAATTGAACAACCATTTGTCTGAAATGGTATAAGATTTCCTGTTTGAGTAGGGAGTTGGACTACAAGACCTCCAAGGTCCCTTCTGTTATTCTGTTACTCAATAGGTATCTCTTCTCTTATACACTGTTAGGAAAACCTAATTAAAGATTAATTTAGAGTTCTTGTTTGGCAACAAAGTTCCATTTTTTGTCGTATCTGTCTCAGAGGATTGTGGAATGATGGGAGCTTGTGACATAGTGATTATAAATAATGTAGAGAATCAATACCATATAATTTGAAAAGACTACCTAGTACTTCTTCCTTTAAAAAAAAAATCTGAATTGTAATGTTTTGAAGCAAAGGAAAACAGTTCTTCAGTTCTACCCATTAGCCTCCTCAGTTTTTGTAAAACCACACTTGTTGTTTGTAGATAGAGCATCTCTACGGCTTGACTGTTTTTGAGAACTACCTGTATGCCACCAATTCTGACAATGCCAACACTCAGCAGAAAACTAGCGTCATCCGGGTCAATCGTTTCAACAGTAGTGACTTCCAAGTGGTAACACGAGTGGATAAAGGTGGAGCTCTACATGTCTATCACCAGCGACGGCAACCCAAAGGTAGATAAGGGAAATCCATAATGTCTGGGGATAAGGGAAAAACTGTAATGGGGTTTGTTTGGTTAGCTGCTTGTATAATGTTTCTGTTCGACTTTCGAAGTCTCTTTCATCACTGAGCTCTGTGAAAGGACATAAAACGGGGCTTTTTTCAAGCAAATGGTCAGGAAAATACAGCTATGTATACATATATGTCTATTTTCCCACAGGCGTATTTAGCAGAATGATATTCATAATTAAAGTCATCCACCAGAATATATGAATATAGACTCCATTTAGACATTTTTGCACCGAATCTAGGAGAGCATCAGAAGGCTTTGTCCATTATTTGCAATTCATTGATGGTTACTGTGTCAGCTTTTTTATTCCAGTTGTTTTCAGTATGGCTTTATGTAGGATAACCAGTTTTCAGGTCATATCCTTGCTCCCTTAGTATGACCGAGATGGCCTCAGCCGTTTCTTTCCCATATTCTGTTTTCATTCATATCTGTCAGTTACTATACTTTTAATGTCCCAAGAAGCTGTATAGACATTCCAGATATGTGTTAAGGTCATGCTGTGGAGGAAAGTGATTGACTGCCAATGTGTAGCAGAATGGCTGATGGGTCACCCCTAGATGTGGTTGATCTAAGGCCGTAATAGTTTAGAGAAGTCTTTATCACGCTGCTTTTCTGATGCTCTGGACCTCACTTCTGTTTTTATGGAAGCTCTGTTATATATGGTATGTTGATCTGAGTAAAACTACTGTATGAGACTTTTTTCTATGACAGTTTTAGAACAGCTGTTCTGCAATATGTACTTCTTTATAGGCAGATGGCTATAATTAAGGATCTCTTTATGTCCATTCAAAATTTTCCTCTAAAGCAGTGGGATTGCCTAGAATTATAAACCAAAATATGTTGGGAGGATTATCTATAATAATTTTATTTTTTTTAAAAAATGATAGTTTTAATGGTTAATGCCATCTTAAGATATGTGGTGATTGGAGCCATTATTGTACATTCTTGTTCCCGTTTATTTATGTGGTCATTTAATTTCTATAACTGCCCAACTCTAACAAGTGGCCCTGTTATATAGCGTGGTCATCTAAATCATCCATCTTCACGGCTTCTGTGGTTGTTCCAAGCTGTTACAGAAGATATGCTGCTATGACCTTAAAAAGGAATTCAATTATATAATACCAAAGCTCCAAAGCCAATTTTTTGGCTTTGGAAATATAGCTTCAGGATAAAACTGCAACGTTTTAATGATGTTAGCTAATTGACAGATGGATTTTGTTAAAAACACTTGGTTGTGTTGAAGATTTTAAGAATGAGTTTAATGTTCATGAAGACTCATGTTACAGTAAGCCTGCAGTCTTAAACATCTTTATTGTTAGATTTTCTCTGTCTAATTTAGGTGTTGCCAATATCATTCTGACTCTTGGTAGCTTCAGACACATAATATAATTCAGATTGTCCAGACAGTTTACTCCGTATTCGGGAATTTGCTTCATGGTGGATAGCAATAGCAATGGCACTTAGACTTATATACTGTTTCACAGTGCTTTGCAGCCCTCTCTAAGCGGTTTACAAAGTCAGCACATTGCCCCCATTTTGGGTCCTCGTTTTACTGACCTCGGCAACTTTTTGGAACCAAATCGTTGGAATTGGAAATTTCAACTGTCAGACCATTGCAAGAATTATCTAACAATATTCTAACAACCCCTCTTCCAGGTATTTAAGTTTGAGGAACATATTTATTGCAGGTGAATCAAGATAATTTCTTCAGCCTAGTAGGTTAATCAAAGAATATGATTGCACATCAAAAATATATGGAAGCTGATATGTGCAAATATCCTTTTTTCTACATGATGTGAGACTTAGTACCAAGGAATTTATTCATGTTTTTCCATGAATTTTCCCTTTCAGATTATGATTAAGAAAGTGGGGAACAAAGCAGGAATTTCTGGCCCCAATACCTCTACTGCCACAAAATCCCATGTGGCTTTAGTTCACTCATATTCTTTCATACTTAGTGGTACCGATATATGCAGTATGGCAATAATCATGTTTACCTATACAAACACTTTGAATGTCAGAAAGCAAATGCATTTTAAAAACACTTACATACCAAATTTGCACCATAATTGTGCAGTTATTACTTTCTTTGTTTAGGAGAAAAAAATGTACTACATTTCTACTATGTATCCAATCCTTAGTGCCAGAAGCCCAGTTTTCATCTTTAATACTTTGTTGTAAGTTCTAGAGATAATTTATCTGCCTGGAACAGTATATTGAATCACTTACAATCTTTATTCATCTATACTTTGGTTTGTAACTTCTAATCAGGGGATTCTTAGAGACTCAAATACCTCTCTTAGAGCAGGTTTTTGTTTTATTGTAAAAGAGAGTTCTCAGTACTTAGTGATATAATAAGTGATTGTTCCATGACACAAGTTCTTTCCTTCATGGACACTGTGTCAGTGCTTCGGTTATTGCTTGAAGTGTCAAATTCTTTTTAATTATCTACTTTGTGGTCCCAGAGGCATCTTGGTTAAGATTGTTAATGATGTCTAAGGATAATATTTTATTGTCCTGTAATCTGCAGTGATATCATTTGACTGTTAATCATACGCTGCATAGAATTTCTTCAGTTTGAAGCAATAGATATATTTTATAAATAATCAACCTGCAAAATGGTGTGTGACTATAATTAGCTGGTTTCTCAATGTTCTCTAGAAACACAAAAAGAAAAGTTCAAGTCTCTTTTAATAAAGTTCACACCCATGTTCCATCAGTTGGGGGGTTGGACTGATGTTTCATTTGTTGAGTAGATAGTAAATATTTTCTGAAATAAATTCTGTCATTTGGGTCAGAGGGATTAACCATTGGTTAATAACCATTGGTTTTCTACTATTTCACACCATCTCAATCTGTTAGGTATCCTTCTCTGATATTCTCAAATATGCCAAGAAGGGTGACTAGATAATAATCATATTGTAGATCTCCCCTAAAATAAAAACAATAAAATGATGTGGAATTAACTTTAAGCAATACCAGTAAAAACATCTACTGATCATCAATACAAATTCAACCTAGAAGAATGATGTTGATGAATCTCAAAACCTCTTTCTAGAAGAGTGTGTTGGTGTTTCTCTTCTTGCAATCCTTGAAGAAGGCATACTTACATTTATACTAACTGGATTAGGCCATTTGTTGGCTTCAACCCTCTTCATACTGGTTGACGCTAGACTAAATCACTTCATTCTTAAACTTTATTTTTGTAATCCCAGCTGCAAAGAAGGACATTAAACCACAAGGAACAGGGCACGTGTTCCAATTTCTTTAAAACGCCTATGATATTGAAAATACAAATAAAGCTGAAATTCAGCTTGCTTCATGCCTTATGAGAATTTTATCATAACCCTTAAATGTTGGCATGGCTGCACACTCTGTGGTACTTCTAGCACTACTTCTAGAAAAAGAGAAAGTTCGAGAAGGATCAAATATATTGTATAATCTATACCAGACCTGCCTGTGCATTTTAGGACCCAGGGGCTATAGCTGGCCTTTTGTCCCTGTCAGGTCTGTGACAGTGGCAGCCAGGTTCTCATGTGGACCCTCAAAAAAAATAATTGCCCGCTCTTCTCCTATTCTACATAATATTCTATGATATTAATATTCAATAATCTATATTCTATTACTATTACCTCTACATTGTGCAATATACTTTTACTAGTATGCATCAACATTTCTTTCTTAAGCCTATTCTGTCCTAAGTCCCCTCTCTGAAATTCTTCTTCTTTTTCGAACAGTGGTCAATATGTTGAGTCTTTTTTACATTGTGTTTTGTCCTACTGGACTTTACTCTTTTGGACCATCCACTGCCTCTGAAGGGAAAACACCTTCTTTCTTTTGACTGCTGTGCTCCATTTGCTCATGGCTGCAGAGCTCCAAAACAGGCATCTCCTCCGACACCTGTGTCAGAACTGCTGCTTTATTGGCAACTCTGCTATGCTGACACTGGGGGAAAAATGGCTAAGTTGGGAGGGAAAGAAGGCAGCACAAATGCCTGCGATTTTCTCAAACAGCCTGCTTTTCCACACACACCCCTCCCCCCGCCCCCAAATTATTCATCCTAAAATCCTAAACAGTTTAAGCTTGCTGACTTTTTAATTGCACGTTTATTTGCTGGCTGTTTTGTTCACAGTTTCTAAACACTGAGCTTATGGTTTATGTAAACTTGTACAAATATTTCCAATGTATTAAAAATAAATAAGTCCCAAGAAACATCCTACTTGCTCAGGCCAATATTTGCCCTGCCTTTCCTTTAGATTCTTTTTCCCCACCAGAACAATTAATATGATTTTTCTTTGCTCTGGAATATCAGGTAGATGTATGCTGGGTAGATATTTCAGCAACTTGTAAGCCTTTTAGTTAACAAGAAGGTGATGTTGCGATTATTACTCACCTTGAAATCAGGAACTCAAGAATTATTTATGAACAATGTGCATTATTTGAATTGAGAGCCAGTTTGGTTTAGTGGTTAAAGAATCAGGCTAGAAACCGGGAGACCTATGAATTGTATTCTTGCCTTTGGCATAAAGCCAGGTGGGTGACTTTGAGTCTCAGCCCTAGGAAGCAGCAAGGCAAACCACTTCCAAAAAACCTTGCCAAGCAAACAGTTGCTAGGAGTCAACACTGACTTGAAGACACTAAATAAATAAAACATAGTATGAATAGATGTATAAATTAAAATGCACACAGCTGTTGACTTTGTATCTCCAACAATTCAGCTCTAGGCATTAATTCTCTACTATTGCGTAATTATGGTATAACCATGAAGGATGTCTCTACATGTCCCTGTTGCTCATTGTCAATCTTAAATATCATAACAGAATAAAACTGAAATAAATACCTGTTGACATGAACTGACTGGGAATCCTTTGTTATTAGTGAGGAGTCATGCCTGTGAAGTGGACCAGTTTGGAAAACCAGGTGGCTGTTCTGACATCTGTCTCCTTGGAAACAGTCACAAGACGAGGACCTGCCGGTGCCGTTCAGGATTCAGCCTTGGCAGTGATGGGAAGTCCTGCAAAAGTAAGTTGCACATTGTGAGTGAGAGTGTGCTATGGTTGGGAGACAGCTGAGCTGAAGAGAAATCTGTCTTAATCTCTCAGTTTGAGTGGGAAATTTTCCTTGCTTTAAATTGTCATCAAAGCAGAAAGAAAGAAGGAAGGAAGGGAGGGAGGGAGGGAGAGAGAGAGAGAGAGAGAGAGAGAGAGAGAGAGAGAGAGAGAAAGAAAGAAAGAAAGAAAGAAAGAAAGAAAGAAAGAAAGAAAGAAAGAAAGAAAGAAAGAAAGAAAGAAAGAAAGAAAGAAAGAAAGAAAGAAAGAAAATAAATTTTAATGTCTTGGGAAAGAGTGTAAAATGATCCCAGCTAAAAGATATCTTAAAATATTATCTGAATTACTAAGGGTATTTTGCAAACATAGTTGTTATCATCAGCAGACAGAGATGAGAGTTATGTTACTTGATCGGTCCTCTTCAGCCAGGTTCACACCTCTATTTTTCAGTGCAGAAAAGGGACAGAAGAAACCAGTGAGAAGTGGCTGTAGAAGGAAGAGCTGGAGTTGATAGAAACAAGAAGGGAGGGATTTTCTCAACAAAGGGTTGGGGAGCGGAGAAGAGTAGAGATTGAAACAAAAAGAAAACATAATACTGAAAATTCATGCACTTCAGAGGAGACTTAATTTGAGGGGCCCTTTATTGATTTGCAGAAGGAAAATTACAGCCACAAGCTATAAATAAGACCCTGTACAGGAGTGTTTTCATGAAGGCCTATTCATTAAAAACTTGAATTCAGATACCACTGGAGAGGTAATAACAATTTCTACCACAGCAGTAATGTCTTCCCCACTTCACCCCCCCCCCCCAAATCAATCCAATATAAATTGAGAGACAATTTGGGAAGATTGAATATATAAAAATTTATATTCTCTTCCCCCACCCTTCCCCCAAACCATGATCAAAACAGCAAAGCAAAGGCAAAGAATAGGGTGCTAGCTGTTCTGGCCATTAGTATATTAAAATTTGATGTTTTGACTTGGTTCAAATATTCCTTTTTAATCAATCTAAAGTTTTTAATAAATTTCAGATTTCAAAAATACATGTGCATGATTCTAGTTCTCTACTCAGTTCGGGGTATTTTTCATACAAAGGACTTATAATTGTTAATTTTTGGCTGTGCCAATCTAGCTGCACAGTAGCCCCAATCTCCATGAAGTTGTTGTAAATGGTGAGTTTTTGTTCAAACAAATAATTGGGCAAAGCTGTATTTCTTACTTAGTGTTGCTGTAGACATTTCCAAAATCACTGGAAATATAACCATGTCTATCGCCCTGTTGATCCCACCTGACTTTCTTCTTTTGCTCATAACAATTCTCAAAATGTAACTAGAGCATTCCAAATATTGCAGTCAAGAGTATTTAATTCCAACTGAGGATATGACTTTATACATCATGCCAAATTACTCTCTATGTCTCGAGTTTAAATGATAATAATATTCTTGCTGTTACAATTATTTTAATGTGAGCAACAACAGAATCCCAGGAAACAATAGCTAGAATGCCTGGTGAATAAGGTGAATTGCAGTCTATTAACTTGGCAATAAAATGTGTCAGAAGCTGAAACAAAAAAATATCAACTAAGGGTGTTAACTGTTTTGGGGCTTAGCATATAGGAAACACTACCTTTTTATTTATTGTCTATGTTTTCCAGAACTGATTATCTGAATTCCTTTTTTAAAAAATGAATATCAATTTGCCAATGTAGTACAGATAGTCCTTGAATTTTGACCACAATTGAGCCCAAAATTTCTGTTGCTAAGCGAGACAACTGTTAAGTGAGTTTTGACCCATTTTATAACCATTTTTGCCACAGTTATTAAATGAATCGCTGCAGTTGTTAAGTTAGTAACACAGTTGTAAATCTGGCTTCCCCACTGACTTTGCTGTCAGAAGGTAGCAAAAGATGATCACATGACCCTGGGATGCTGCCACCATCATAAATGTGAATCAGTTGCCAAGTGTCTGAGTTTTCATCAGATGACCATGGGGGTACTGCAAAACAGTTGTGTGAAAAATGACCATAAGTCTCTTTTTTCAGTGCAGTTGTAACTTTGAATGGTCACTAAACGAAAGTTGCAAGTTGAGGATTACCTGTAGTTCTCTCTGAAAGGGGAAGGGTAACTATATCTGCCAGCATCTCTTTTTGTTTTGCTTAGTTGTCATATTGCTTTCTGCAGCCTCCAGATTCAGAGATAGTACTGTACTACTGAATATCAGTGTGTGAGAGAAAAAGGAGGAGGAGGCCTCCATTTCCTCATGTCCAGATTGAAAACCTGATTTCTGTTGGACAGAGGAGTTTGAAGTAGAATGTCTCAAGAAGGCTTCTTGCGTGGCTTGTCCTCTTGTCCTCTTGTCATTGTTATTCTTTTTATGGGTTATCTTCTAGTGGTTCTTTTTCTTTTATATTTATCATTGTGACATCTTGCTTTTTTTGAGAGAGAGAGAGTTCGGATAGAAATCAAAAGTAACCACCTCCTCCTCTTCCTCCTCCTTCCTCCCTCCTCCCTCCTCTCTTTATCTTCCAGAGCCAGAACATGAGCTTTTCCTTGTCTATGGCAAAGGTCGACCAGGCATCATTCGTGGAATGGACATGGGAGCCAAAGTGCCTGATGAACACATGATCCCCATTGAAAACTTGATGAACCCCAGAGCCCTTGATTTCCATGCAGAGACCGGCTTCATTTACTTCGCTGACACTACCAGCTACCTGATTGGACGGCAGAAAATTGATGGGACAGATAGGGAAACAATTCTGAAAGACGGTACGTGTGCAAAGTTTTAGAATGGAGGGAATGGTGTTTGATATGTAAATTGGGATTTGGGGATATAACTTTTATTCTGAATATAAGCCGGTCACTATGTACCAGAAAGAATTGCATTGTATGGCTTCAACTATTTTTTCTAAATGCTTCTTAGATTCCTTGTAATGTTTGCAGGTACAAATCTAAAGACTGATTTCTGCCACTGAATCTCTGATCTTTTAAAACAGATAATAAGGTGGTATGAGTGTGTCTGTCATGCCTTGTCAATTTCAGTAGCGATCGTATAACAAAGCACGTAGCTCTGCTTGTATTATCGTGTTGCGTTCAACTTTCAGTGGCACAACCTCATCTGCCTGGCTTGATCATGTACAGCACGTTTCTCACTTTATCTTCTTCCAGGCATTCATAACGTAGAAGGCATTGCTGTGGACTGGATGGGGAACAATCTCTACTGGACTGATGATGGACCCAAGAAAACCATCAGCGTTGCCCGGCTGGAAAAAGCTGCTCAGACCAGGAAGACACTCATTGAAGAAAGGATGATTCACCCACGAGCCATTGTGGTGGATCCCTTGAATGGGTGGGTCTCTGCTGGCTGCGGATCCTAAGGGGATCAGGGAAATGGAGCAGAATATGTCTACAAAAAAAAGTGCATTCTAGAGATGTCAAGCAAACCTCCAGCAAGCAAGGCATCTATTATGCAGATTTCCGTTGCTTTTACTTTCCAGCTTTCTAATATTCATGTATGACATTTTTATCCTCATTCTTCCTCTAATGGAATTCTGTCTCCAGCGGTTTCCATATTGCTGTAATCTTTATAATTTACACTTTTATGTGTGCCTTAACATAAGCTTGGAAAAGGTCTAAATCATTCAATTATATGACTGTACAGGCAGTACATAACAGTGACAAGAAAAATGGGGCAGAAGACAGGAGAGTAATTTAGGACCACATTACTACATTATGCTGGGAAGTCCATGCTTGATCTCCCATAACTATTTTCTTTATAATTAAATGCATCTGTGGAAGATTGCTAAATGGGCATGCATGTTTTTCTGATGTAAATCTCCCCTTGTCAAAAAAGAAAAAAAATCCATCTCTTATAGCAAGCAGGCAAGGTTGGGGCTGTGTAGATCTCAAATCTCATGGGAAACAACCTGTTATTATAGCTCTTTCAGGAAATTCTTTTTAAAAAAAAATCTTATTAAAGTTTACAAATACAAAGATTAAAAACTGATACAAAAAATAAAGAAAAGAAAAAGAGAAGTTGAAAGAGAGAAAAAACAATTAAAGAAATTATATATATTATAACGTGTGTGCGTGTGTATGTGATTTCTCTCTTCCTCCAAGACAAGAATAAATAATTTAGTATTTCATCCCTTAATAATCAAACTATACATTCTCATCATTCAGTCAAAATTAGCAAATTCTAAACCCATCTTTATAGTATTAGACAATCTTGTGATTTCTGAGTGTATAGTTCCCAAACAGCCTTAATTCCTTCTATAATCAAATAGTGTTGCTCCACTGTAATATTGAGCCCCTTCTTTAATTGTAATCCTTAGTTCTCTCTGGTTAGTTTTCAAAGTCCCCTCTTACTGTATGTTTATTTTCCAATCAGAAAAACTTTCCCATGAGAGGATTTCTTATAGTTAATTTCAAAACTTTCATATACTTAATAAAATTTGAAAAACTCTACAGGAAGTCTACCTAACCATATATCCTAACCTTTAACTTTCCAAAATCAAAATTCTGGTCCCCCTTTTGCTCTTTCAAAAACCTTTTCTTGTCATCCTTAAAGCGTTTTTCATCCAAGGGTTGAACGTCTGCCATTGCTTGCCTGGAAGAATTTCTTCCGAGAAATTCTTAAATGTGCTGCTAGCAATTTTCTTCTTCACTGGATGGAAGAAGGAATAAGTGAAGGAGCTATCTTTGTTTTGATACTACCCAGTAAGGAAAATTTACCTGAGGAAGTAGAAGCAAGGACATTGGGGAGAAGAAATTATTGAAAGGATGATGATGATAATGATGATAAGTGTTAATGGTTAACATTTTTGTTGTGCAACATTTAGTGGGCATTCTCTTATGTTTGGAAGATATTTTAGTATTCCATGTTTCCACATTTGAGGAACACTGTCTATATGATATTGTTTTATCTTCTCTTGATGATAAAATCTTGTTCAGTGATTTGAAAGGATGGACAGAATTACCCTTGTTTTCTGTATGGCTTTGATACCAGTTTTTCTTACATAACTTGGAGATATAGCAAAGTAGACTATCAAGAACTGAACACTGAATGTATGAATAAGGCACAAGTGAAAGAGCTGACCTGGGACTGAACTTTCATTCTTTTGCAAAATGCTTCTCTTGGTCAAGTATTTGCAGGGGGTTCTTGAAATCCATGCAAAGTACCGTTTTTAAGAAAATGACTACCGAACAGCTATCTATAGATGAATAAAGAAAGAATGTTTTTTTAAAAAACTGCACACACGTTGACTTTCTTGTCTTTTCTCACTTAGATGGATGTACTGGACGGATTGGGAAGAAGACCCAAAGGACAGTAAAAGAGGAAAGATAGAAAAGGCTTGGATGGATGGCACCAACCGCAGTGTCTTCATCACCTCTAAGACCGTGCTGTGGCCCAATGGGCTGAGCCTGGACATTCCCTCTAAGATGTTGTACTGGGTTGATGCTTACTATGACCGGATTGAGACGGTCATGCTGGATGGCACAGAACGCAAGGTCAGTGCCAGTGCCACACTAGTTGTTCTTTCTCATTCTCAAGTTTTTGTATGAGCTTTGGGCTTGTTTCTGTCTGGGCCTGAACCCAAATGGAATGATTCTTACAGTTACCAAAATATTTTTTCTCAGTGCCCTATCTTTTTAAATGACTGTATCCGTATGCATGCAGTTGAATTGTTGGAGCCACTCACTTTAGGATAGAGGTGTCAAACTCAAAGCCGGCAGGTCGGATCCTGCCCATGGGGTGCTTAGATCTGGCCTATGGGGCTGCCCTGGAAACAGTGAAGGACCGGCCTGTGGTGCCTTAACCAGTGAAAACGGAGCTCGGGAAGGCCCTCCGTTTTTACTGGCAGAGGGTTGAAGGCTGCCGTCACAGCCGAAAATGGAGCTCAGGAGCCCGTTTTCACTGGCAGAGTGCTCGGGCTACCACAGGCACCCCCAACACAAAGTGATGTTGAGCTGGCCACTCCCACCCCACCGCCCCCACCGTAGGTCAAACACAGTGCTGATGTGGCCCTTAATGAAATAAAATTTGACACCCCTGCTTTAGGATGAGAGTGCAGCTTCCAAAGGAAGCAAAAATGGTTATAGATCGGAAGTACTCAGAGCGAGAAGCAGCAGCAATGAATACACTTTGAAATGGTTTGAACTATGTACAATTGTTAGTATATTTAGGATGGTGATAATCCTCTGATACCTGTGAAGGGGGTTGCTGCTTTATTGGCAACTCTGCTGTGCTGATGCTGGGGGATAAAAAAGTCTCAAATGGGAGAGAAATAAGACAGCACAGGTGCCTGTGATTTTCTCAAGCAGCCTGCTCTTCCACACCCCCACACCCTCCAAATTATTCATCCGAAAATTGTAAACAGTTTAAGCATGCTGACTTTTTAATTGCATTTTTATTTGCCGGCTGTTTTGTTCACAGTTGTTAAACATTGGGCTTATGGTTTATGTAAACTTCTACAAATATTTCCACTATATCAAAAACAATTATGTCTCAAGAAACATCCCCCTTGCTCAGGCCAATATTTGCCCTGCCTTTAGACTTTTTTTTTTTACACGCACAATTAACCTAACTTTTTTTTTTTATGACATACCAGGTACATGTGTGCTTGGCAGGTATTTCAGCAATTTGTAAGCCTTTTATCCAACAAGAAGGAGATGCTGTGGTTTTAGGTCACTTTGGAAGTCCAGTTAGATCATTGATGTTGCTAGTTTAGGGTAATGGTTAAGGCATCAGGCTGGAAACTAGGAGACTGTGAGTTCTAGTCTTGGTGTAGGTACAAAGCTACTTGGGCCAGTTACTTTCTCTTAGCGCTAGGAAAGGCAATGGCAAACCACTTCCAAAATTGCTCCGTCATCATGTGTCGACATTAACTCAAGGACAAAATAAAAATGGGGCAAAATTCTCAAATATGATAAATGTGGCATTAGTATCACCACTATAATCCCAGCAAAAATTAGAACTGCTGTTACAAAAACATTTGGGTTAGTGGTTTGACTATTTGAAACACAGTTTTTCTACACTGCAATATTTATTTTTATTTATTGATATCCCACCTTTATTATTTTTATTAAAAAATTCAAGGTGTGAACATATCCAACAAACCTTCCTTCTCTTATTTCCCCCACAACAACAATCCTGGGAGTTGAGTTGAACTGAGAGTGACTGGCCCAAGATCACCAACTGGCTTTCATGCCTAAAGTGGGATTAGAACACAGAGGTTCCAGCTTTTTAGTCTGTTGCCTTAACCACTAGACCAGGGGTGTCAAACGCAATTTCATTGAGGGCTACATCAGGCTTGTGTTTGACCTCGGGGGTAGGTGGATGGGTGTGGGCATAGCCAGCTTGATATCACTCATGTCAGGGGCATTTGTGATGGCCTGAGCGCTCTGCCAGCGAAAATGGGCTCCCGAGCTCCATTTTCAGCTGGGATGGCCTTCTGCAACCCTCTGCCAGTGAAAATGCAGCTCTCCCAAGTTCTGTTTTAGTAGAGGCACCGCAGGCTTGTCCGCTGTTTCCAGGACGGCCATGTCGACCAGATCTAAGCACTCTGTGGGCTGCATCTGGCCCACGGGCCTTGTGTTTGACACCCCTGCATTAGACCAAACTAGCTCTTCCCCTCTCTCTTTTTTTCTTCTATATATTTATGATCTCCCTCTGTCTTTACCCAACCTTCTCCTATTGCTTTGACACTATAGCTGTGCTGTCAAAAAAATGCATTTTTAAAATTGCTTAAATGTTCTACTTGTGTATATCTTTTTCCTGCTGCAGGTTGTTTATGATGGAAGTGAACTGAGTCATGCCTTTGGGTTGTGCCACTATGACCATTTCCTCTTCTGGACAGAGTACCGAAGTGGTAGCATCTTTCGTTTGGACCAGAACACCAAGGCTGTGACGCTATTGCGCAATGAACGACCACCTCTTTTTGAGATTCGCATGTACGATGCTCAGCAACAGCAAGGTATTAAACCATGATGAGCACTTGTCAAAATGTACTTTGCAGAAATTTACAAAGTGAATAGGACCCCGAATGAAAAAATAACCCACCTTAGAACTGAACTGTAACACACTTTCTCTAAGGATCCGTACAGGATGCAGAACAGAACTACGGTGAACATCGTGATGTGTAGCACGGTATTTGCTGCAGTGCAAAGCTTTATTTTTAGTGGCCACTTGGATGAATGTGCATGTGAGACCAAGAGCATTAAAAGAAAGCCTTGAATTTTTGTTGGAAAGAGGCTATGCAGATCCATAAATTAAGATGTCTTTAATGGTTTCCTTCACATACAAAGAAGTGGGATCTTGTATTAATCGGATGGATCAGAGCTGTTTACTTTTGGGGTCAGCTCTTATGTACAAATGTCAGTAACCATTATGGGTTTAGTATTACACTGGCACTTGCTAAAACAGAACATACTTTCTACTTAAGTCAGGTAAGAACAAATGCTGTTCCTTCTCCTTAGACTTGTGAATACATTGTGGCAAGTTAAAAATAGTCTGTATAAACTTAATGATAGTGCTGAAGGAGACTATTTCTTCATTTTTAATATGTTTGTGGCCACCCATATAGTTGCCGCTCCTTTTCGTCGAAGACCAGGAAGGAAACAGCATTTTCATATGAATGTACTTTCCCCATTCTTTTTTGCTGTTTGTTCTTTTACTCTGATGCTTTTAATTCTTCTATTAATGGTGTGAAAAGCTGGATGTTGCTTTGAGAACATTGCAAAGACCTTGCATAGTACCCAAACCTTCTCTTGTCTCATGAAAATGATGCATGGTCTCTTTCTTGCAGTTGGATTTGATTTATATGCATTTCCCAGCAGTGTGACGATATGCTCATGAATTGGGAGTGCCTGTGCACCTGAGAAAACATTTAAAAGTAACAGAGAGAGAGGGAGGGAGAGAGAGAGAGAGAGAGTGAGAGAGATGTTTAAAGTGGGGAGACAGGCAAAAATGTATTGAAACTTTTAAAAAAAACTATGGTTGAGAAAAGTCAGCATGTTGATTGTGTGAGCATGCTCTAACATAGGGGTGCCAAACTTGATTCCATTGAGGGCTGCATCAGGGTTATGTTTGACCTCAGGGGCCTGGGGTGGGCGTGGCCAGCTTGACATCACTTGTGTCGGGGGCGACTATGGTGGCCCGAGTGGCCTGACAGCGAAAACGGGCTCCCACGCCTCCTGCAGTCCTCTGACAGTGAAAACAAAGCTCGGGGAGGTGCGTGTAGCTCCCCCCCTTAAAAAAACACAATAGCCACTCTATACATGTAGTACAGTTACTCCACGCCTTACAACCATTTGTTCAGTGATGGTTCAAAATTACAATGGCACTAGAAAAAGTTACTTATGACCATTTTTCCTCACTTAACCACAGTTTTATAGCATTCCCATGGTCCCGTAATCAAAATTCAGATGCTTGGCAACTGATTCATATTTATGACGGTTGGAGTGTCCTGGAGTCATGTGATCCCTTTTTGTGACCTTCGGACAAGCCAAGTCAATGGGAAAGCGAGATTCACTTAACAACCGTGTTACTAATTTAACAACTGCAGTGATTCACTTAACCCTGGCAAGAACGGTTGTAAAACGGGGCAAAATTCAGTTAACAGATGTCTTGCATAG
The DNA here is from genome assembly GCA_023653725.1 of Bungarus multicinctus. Lineage (NCBI taxonomy): Eukaryota > Metazoa > Chordata > Lepidosauria > Squamata > Elapidae > Bungarus > Bungarus multicinctus. Next base: position 150,620,869 of record CM042834.1, on the reverse strand, counting down.
TGACATCAATTTTGGGCTCGATTGTGATAAGTTGGGGACTACCAGTATTTGTTGAACTAAGAGCACTTTATTTTCTTGAGGCTATGAGGAGGAATGGAAAGAAGGATAGATCCAGGCATGTTGCGATTAAAATTGAAGACTTAGCGGTGACTTGAGCATTGTGAATTCTGACCCATGAAAGTTTAGGTGGAAAATGGAATTTATTGCTTTTTAAGTTCCTGCAAGACTCTTTTGAGTTGGTCAGGCTATTTGCTGCAAAAGGCCATTCTAAATTAGCAAGCCTGTTTTACTTTTCCAGTGCACTTCCGGATCTCTTTCACTTGGGACTGGGTCGCACAAGAGCCTTCCAGACTTTTCTTTTTCCTTGCTTTTGGCGGGTCTTTAGGAAGTTTTTCTCTCATCGCTTCTCCTTGTCAATTTTTTTAGTTGGCTCTAACAGTTGCCGGGTGAACAATGGAGGCTGCAGTAGTCTTTGCTTGGCTATCCCAAATGGCAGACGTTGTGCCTGTGCGGAAGACCAGATTTTGGGACCAGATTCTGTCACTTGCCAAGGTAACAATCCATGTAATAATTCAGTAAATGTGAAAGGAGATAAGAGATTGTCAGGAGTTCACATTCGTAAAAAAAAAATAATCTGGAGTTTAATAGGCAGTATCATTTTATTAAGAACCTTCTTGGAGCCAGACTATCCTGTACTGATCAACACAGATGCTTTGAATTCTCCAATGCTCTTGACAGGAACAATATATGACCTGATTGACATTGGTGACGAAGCCATTAGTCTGTCAATTTGCAGCTTTCCACAAATGAAATATGGGGAATATATTTATTTGATGAATATACCCATTTCATTGGAAGAGGTTTTCCACCCTTGTTTGCACTTTTTGCAGAAAACATGGGGTACTAATAATAGCCAAACTCATTCTGGGTCAGCAAAACTGGAAAGAATGGTTTCGGTGTTGTTGGTTTTTTTTTGCTGAGGCTAGTTACTTTATTGTGATTTCTAAATCAGGTTGCCACATTTTTTTTCTGCCCCTGCTATGTTACTTTGCAAAACAACCTCCACGTAAATGGAGCTTCCCCCCCCTCCCCCAATCACTGCCTCTTCTTCCAACAGAAAAGGTTCCTTTGTTTAATTTCTGTATACCAAACTACTGATTAAAGAATGGGGTAAATCTGAAGAGTGCATATGACCCCCCCTCCCCCCCCCCCAGCATCCTGCTTATGGGTGCCCTGAACTTCATGCTCCTGGCATGGACAGCAGAAGAACCAAATTTTGAAGGCATTGGAGAGTGTTTTAAAAAAAAACTAGTGGAAGTGGGAGCAGGAGATCTCTGGAACCATCTTATATGCAGAAGACTTCCTTTGACTTCCAATTAATTGGGTTATGGACTCCAATTCTTCAAATGTTACCTATTCATGGTTTACATATTTAGGAACGCTAGCTATTTAAAGTGTTAAGGACCTGCCAACAAGCATGTAGCCCTATTTCCACCAACAAAAGAGTTAATTAAAAGTAAGTAAATCTTAAAATGTAACAGATGGAAGGGATCTTGAAAATAATCCAAACTGATGTCCAGTACTGGAAGTTGCTTCTGCATCAGGAAGCATTTTTGCCCCCGGCCTATAATCTACCTTCTAAATATCTGTGCAAATAGTTTGAATATAAAGTAGGAAATTCTGTGCAAACTGCTGTCTATTCAAGATCTTGCAGGGGTTTGACTCTTATGGAAGGGTCCATGTGTACAGATGTAGCAGGGGAGTTCACTTTTACATTAGCCGTACAGCTGCCTTCTTTTGGGTATAATACTTTTTGTCATGCCTGAATTTACTTTATGTAGATGTCAAAGCAAGCAAAAGTTTCTGTACGACGTCATGTTGCTAGTGATGTTTCACGAAGAAACTATTTTAAGAACATTCACATTTTCAAACTTAGATACATACAGTAAACTCGTGGCTTGTTTTTACATATACAGTCTGTAGGGACTAGTGCATATTCATCACTAATATGATCTTTGCATGTTCAAATTCCTAATTCGGGGTGGAGGGTTAGATTTTTATTCCACCTTTATTTTTTTTTATAAATAACTCAAGACAGACAACGTATCTAATACTCTTTTCCTTCCACAACAACAACAACCTGTGAGGTAGCTTGGGGCGAGGAGTGATAGGTCCAATATGCCTCAGGCAAGACTAGAACTCACAGCCTCCTGGTTTCTAGGCTAGCCCTTTAACCCAGGGGTGGGATTCTACCAGTTCGCACCTATTCGCTAAAACCAGTTGTTAACATTCTAAGCAGTTCAGAGAACCGGTTGTTAGAAGAAATTACTGGCCTAATTCTGTAAGGAAGGCAGGAAGGAAACATTCTGGTGTTGCTTACAGAAACTGCCTCTCCGTTAACCCTTGTTACATTCTTGGCAGGACTAGACTTCTTGTCTCAGGAACTTCTCTGGATTTTTTCCCCCTCCTTTGCTGGTACTTTGCTTGTGTGGAGTGACCATTCAAAATTACAATGGCACTGAAAAAAATGACTTATGACCATTTTTCACACTTACAACTGTTGCAGCATCCCCACAGTCACGAGAGGCCAGGCGAGGAGATGGGTGCCTCGATGTAAGTGATATTGAGTTGGCCATACCCAGCCAATAACATGACCACCAAGCCACGTCCACCTAGTTACATGACCACCAAACCACGGCCACTACCTAAGCCACGCCCACAGAACCGGTTGTTAAAAAATTTGAATCCCACCCCTGTCTTAACCACAACACCCAACTGGTTTTATGTGGGGTCTGTAAAATTGGAATGTTGGGGTGGAGCATTACCATTGAATGTATTTTGGGGTTTATAGTACATAACAATTCCATCTTCCCACTTAGAGGGAGTATCTCAAGAGTTGCTGCTACCTAAGAAGGGTAGGTCCAGAGCTCTTATTATAGTCCAGAAATCAGACTGGGATTGTGGTAGGCAAAAATAGTTCAGATCTACTACTCCCCCATATATTGCAATACTGCTGCAGTTAGCCCTTCATTTGTCCTAACAAAAATTCCTCTCTATTCCTCTCTTTATGCCCACTTGTAATGGGGAACAACTGGCCCTTGAAAGAACAAGCCAGCCTTATCTACCCAGAGGTTATCACCTGACTTCCAAGAGACAATAAAACAAAAGAAGGGGTGGGGGTTTTTTTGGTCATTTTGGACAGAAAGAAGTTGGGTCTTTTGGAAAGAGTTGGCTGGAGTCCAACTGAGAGGGTTACTTCAGACTAGGCTGAAAATTGTGGCGTTTTAGTTAGAAATGCATCAGGATGGGTGTTTTTTCTTTTTCTTTGTGTTATGTGGGTAGAATCTTATTTTCTTTTGGCACTTTTATTACATTTTTTGGTAAAATCAACTGGTTGCTTTTTATTACCCACTTCAGCTTGACTGAGCTACAGACTCTCAAAGTGTTTGTTTGGTTTCTCTTTCTATATTTAGCTATGCCCAGATGGGGTGAGGATTTCTCCTTCAGTCCTTTTCTGATTCTCCAGTGGGATGGTTTGGAAGGAAGAAATGGGTTTATAGTGATTGGCAGCAAAGATACCTAATTTTTCAGTCATTGTCCATCCATAGGTGCAGGTTACCTCAGAATTGAAGTATCTGAGAGAAGGGGTTGGTTCAACTCCAAAGCTGCCTCTTGCTTATTACATAACCACTCTTTTCTTGTTCTTTCTTGTCTAGCCAATCCATCTTACGTTCCACCTCCACAGTGCCAGCCTGGGGAATTTGCTTGCAAGAACAGTCGATGTATACAGGAGCGATGGAAATGTGATGGAGACAACGACTGCCTGGACAACAGTGATGAGGCACCCGAACTCTGCCGTATGTATTTGCTTGAGGGACACCAGGGTTCTTCTTGACCATTCCCATGGGACAGATGGGATAAATCCTTCAGATATATCTAGGCTAGGGTGACTAGGTGTGTCTTGCATCAAACAAAATGGGTTGCATCCAAGGTACAAAATTCTACTAAAATAAGTTGTCCCCAACTTTTCCAGCTTGGCAGCCTGGCACAGTGGGGAAGGAGATGGTTTTGTGTGAATGGTAGGTGCATGCTTGTGAGTGCATTACAGCTCCATTTGTGCAACTGTAACTGCGCGCACTTGCCTGCCACTTGCATGGCCTAGCTCCAAATGAACCATGGCCCAGTAGTGGACTGCAGTCCGTGGGTTGTGGACCTGTCTACTAGAAAACATCAACACATTTATATCTACAGAAGCAGAGGTGATGAAAACTAAAACATTAGAGTACAGTAAAGGCACCATAGCTTTTGTCTGATATCGAATGTTAGTAAGTTGAGAAGCTGAACATTAATTTTTAGGCAAGTCAAGATCTACAGCATAGGGATGTAAAGGGATGCTTGTAATACTCCCAAGAGCTTTTCTGCCCATCTCTGTTCCTTCTGTTGCCTTTTTTCCTGTAACAAATAAAAACAAAGGGCTCAGTTAACAAAAGTACAGTTTGAGTGTAATGATTCAGTCCTTCTATTCTTTAGAAGCCTAGTAACTGATGGTTAACATTCCTTTTTCTGAGATCTTTCAGAGCCTCTAATGCTTAGAGTAGAAAAGTCTGGCTTAAATCGACTAACTGAATGACCATTGTATATGACAGCTTTTTAGAAAACATTATAGATTGGAAAAATATAAATAAATTTTTATTACCAGAAATTGGATTCCCTGGTTATAGACATTCCTTATTTTGACAGGAATGTACTCATGTCATACTGAATTAATTATTTCTAGGGATGTGAAGCAGAAAAGGTCCATGTGAGCTTAAGAAAAAGTACAGCAATTTTTTTATGATTGACCACTTACAGGAAGCGCATTCATGCTGGATCCAAATAGCTGTATGTCCCTAGTAGTATGGACTTTTCTAGTGCTTCTAGTAAAGCATTTCTTAGTGTTATCAATCAAAATCAATCTCAACAAATTTTCTTTAAAAAAAAATAGTTGGAAAACGTTGTGAAAACAATAGTGCTATTAGAAAAAGAAGGCCTCATATAGATTTCCCATAAAATCTCTGAATTTGGCACTGCCACAATTGGAAAACTCATTTGGATGTGGCCCAAAGGCTCAAAGTTCTTAACTTATCCAAGGGAAGAGGCTCTTTGGTCCTAAGTTCACTTTGTTGTCATACACATAGAAAGAAAGAAGGATCTCATTTTGTGAGATGTCCTAAGATGCCTTCCTTGCTTTGATATTCTGCAGATCAGCACACATGCCCTTCGGACCGCTTCAAATGTGAGAACAATCGTTGCATCCCCAACCGCTGGCTGTGTGATGGGGATAATGATTGCGGCAACAATGAAGATGAATCTAATTCCACATGCTCTGGTAACGGTCGTTTGTTATCCATCTAATTAACTAGATAGTTATCCTTCATTTGATCTTCACGACAACTTTGCAAGTCTATTCTAAGGCATCTAAATGAACCTGTATATCATCTTCATTTTTCTAGATGTGGTGGAATTACAGTTCTCAAAATTCTGGGTAGTTTCTGCATATCTGCAAAGTGTGTATTTGAATGTGCTGGGCAGTTTCAATACAGAACCTGTTTAACTATTTCTGTATCATCTGATATTAACATTGGACGTTTTTCTATCCACTATTAAAATGATCCAAGGCGGTGGGTGCAATTTTTCTTTTAATGTTTCTGCTGTTATTCACTGCTATTTGTCTGCCCTCCCAGCTCGCACATGTCCCACCAACCAATTCTCCTGTGCCAGTGGCCGTTGCATCCCTGCCTCTTGGACCTGTGACTTGGATGATGATTGCGGGGATCGCTCTGATGAATCAGCCTCATGTGGTGAGTGAGGAAATAGATTCTGGTCTATTACATTTGTAGATGTATTGCTAAGTGAATGGATAGTCATAATCTACCAGGGGCTTTGTTGTAATAACAGACTTATTACTATAATCACAGTTATGATTATAGTACATAATCTCCAGCCATATGGTCTGAGAGAAATGTATATTTGAAAGGCTGTGGATTCTTTCTTGTGTTTAAAATCCAGGATTTATTTTCTAAAAAGTAGAGCTGTATATTACACATCGCTCTAAAACTGTATCTGCCTCATTCATACATATTTTAGGCAGACATAATTAAATATCTAAACACAAAACTGTATTTGTTTCTATCAATACCTGGGAAAATCCTAGAAAAGCTAATCAAGCAACAGATTTGAAGGAACTCATTAAAGAGAGATCCTACCTGGAGCTAAGGAGCATGAAAAAATTACCACTGGATTGTAGTTTTAACATGATAGAAATTTGGAAGGGGCTGATTATTAAATATATGGGGATATTTAGAACTGTTTTACAATAATTCCATGCACCTTCTGGAGCATAGACCTCCAGGTGCCATTTGAAGACCAAGTGAAACCCTTGTCTCCCTGAAAAATCCCTCCCCCCAACTTCATGGCTTGTGATACCACAATAATCTCATCCATTTGTGCTGATACCACCTAACTTCCTGGATATGCAATAGCTCCTGCAAATGTCCTTATTTCTTTTTGCAGCCTACCCAACGTGCTTCCCTCTGACCCAGTTTACTTGCCACAATGGCCGCTGCATCAACATCAATTGGAGATGTGACAATGGTAAGTTTATACTGCACGCAATGTCCTTCTATGTCGGTTGGAACGGTGAGGTCAGAAACAAAGAGAATCTATAAATCTCTCTGCAGATTCTTTGGGGAAAGATGGGCTTGGAATTTGTTTTCTGTATTTCCCATCTCTGCATGATAATGTTTGCTTTAACATGCTGCCTCTTCATCTTTGTCTGTGTAAGAGTAGCTAGCCCTGTATCATATCTGGGGTTCAGTGAGCTCTTCCTTACATCTCCCAGATATCCCCATCTAGAGGGAAGAAATGAAAGCAGCAAGCTTGACATGAGATCTTCTTAGCTATGCCACTCTAGATTTTCTGTTAGGGTTGAATATGAAGATTCTTGTCTCATCCCAAAGTACAACATATTCCTTAGGTTGGAAAGTCATCTGTTGTTTGGCCCACAGGAAGTTTAGCAGACAAGCCCTTCGACTGTGGCTTACTTCAAGATCTCTTCTGCTCATTAATCACATTGTGTAATCACACTTGTCCAAAAATGTCAGGACTTAGAATACTCTGTCAAAAGATCTGGGTTAATGAAAATGAAGATTAGATGTCTCCACATCCTCCCACACCTTCTTTGAGAAAAGCTAGATTTTGCCCTAAGCTTGGGGTTTAAGGGCAGGTACAGAATTAAATAGCCAAATATTGTCTAGATTACCAAATTGCAGGTAAGTATGTGATTTTGCTTTTGGCTGTTTTCTACTTAAGAAGGTCTCCTGCACTTGGAGGATTTGAACATCCAGAGTAAAGTACATGGTTGTTTTCTCTTGATACTGGGAACTTTGTGTGGGTGAAGGCACTCAAACATTGAACTACAAATCTTTATCGTGAAATGGGGGTGGGGGGACCTGTAATTTTCCACCAAGATGTTAGTGAGATGGAAGGCATCTTTTTCTAATATTAAGTTGGCTGTTGAATTGCTGCTAGTTCTTTTGTTATTGTTGTTGTTTTTAAACTGTCCTTTAGAGGAAGAAACTGTAGCTCGGTTCCTTTCCCCATTACATTTTTATAAGTAAAAAAGTAAAGTAAAAAAAAATTGATGCTTGTTTGCCATCCATGGAGGCTGAGAGTGTACATTAATAATCAGCTAGGATTTTGATGAAATGTGAGTCACGAATCTGACTTGATTAAGAACTTATTTCAAACTTCCTGGTTTGTATGACCCAAGGTAACCTCACTTTGCACAAATCAGACTTGAGCACATTTACATGGCTTAATGTAGTCAACCTTCAATTCTGATTTTGAAGTAGAGGATAAAAATGAAAGAATTTAGAGCACCCCTCAGGAGAGTAAGGTGGGTTGCCCTCCTGACCTCTTTTCTCCTGTTGAGGATTAAAAAAGTGGTACGGATTCTGTCTCATTCTCCTTCTGTGTTTGACACAACTCTCTTGATGCCCTTCCTCCTTTCCCCCCTGCATGTTCTATCCTTTGGATGCCAGTTTGTCTCCCATTTTCATATTTAATTTCTAGTTTCCTGTTGTCTTTTTGTTTGTGCGTGTTGATAGGGTGGGTTCACATGTGTTCACCATGCCCACTCTCCTGTCTTTTCTGGTTGGTTTCTGTGTTTCAGAAAAGGATTGTGGGGATGGCTCTGACGAAAAGAATTGTCCAAAAGGCAACGGTTAGTGCATAGATCAACATGCACCTCACCCCTCCTGTACTCCTTGATTCCCCCACAAAAGGCTGTCACTTGTGCGATTTCAGTCCCTGCAAAGACTTAGTACTTCCTGTCTTTGTTTGGAGGAGGTTTTGAGCACTGATAAAACTCATTAGATGGGCAGGAAGACCATTCTGGAGCTTGCTTGTTCCCCTAGATGTTTATTGTCCCACATTTCCCATATTTTGAAGGCCACCAGACAATGTTGCTGCTTTTTGCCTTAAGGTCCAAAGAGTTTCTCACTTAAAAGGAACTCCTGAGCCAGAAACATATACCAGTCTTCTATGTGTTCAAACCTATACCAGTCCCTTGCTTCTCAGCAAGGATGCCTATAGACAGCATCCAGAACTTCCTAGAACAATTGTGGGAAGGTTAAGAAAATAGACTCTTACAATTTGGAGGAGGTGTGGTTTGAAATATCTTTGCTTAAAACAGGGGTCTTCAGACTTGACAGCTTTAAGACTTGTGGACTTCAATTCCCAGAATTCCTCCTCCAGTCATGTTAGCTCAGGAATTCTGGGAGTTGAAGTCCACAAGTCTTAAACTTGCCAAGCTTGAAGACCCTTGGCTTAGAAGGAGCTGTGGCAGGTGCAGTGGTTAGAATGCAGT